>JBAIAA010000657.1:600000-981344 GCA_037893245.1 Crossaster papposus | reverse complement strand
AACAAAACACTTTTTGGCACTATTTACCTTCAGATCACGAAATTGACTAACAACACTCCCAAATGCTCTATAGCGCCCATTGAGCCTAACAAACACTTTTTGGCACTATTTACCTTCAGATCACGAAATTGACTAACAACACTCCAAATGCTCTATAGCGCCCATTGAGCCTAACAAACACTTTTTGGCACTATTTACCTTCAGATCACGAAATTGACTAACAACACTCCAAATGCTCTATAGCGCCCATTGAGCCTAACAAACACTTTTTGGCACTATTTACCTTCAGATCACGAAATTGACTAACAACACTCACAAATGCTCTATAGCGCCCATTGAGCCTAACAAACACTTTTTGGCACTATTTACCTTCAGATCACGAAATTGACTAACAACACTCACAAATGCTCTATAGCGCCCATTGAGCCTAACAAACACTTTTTGGCACTATTTACCTTCAGATCACGAAATGGACTTACAACACTCACAAATGCTCTATAGCGCCCATTGAGCCTAACAAACACTTTTTGGCACTATTTACCTTCAGATCACGAAATTGACTAACAACACTCACAAATGCTCTATAGCGCCCATTGAGCCTAACAAACACTTTTTGGCACTATTTACCTTCAGATCACGAAATTGACTAACAACACTCACAAATGCTCTATAGCGCCCATTGAGCCTAACAAACACTTTTTGGCACTATTTACCTTCAGATCACGAAATTGACTAACAACACTCACAAATGCTCTATAGCGCCCATTGAGCCTAACAAACACTTTTTGGCACTATTTACCTTCAGATCACGAAATTGACTAACAACACTCACAAATGCTCTATAGCGCCCATTGAGCCTAACAAACACTTTTTGGCACTATTTACCTTCAGATCACGAAATTGACTAACAACACTCACAAATGCTCTATAGCGCCCATTGAGCCTAACAAACACTTTTTGGCACTATTTACCTTCAGATCACGAAATGACTTACAACACTCTCAAATGCTCTATAGCGCCCATTGAGCCTAACAAACACTTTTTGGCACTATTTACCTTCAGATCACGAAATGGACTTACAACACTCACAAATGCTCTATAGCGCCCATTGAGCCTAACAAACACTTTTTGGCACTATTTACCTTCAGATCACGAAATTGACTAACAACACTCCCAAATGCTCTATAGCGCCCATTGAGCCTAACAAACACTTTTTGGCACTATTTACCTTCAGATCACGAAATGGACTTACAACACTCACAAATGCTCTATAGCGCCCATTGAGCCTAACAAACACTTTTTGGCACTATTTACCTTCAGATCACGAAATGGACTTACAACACTCTCAAATGCTCTATAGCGCCCATTGAGCCTAACAAACACTTTTTGGCACTATTTACCTTCAGATCACGAAATTGACTAACAACACTCACAAATGCTCTATAGCGCCCATTGAGCCTAACAAACACTTTTTGGCACTATTTACCTTCAGATCACGAAATTGACTACAACACTCACAAATGCTCTATAGCGCCCATTGAGCCTAACAAACACTTTTTGGCACTATTTACCTTCAGATCACGAAATTGACTAACAACACTCCCAAATGCTCTATAGCGCCCATTGAGCCTAACAAACACTTTTTGGCACTATTTACCTTCAGATCACGAAATTGACTAACAACACTCACAAATGCTCTATAGCGCCCATTGAGCCTAACAAACACTTTTTGGCACTATTTACCTTCAGATCACGAAATTGACTAACAACACTCCCAAATGCTCTATAGCGCCCATTGAGCCTAACAAACACTTTTTGGCACTATTTACCTTCAGATCACGAAATGGACTTACAACACTCCCAAATGCTCTATAGCGCCCATTGAGCCTAACAAACACTTTTTGGCACTATTTACCTTCAGATCACGAAATTGACTAACAACACTCACAAATGCTCTATAGCGCCCATTGAGCCTAACAAACACTTTTTGGCACTATTTACCTTCAGATCACGAAATGGACTTACAACACTGTCAAATGCTCTATAGCGCCCATTGAGCCTAACAAACACTTTTTGGCACTATTTACCTTCAGATCACGTAATTGACTAACAACACTCACAAATGCTCTATAGCGCCCATTGAGCCTAACAAACACTTTTTGGCACTATTTACCTTCAGATCACGAAATTGACTAACAACACTCCCAAATGCTCTATAGCGCCCATTGAGCCTAACAAACACTTTTTGGCACTATTTACCTTCAGATCACGAAATGGACTAACAACACTCCCAAATGCTCTATAGCGCCCATTGAGCCTAACAAACACTTTTTGGCACTATTTACCTTCAGATCACGAAATGGACTTACAACACTGTCAAATGCTCTATAGCGCCCATTGAGCCTAACAAACACTTTTTGGCACTATTTACCTTCAGATCACGTAATTGACTAACAACACTCACAAATGCTCTATAGCGCCCATTGAGCCTAACAAACACTTTTTGGCACTATTTACCTTCAGATCACGAAATTGACTAACAACACTCCCAAATGCTCTATAGCGCCCATTGAGCCTAACAAACACTTTTTGGCACTATTTACCTTCAGATCACGAAATGGACTTACAACACTCCCAAATGCTCTATAGCGCCCATTGAGCCTAACAAACACTTTTTGGAACTATTTACCTTCAGATTACGAAATTGACTAACAACACTCCCAAATGCTCTATAGCGCCCATTGAGCCTAACAAACACTTTTTGGCACTATTTACCTTCAGATCACGAAATGGACTTACAACACTGTCAAATGCTCTATAGCGCCCATTGAGCCTAACAAACACTTTTTGGCACTATTTACCTTCAGATCACGAAATTGACTAACAACACTCACAAATGCTCTATAGCGCCCATTGAGCCTAACAAACACTTTTTGGCACTATTTACCTTCAGATCACGAAATTGACTAACAACACTCACAAATGCTCTATAGCGCCCATTGAGCCTAACAAACACTTTTTGGCACTATTTACCTTCAGATCACGAAATTGACTAACAACACTCCCAAATGCTCTATAGTGCCCATTGAGCCTAACAAACACTTTTTGGCACTATTTACCTTCAGATCACGAAATGGACTTACAACACTCTCAAATGCTCTATAGCGCCCATTGAGCCTAACAAACACTTTTTGGCACTATTTACCTTCAGATCACGAAATTGACTAACAACACTCACAAATGCTCTATAGCGCCCATTGAGCCTAACAAACACTTTTTGGCACTATTTACCTTCAGATCACGAAATTGACTAACAACACTCACAAATGCTCTATAGCGCCCATTGAGCCTAACAAACACTTTTTGGCACTATTTACCTTCAGATCACGAAATTGACTAACAACACTCCCAAATGCTCTATAGCGCCCATTGAGCCTAACAAACACTTTTTGGCACTATTTACCTTCAGATCACGAAATTGACTAACAACACTCACAAATGCTATATAGCGCCCATTGAGCCTAACAAACACTTTTTGGCACTATTTACCTTCAGATCACGAAATTGACTAACAACACTCCCAAATGCTCTATAGCGCCCATTGAGCCTAACAAACACTTTTTGGCACTATTTACCTTCAGATCACGAAATTGACTAACAACACTCCCAAATGCTCTATAGCGCCCATTGAGCCTAACAAACACTTTTTGGCACTATTTACCTTCAGATCACGAAATGGACTTACAACACTCACAAATGCTCTATAGCGCCCATTGAGCCTAACAAACACTTTTTGGCACTATTTACCTTCAGATCACGAAATTGACTAACAACACTCACAAATGCTCTATAGCGCCCATTGAGCCTAACAAACACTTTTTGGCACTATTTACCTTCAGATCACGAAATTGAGTAACAACACTCACAAAATGCTCTATAGCGCCCATTGAGCCTAACAAACACTTTTTGGCACTATTTACCTTCAGATCACGAAATGGACTTACAACACTCACAAATACTCTATAGCGCCCATTGAGCCTAACAAACACTTTTTGGCACTATTTACCTTCAGATCACGAAATGGACTTACAACACTCATAAATGCTCTATAGCGCCCATTGAGCCTAACAAACACTTTTTGGCACTATTTACCTTCAGATCACGAAATTGACTAACAACACTCCCAAATGCTCTATAGCGCCAATTGAGCCTAACAAACACTTTTTGGCACTATTTACCTTCAGATCACGAAATGGACTTACAACACTCACAAATGCTCTATAGCGCCCATTGAGCCTAACAAACACTTTTTGGCACTATTTACCTTCAGATCACGAAATTGACTAACAACACTCACAAAATGCTCTATAGCGCCCATTGAGCCTAACAAACACTTTTTGGCACTATTTACCTTCAGATCACGAAATTGACTAACAACACTCACAAATGCTCTATAGCGCCCATTGAGCCTAACAAACACTTTTTGGCACTATTTACCTTCAGATCACGAAATTGACTAACAACACTCACAAATGCTCTATAGCGCCCATTGAGCCTAACAAACACTTTTTGGCACTATTTACCTTCAGATCACGTAATTGACTAACAACACTCACAAATGCTCTATAGCGCCCATTGAGCCTAACAAACACTTTTTGGCACTATTTACCTTCAGATCACGAAATGGACTTACAACACTGTCAAATGCTCTATAGCGCCCATTGAGCCTAACAAACACTTTTTGGCACTATTTACCTTCAGATCACGTAATTGACTAACAACACTCACAAATGCTCTATAGCGCCCATTGAGCCTAACAAACACTTTTTGGCACTATTTACCTTCAGATCACGAAATTGACTAACAACACTCCCAAATGCTCTATAGCGCCCATTGAGCCTAACAAACACTTTTTGGCACTATTTACCTTCAGATCACGAAATTGACTAACAACACTCCCAAATGCTCTATAGCGCCCATTGAGCATAACAAACACTTTTTGGCACTATTTACCTTCAGATCACGAAATGGACTTACAACACTCACAAATGCTCTATAGCGCCCATTGAGCCTAACAAACACCTTTTGGCACTATTTACCTTCAGATCACGAAATTGACTAACAACACTCCCAAATGCTCTATAGCGCCCATTGAGCCTAACAAACACTTTTTGGCAATATTTACCTTCAGATCACGAAATGGACTTACAACACTTTCAAATGCTCTATAGCGCCCATTGAGCCTAACAAACACTTTTTGGCACTATTTACCTTCAGATCACGAAATTGACTAACAACACTCACAAATGCTCTATAGCGCCCATTGAGCCTAACAAACACTTTTTGGCACTATTTACCTTCAGATCACGAAATTGACTAACAACACTCACAAATGCTCTATAGCGCCCATTGAGCCTAACAAACACTTTTTGGCACTATTTACCTTCAGATCACGAAATTGACTAACAACACTCACAAATGCTCTATAGCGCCCATTGAGCCTAACAAACACTTTTTGGCACTATTAACCTTCAGATCACGAAATGGACTTACAACACTTCCAAATGCTCTATAGCGCCCATTGAGCCTAACAAACACTTTTTGGCACTATTTACCTTCAGATCACGAAATTGACTAACAACACTCCCAAATGCTCTATAGCGCCCATTGAGCCTAACAAACACTTTTTGGCACTATTTACCTTCAGATCACGAAATGGACTTACAACACTCACAAATGCTCTATAGCGCCCATTGAGCCTAACAAACACTTTTTGGCACTATTTACCTTCAGATCACGAAATTGACTAACAACACTCACAAATGCTCTATAGCGCCCATTGAGCCTAACAAACACTTTTTGGCACTATTTACCTTCAGATCACGAAATTGACTAACAACACTCACAAATGCTCCATAGCGCCCATTGAGCCTAACAAACACTTTTTGGCACTATTTACCTTCAGATCACGAAATTGACTAACAACACTCCCAAATGCTCTATAGCGCCCATTGAGCCTAACAAACACTTTTTGGCACTATTTACCTTCAGATCACGAAATGGACTTACAACACTTCCAAATGCTCTATAGCGCCCATTGAGCCTAACAAACACTTTTTGGCACTAATTACCTTCAGATCACGAAATTGGACTAACAACACTCACAAATGCTCTATAGCGCCCATTGAGCCTAACAAACACTTTTTGGCACTATTTACCTTCAGATAACGAAATTGACTAACAACACTCCCAAATGCTCTATAGCGCCCATTGAGCCTAACAAACACTTTTTGGCACTATTTACCTTCAGATCACGAAATGGACTTACAACACTCACAAATGCTCTATAGCGCCCATTGAGCCTAACAAACACTTTTTGGCACTATTTACCTTCAGATCACGAAATTGACTAACAACACTCCCAAATGCTCTATAGCGCCCATTGAGCCTAACAAACACTTTTTGGCACTATTTACCTTCAGATCACGAAATGGACTTACAACACTGTCAAATGCTCTATAGCGCCCATTGAGCCTAACAAACACTTTTTGGCACTATTTACCTTCAGATCACGAAATTGACTAACAACACTCCCAAATGCTCTATAGCGCCCATTGAGCCTAACAAACACTTTTTGGCACTATTAACCTTCAGATCACGAAATTGGACTTACAACACTCACAAATGCTCTATAGCGCCCATTGAGCCTAACAAACACTTTTTGGCACTATTTACCTTCAGATCACGAAATTGACTAACAACACTCCCAAATGCTCTATAGCGCCCATTGAGCCTAACAACACTTTTTGGCACTATTTACCTTCAGATCACGAAATGGACTTACAACACTCACAAATGCTCTATAGCGCCCATTGAGCCTAACAAACACTTTTTGGCACTATTTACCTTCAGATCACGAAATTGACTAACAATACTCACAAATGCTCTATAGCGCCCATTGAGCCTAACAAACACTTTTTGGCACTATTTACCTTCAGATCACGAAATTGACTAACAACACTCACAAAATGCTCTATAGCGCCCATTGAGCCTAACAAACACTTTTTGGCGCTATTTACCTTCAGATCACGAAATTGACTAACAACACTCACAAATGCTCTATAGCGCCCATTGAGCCTAACAAACACTTTTTGGCACTATTTACCTTCAGATCACGAAATTGACTAACAACACTCACAAATGCTCTATAGCGCCTATTGAGCCTAACAAACACTTTTTGGCACTATTTACCTTCAGATCACGAAATGGACTTACAACACTCACAAATGCTCTATAGCGCCCATTGAGCCTAACAAACACTTTTTGGCACTATTTACCTTCAGATCACGAAATTGACTAACAACACTCACAAATGCTCTATAGCGCCCATTGAGCCTAACAAACACTTTTTGGCACTATTTACCTTCAGATCACGAAATTGACTAACAACACTCACAAATGCTCTATAGCGCCCATTGAGCCTAACAAACACTTTTTGGCACTATTTACCTTCAGATCACGAAATGGACTAACAACACTCACAAATGCTCTATAGCGCCCATTGAGCCTAACAAACACTTTTTGGCACTATTTACCTTCAGATCACGAAATTGACTAACAACACCCCCAAATGCTCTATAGCGCCCATTGAGCCTAACAAACACTTTTTGGCACTATTTACCTTCAGATCACGAAATTGACTAACAACACTCCCAAATGCTCTATAGCGCCCATTGAGCCTAACAAACACTTTTTGGCACTATTTACCTTCAGATCACGAAATGGACTTACAACACTCACAAATGCTCTATAGCGCCCATTGAGCCTAACAAACACTTTTTGGCACTATTTACCTTCAGATCACGAAATTGACTAACAACACTCACAAATGCTCTTTAGCGCCCATTGAGCCTAACAAACACTTTTTGGCACTATTTACCTTCAGATCACGAAATTGACTAACAACACTCACAAAATGCTCTATAGCGCCCATTGAGCCTAACAAACACTTTTTGGCGCTATTTACCTTCAGATCACGAAATTGACTAACAACACTCACAAATGCTCTATAGCGCCCATTGAGCCTAACAAACACTTTTTGGCACTATTTACCTTCAGATCACGAAATTGACTAACAACACTCACAAATGCTCTATAGCGCCCATTGAGCCTAACAAACACTTTTTGGCACTATTTACCTTCAGATCACGAAATGGACTTACAACACTTCCAAATGCTCTATAGCGCCCATTGAGCCTAACAAACACTTTTTGGCACTATTTACCTTCAGATCACGAAATTGACTAACAACACTCACAAATGCTCTATAGCGCCCATTGAGCCTAACAAACACTTTTTGGCACTATTTACCTTCAGATCACGAAATGGACTTACAACACTCCCAAATGCTCTATAGCGCCCATTGAGCCTAACAAACACTTTTTGGCACTATTTACCTTCAGATCACGAAATTGACTAACAACACTCACAAATGCTCTATAGCGCCCATTGAGCCTAACAAACACTTTTTGGCACTATTTACCTTCAGATCACGAAATTGACTAACAACACTCACAAATGCTCTATAGCGCCCCCATTGAGCCTAACAAACACTTTTTGGCACTATTTACCTTCAGATCACGAAATTGACTAACAACACTCACAAATGCTCTATAGCGCCCATTGAGCCTAACAAACACTTTTTGGCACTATTTACCTTCAGATAACGAAATTGACTAACAACACTCCCAAATGCTCTATAGCGCCCATTGAGCCTAACAAACACTTTTTGGCACTATTTACCTTCAGATCACGAAATGGACTTACAACACTCACAAATGCTCTATAGCGCCCATTGAGCCTAACAAACACTTTTTGGCACTATTTACCTTCAGATCACGAAATTGACTAACAACACTCCCAAATGCTCTATAGCGCCCATTGAGCCTAACAAACACTTTTTGGCACTATTTACCTTCAGATCACGAAATGGACTTACAACACTGTCAAATGCTCTATAGCGCCCATTGAGCCTAACAAACACTTTTTGGCACTATTTACCTTCAGATCACGAAATTGACTAACAACACTCCCAAATGCTCTATAGCGCCCATTGAGCCTAACAAACACTTTTTGGCACTATTAACCTTCAGATCACGAAATGGACTTACAACACTCACAAATGCTCTATAGCGCCCATTGAGCCTAACAAACACTTTTTGGCACTATTTACCTTCAGATCACGAAATTGACTAACAACACTCCCAAATGCTCTATAGCGCCCATTGAGCCTAACAACACTTTTTGGCACTATTTACCTTCAGATCACGAAATGGACTTACAACACTCACAAATGCTCTATAGCGCCCATTGAGCCTAACAAACACTTTTTGGCACTATTTACCTTCAGATCACGAAATTGACTAACAATACTCACAAATGCTCTATAGCGCCCATTGAGCCTAACAAACACTTTTTGGCACTATTTACCTTCAGATCACGAAATTGACTAACAACACTCACAAAATGCTCTATAGCGCCCATTGAGCCTAACAAACACTTTTTGGCGCTATTTACCTTCAGATCACGAAATTGACTAACAACACTCACAAATGCTCTATAGCGCCCATTGAGCCTAACAAACACTTTTTGGCACTATTTACCTTCAGATCACGAAATTGACTAACAACACTCACAAATGCTCTATAGCGCCTATTGAGCCTAACAAACACTTTTTGGCACTATTTACCTTCAGATCACGAAATGGACTTACAACACTCACAAATGCTCTATAGCGCCCATTGAGCCTAACAAACACTTTTTGGCACTATTTACCTTCAGATCACGAAATTGACTAACAACACTCACAAATGCTCTATAGCGCCCATTGAGCCTAACAAACACTTTTTGGCACTATTTACCTTCAGATCACGAAATTGACTAACAACACTCACAAATGCTCTATAGCGCCCATTGAGCCTAACAAACACTTTTTGGCACTATTTACCTTCAGATCACGAAATGGACTAACAACACTCACAAATGCTCTATAGCGCCCATTGAGCCTAACAAACACTTTTTGGCACTATTTACCTTCAGATCACGAAATTGACTAACAACACCCCCAAATGCTCTATAGCGCCCATTGAGCCTAACAAACACTTTTTGGCACTATTTACCTTCAGATCACGAAATTGACTAACAACACTCCCAAATGCTCTATAGCGCCCATTGAGCCTAACAAACACTTTTTGGCACTATTTACCTTCAGATCACGAAATGGACTTACAACACTCACAAATGCTCTATAGCGCCCATTGAGCCTAACAAACACTTTTTGGCACTATTTACCTTCAGATCACGAAATTGACTAACAACACTCACAAATGCTCTTTAGCGCCCATTGAGCCTAACAAACACTTTTTGGCACTATTTACCTTCAGATCACGAAATTGACTAACAACACTCACAAAATGCTCTATAGCGCCCATTGAGCCTAACAAACACTTTTTGGCGCTATTTACCTTCAGATCACGAAATTGACTAACAACACTCACAAATGCTCTATAGCGCCCATTGAGCCTAACAAACACTTTTTGGCACTATTTACCTTCAGATCACGAAATTGACTAACAACACTCACAAATGCTCTATAGCGCCCATTGAGCCTAACAAACACTTTTTGGCACTATTTACCTTCAGATCACGAAATGGACTTACAACACTTCCAAATGCTCTATAGCGCCCATTGAGCCTAACAAACACTTTTTGGCACTATTTACCTTCAGATCACGAAATTGACTAACAACACTCACAAATGCTCTATAGCGCCCATTGAGCCTAACAAACACTTTTTGGCACTATTTACCTTCAGATCACGAAATGGACTTACAACACTCCCAAATGCTCTATAGCGCCCATTGAGCCTAACAAACACTTTTTGGCACTATTTACCTTCAGATCACGAAATTGACTAACAACACTCACAAATGCTCTATAGCGCCCATTGAGCCTAACAAACACTTTTTGGCACTATTTACCTTCAGATCACGAAATTGACTAACAACACTCACAAATGCTCTATAGCGCCCCCATTGAGCCTAACAAACACTTTTTGGCACTATTTACCTTCAGATCACGAAATTGACTAACAACACTCCCAAATGCTCTATAGCGCCCATTGAGCCTAACAAACACTTTTTGGCACTATTTACCTTCAGATCACGAAATGGACTTACAACACTTCCAAATGCTCTATAGAGCCCATTGAGCCTAACAAACACTTTTTGGCACTATTTACCTTCAGATCACGAAATTGACTAACAACACTCACAAATGCTCTATAGCGCCCATTGAGCCTAACAAACACTTTTTGGCACTATTTACCTTCAGATAACGAAATTGACTAACAACACTCCCAAATGCTCTATAGCGCCCATTGAGCCTAACAAACACTTTGTGGCACTATTTACCTTCAGATCACGAAATGGACTTACAACACTCACAAATGCTCTATAGCGCCCATTGAGCCTAACAAACACTTTTTGGCACTATTTACCTTCAGATCACGAAATTGACTAACAACACTCCCAAATGCTCTATAGCGCCCATTGAGCCTAACAAACACTTTTTGGCACTATTTACCTTCAGATCACGAAATGGACTTACAACACTCACAAATGCTCTATAGCGCCCATTGAGCCTAACAAACACTTTTTGGCACTATTTACCTTCAGATCACGAAATTGACTAACAATACTCACAAATGCTCTATAGCGCCCATTGAGCCTAACAAACACTTTTTGGCACTATTTACCTTCAGATCACGAAATTGACTAACAACACTCACAAAATGCTCTATAGCGCCCATTGAGCCTAACAAACACTTTTTGGCGCTATTTACCTTCAGATCACGAAATTGACTAACAACACTCACAAATGCTCTATAGCGCCCATTGAGCCTAACAAACACTTTTTGGCACTATTTACCTTCAGATCACGAAATTGACTAACAACACTCACAAATGCTCTATAGCGCCTATTGAGCCTAACAAACACTTTTTGGCACTATTTACCTTCAGATCACGAAATTGACTAACAACACTCACAAATGCTCTATAGCGCCCATTGAGCCTAACAAACACTTTTTGGCACTATTTACCTTCAGATCACGAAATTGACTAACAACACTCACAAAATGCTCTATAGCGCCCATTGAGCCTAACAAACACTTTTTGGCGCTATTTACCTTCAGATCACGAAATTGACTAACAACACTCACAAATGCTCTATAGCGCCCATTGAGCCTAACAAACACTTTTTGGCACTATTTACCTTCAGATCACGAAATTGACTAACAACACTCACAAATGCTCTATAGCGCCCATTGAGCCTAACAAACACTTTTTGGCACTATTTACCTTCAGATCACGAAATGGACTTACAACACTTCCAAATGCTCTATAGCGCCCATTGAGCCTAACAAACACTTTTTGGCACTATTTACCTTCAGATCACGAAATTGACTAACAACACTCACAAATGCTCTATAGCGCCCATTGAGCCTAACAAACACTTTTTGGCACTATTTACCTTCAGATCACGAAATGGACTAACAACACTCACAAATGCTCTATAGCGCCCATTGAGCCTAACAAACACTTTTTGGCACTATTTACCTTCAGATCACGAAATGGACTTACAACACTTCCAAATGCTCTATAGCGCCCATTGAGCCTAACAAACACTTTTTGGCACTATTTACCTTTAGATCACGAAATTGACTAACAACACTCACAAATGCTCTATAGCGCCCATTGAGCCTAACAAACACTTTTTGGCACTATTTACCTTCAGATCACGAAATTGACTAACAACACTCACAAATGCTCTATAGCGCCCATTGAGCCTAACAAACACTTTTTGGCACTATTTACTTTCAGATCACGAAATTGACTAACAACACTCCCAAATGCTCTATATCGCCCATTGAGCCTAACAAACACTTTTTGGCACTATTTACCTTCAGATCACGAAATGGACTTACAACACTTCCAAATGCTCTATAGCGCCCATTGAGCCTAACAAACACTTTTTGGCACTATTTACCTTCAGATCACGAAATTGACTAACAACACTCACAAATGCTCTATAGCGCCCATTGAGCCTAACAAACACTTTTTGGCACTATTTACCTTCAGATAACGAAATTGACTAACAACACTCCCAAATGCTCTATAGCGCCCATTGAGCCTAACAAACACTTTTTGGCACTATTTACCTTCAGATCACGAAATGGACTTACAACACTCACAAATGCTCTATAGCGCCCATTGAGCCTAACAAACACTTTTTGGCACTATTTACCTTCAGATCACGAAATTGACTAACAACACTCCCAAATGCTCTATAGCGCCCATTGAGCCTAACAAACACTTTTTGGCACTATTTACCTTCAGATCACGAAATGGACTTACAACACTGTCAAATGCTCTATAGCGCCCATTGAGCCTAACAAACACTTTTTGGCACTATTTACCTTCAGATCACGAAATTGACTAACAACACTCCAAATGCTCTATAGCGCCCATTGAGCCTAACAAACACTTTTTGGCACTATTTACCTTCAGATCACGAAATGGACTTACAACACTCACAAATGCTCTATAGCGCCCATTGAGCCTAACAAACACTTTTTGGCACTATTTACCTTCAGATCACGAAATTGACTAACAACACTCACAAATGCTCTATAGCGCCCATTGAGCCTAACAAACACTTTTTGGCACTATTTACCTTCAGATCACGAAATTGACTAACAACACTCCCAAATGCTCTATAGCGCCCATTGAGCCTAACAAACACTTTTTGGAACTATTTACCTTCAGATCACGAAATTGACTAACAACACTCCCAAATGCTCTATAGCGCCCATTGAGCCTAACAAACACTTTTTGGCACTATTTACCTTCAGATCACGAAATGGACTTACAACACTTCCAAATGCTCTATAGCGCCCATTGAGCCTAACAAACACTTTTTGGCACTATTTACCTTTAGATCACGAAATTGACTAACAACACTCACAAATGCTCTATAGCGCCCATTGAGCCTAACAAACACTTTTTGGCACTATTTACCTTCAGATCACGAAATTGACTAACAACACTCACAAATGCTCTATAGCGCCCATTGAGCCTAACAAACACTTTTTGGCACTATTTACTTTCAGATCACGAAATTGACTAACAACACTCCCAAATGCTCTATATCGCCCATTGAGCCTAACAAACACTTTTTGGCACTATTTACCTTCAGATCACGAAATGGACTTACAACACTTCCAAATGCTCTATAGCGCCCATTGAGCCTAACAAACACTTTTTGGCACTATTTACCTTCAGATCACGAAATTGACTAACAACACTCACAAATGCTCTATAGCGCCCATTGAGCCTAACAAACACTTTTTGGCACTATTTACCTTCAGATAACGAAATTGACTAACAACACTCCCAAATGCTCTATAGCGCCCATTGAGCCTAACAAACACTTTTTGGCACTATTTACCTTCAGATCACGAAATGGACTTACAACACTCACAAATGCTCTATAGCGCCCATTGAGCCTAACAAACACTTTTTGGCACTATTTACCTTCAGATCACGAAATTGACTAACAACACTCCCAAATGCTCTATAGCGCCCATTGAGCCTAACAAACACTTTTTGGCACTATTTACCTTCAGATCACGAAATGGACTTACAACACTGTCAAATGCTCTATAGCGCCCATTGAGCCTAACAAACACTTTTTGGCACTATTTACCTTCAGATCACGAAATTGACTAACAACACTCCCAAATGCTCTATAGCGCCCATTGAGCCTAACAAACACTTTTTGGCACTATTTACCTTCAGATCACGAAATGGACTTACAACACTCACAAATGCTCTATAGCGCCCATTGAGCCTAACAAACACTTTTGGCACTATTTACCTTCAGATCACGAAATTGACTAACAACACTCACAAATGCTCTATAGCGCCCATTGAGCCTAACAAACACTTTTTGGCACTATTTACCTTCAGATCACGAAATTGACTAACAACACTCCCAAATGCTCTATAGCGCCCATTGAGCCTAACAAACACTTTTTGGAACTATTTACCTTCAGATCACGAAATGGACTTACAACACTGTCAAATGCTCTATAGCGCCCATTGAGCCTAACAAACACTTTTTGGCACTATTTACCTTCAGATCACGAAATTGACTATAACAACACTCACAAATGCTCTATAGCGCCCATTGAGCCTAACAAACACTTTTTGGCACTATTTACCTTCAGATCACGAAATTGACTAACAACACTCCCAAATGCTCTATAGCGCCCATTGAGCCTAACAAACACTTTTTGGCACTATTTACCTTCAGATCACGAAATGGACTTACAACACTCCCAAATGCTCTATAGCGCCCATTGAGCCTAACAAACACTTTTTGGAACTATTTACCTTCAGATCACGAAATTGACTAACAACACTCCCAAATGCTTTATAGCGCCCATTGAGCCTAACAAACACTTTTTGGCACTATTTACCTTCAGATCACGAAATGGACTTACAACACTGTCAAATGCTCTATAGCGCCCATTGAGCCTAACAAACACTTTTTGGCACTATTTACCTTCAGATCACGAAATTGACTAACAACACTCACAAATGCTCTATAGCGCCCATTGAGCCTAACAAACACTTTTTGGCACTATTTACCTTCAGATCACGAAATTGACTAACAACACTCACAAATGTTCTATAGCGCCCATTGAGCCTAACAAACACTTTTTGGCACTATTTACCTTCAGATCACGAAATTGACTAACAACACTCCCAAATGCTCTATAGCGCCCATTGAGCCAGTCCATTTCGTGATCTGAAGGTAAATAGTGCCAAAAAGTGTTTGTTAGGCTCAATGGGCGCTATAGAGCATTTGGGAGTGTTGTTAGTCAATTTCGTTATCTGAAGGTAAATAGTGCCAAAAAGTGTTTGTTAGGCTCAATGGGCGCTATAGAGCATTTGTGAGTGTTGTTAGTCAATTTCGTGATCTGAAGGTAAATAGTGCCAAAAAGTGTTTGTTAGGCTCAATGGGCGCTATAGAGCATTTGGAAGTGTTGTAAGTCCATTTCGTGATCTGAAGGTAATAGTGCCAAAAAGTGTTTGTTAGGCTCAATGGGCGCTATAGAGCATTTGGGAGTGTTGTTAGTCAATTTCGTGATCTGAAGGTAAATAGTGCCAAAAAGTGTTTGTTAGGCTCAATGGGCGCTATAGAGCATTTGGGAGTGTTGTTAGTCAATTTCGTTATCTGAAGGTAAATAGTGCCAAAAAGTGTTTGTTAGGCTCAATGGGCGCTATAGAGCATTTGACAGTGTTGTAAGTCCATTTCGTGATCTGAAGGTAAATAGTGCCAAAAAGTGACCTTCAGATCACGTAATGGACTTACAACACTCACAAATGCTCTATAGCGTCCATTGAGCCTAACAAACACTTTTTGGCACTATTTACCTTCAGATCACGAAATTGACTAACAACACTCCCAAATGCTCTATAGCGCCCATTGAGCCTAACAAAACTTTTTGGCGCTATTTACCTTCAGATCACAAAATGGACTTACAACACTCACAAATGCTCTATAGCGCCCATTGAGCCTAACAAACACTTTTTGGCACTATTTACCTTCAGATCACGAAATTGACTAACAACACTCACAAATGCTCTATAGCGCCCATTGAGCCTAACAAACACTTTTTGGCACTATTTACCTTCAGATCACGAAATTGACTAACAGCACTCACAAATGCTCTATAGCGCCCATTGAGCCTAACAAACACTTTTTGGCACTATTTACCTTCAGATCACGAAATTGACCAACAGCACTCACAAATGCTCTATAGCGCCCATTGAGCCTAACAAACACTTTTTGGCACTATTTACCTTCAGATCACGAAATTGACCAACAGCACTCACAAATGCTCTATAGCGCCCATTGAGCCTAACAAACACTTTTTGGCACTATTTACCTTCAGATCACGAAATTGACTAACAGCACTCACAAATGCTCTATAGCGCCCATTGAGCCTAACAAACACTTTTTGGCACTATTTACCTTCAGATCACGAAATTGACTAACAACACTCACAAATGCTCTATAGCGCCCATTGAGCCTAACAAACACTTTTTGGCACTATTTACCTTCAGATAACGAAATTGACTAACAACACTCCAAATGCTCTATAGCGCCCATTGAGCCTAACAAACACTTTTTGGCACTATTTACCTTCAGATCACGAAATGGACTTACAACACTCCCAAATGCTCTATAGCGCCCATTGAGCCTAACAAACACTTTTTGGCACTATTTACCTTCAGATCACGAAATTGACTAACAACACTCACAAATGCTCTATAGCGCCCATTGAGCCTAACAAACACTTTTTGGCACTATTTACCTTCAGATCACGAAATTGACTAACAACACTCCCAAATGCTCTATAGCGCCCATTGAGCCTAACAAACACTTTTTGGCACTATTTACCTTCAGATCACGAAATGGACTTACAACACTCACAAATGCTCTATAGCGCCCATTGAGCCTAACAAACACTTTTTGGCACTATTTACCTTCAGATCACGAAATTGACTAACAACACTCCCAAATGCTCTATAGCGCCCATTGAGCCTAACAAACACTTTTTGGCACTATTTACCTTCAGATCACGAAATGGACTTACAACACTGTCAAATGCTCTATAGCGCCCATTGAGCCTAACAAACACTTTTTGGCACTATTTACCTACAGATCACGAAATTGACTAACAACACTTACAAATGCTCTATAGCGCCCATTGAGCCTAACAAACACTTTTTGGCACTATTTACCTTCAGATCACGAAATTGACTAACAACACTCCCAAATGCTCTATAGCGCCCATTGAGCCTAACAAACACTTTTTGGCACTATTTACCTTCAGATCACGAAATTGACTAACAATACTCACAAATGCTCTATAGCGCCCATTGAGCCTAACAAACACTTTTTGGCACTATTTACCTTCAGATCACGAAATTGACTAACAACACTCACAAAATGCTCTATAGCGCCCATTGAGCCTAACAAACACTTTTTGGCGCTATTTACCTTCAGATCACGAAATTGACTAACAACACTCACAAATGCTCTATAGCGTCCATTGAGCCTAACAAACACTTTTTGGCGCTATTTACCTTCAGATCACGAAATTGACTAACAACACTCACAAATGCCTAACAAACACTTTTTGGCACTATTTACCTTCAGATCACGAAATGGACTTACAACACTTCCAAATGCTCTATAGCGCCCATTGAGCCTAACAAACACTTTTTGGCACTATTTACCTTCAGATCACGAAATTGACTAACAACACTCACAAATGCTCTATAGCGCCCATTGAGCCTAACAAACACTTTTTGGCACTATTTACCTTCAGATCACGAAATTGACTAACAACACTCACAAATGCTATATAGCGCCCATTGAGCCTAACAAACACTTTTTGGCACTATTTACCTTCAGATCACGAAATTGACTAACAACACTCCCAAATGCTCTATAGCGCCCATTGAGCCTAACAAACACTTTTTGGCACTATTTACCTTCAGATCACGAAATTGACTAACAACACTCCCAAATGCTCTATAGCGCCCATTGAGCCTAACAAACACTTTTTGGCACTATTTACCTTCAGATCACGAAATGGACTTACAACACTCACAAATGCTCTATAGCGCCCATTGAGCCTAACAAACACTTTTTGGCACTATTTACCTTCAGATCACGAAATTGACTAACAACACTCACAAATGCTCTATAGCGCCCATTGAGCCTAACAAACACTTTTTGGCACTATTTACCTTCAGATCACGAAATTGACTAACAACACTCACAAATGCTCTATAGCGTCCATTGAGCCTAACAAACACTTTTTGGCGCTATTTACCTTCAGATCACGAAATTGACTAACAACACTCACAAATGCCTAACAAACACTTTTTGGCACTATTTACCTTCAGATCACGAAATGGACTTACAACACTTCCAAATGCTCTATAGCGCCCATTGAGCCTAACAAACACTTTTTGGCACTATTTACCTTCAGATCACGAAATTGACTAACAACACTCACAAATGCTCTATAGCGCCCATTGAGCCTAACAAACACTTTTTGGCACTATTTACCTTCAGATCACGAAATTGACTAACAACACTCACAAATGCTATATAGCGCCCATTGAGCCTAACAAACACTTTTTGGCACTATTTACCTTCAGATCACGAAATTGACTAACAACACTCCCAAATGCTCTATAGCGCCCATTGAGCCTAACAAACACTTTTTGGCACTATTTACCTTCAGATCACGAAATTGACTAACAACACTCCCAAATGCTCTATAGCGCCCATTGAGCCTAACAAACACTTTTTGGCACTATTTACCTTCAGATCACGAAATGGACTTACAACACTCACAAATGCTCTATAGCGCCCATTGAGCCTAACAAACACTTTTTGGCACTATTTACCTTCAGATCACGAAATTGACTAACAACACTCACAAATGCTCTATAGCGCCCATTGAGCCTAACAAACACTTTTTGGCACTATTTACCTTCAGATCACGAAATTGAGTAACAACACTCACAAAATGCTCTATAGCGCCCATTGAGCCTAACAAACACTTTTTGGCACTATTTACCTTCAGATCACGAAATGGACTTACAACACTCACAAATGCTCTATAGCGCCCATTGAGCCTAACAAACACTTTTTGGCACTATTTACCTTCAGATCACGAAATGGACTTACAACACTCATAAATGCTCTATAGCGCCCATTGAGCCTAACAAACACTTTTTGGCACTATTTACCTTCAGATCACGAAATTGACTAACAACACTCCCAAATGCTCTATAGCGCCAATTGAGCCTAACAAACACTTTTTGGCACTATTTACCTTCAGATCACGAAATGGACTTACAACACTCACAAATGCTCTATAGCGCCCATTGAGCCTAACAAACACTTTTTGGCACTATTTACCTTCAGATCACGAAATTGACTAACAACACTCACAAAATGCTCTATAGCGCCCATTGAGCCTAACAAACACTTTTTGGCACTATTTACCTTCAGATCACGAAATTGACTAACAACACTCACAAATGCTCTATAGCGCCCATTGAGCCTAACAAACACTTTTTGGCACTATTTACCTTCAGATCACGAAATTGACTAACAACACTCACAAATGCTCTATAGCGCCCATTGAGCCTAACAAACACTTTTTGGCACTATTTACCTTCAGATCACGTAATTGACTAACAACACTCACAAATGCTCTATAGCGCCCATTGAGCCTAACAAACACTTTTTGGCACTATTTACCTTCAGATCACGAAATTGACTAACAACACTCCCAAATGCTCTATAGCGCCCATTGAGCCTAACAAACACTTTTTGGCACTATTTACCTTCAGATCACGAAATGGACTTACAACACTCACAAATGCTCTATAGCGCCCATTGAGCCTAACAAACACTTTTTGGAACTATTTACCTTCAGATTACGAAATTGACTAACAACACTCCCAAATGCTCTATAGCGCCCATTGAGCCTAACAAACACTTTTTGGCACTATTTACCTTCAGATCACGAAATGGACTTACAACACTGTCAAATGCTCTATAGCGCCCATTGAGCCTAACAAACACTTTTTGGCACTATTTACCTTCAGATCACGAAATTGACTAACAACACTCACAAATGCTCTATAGCGCCCATTGAGCCTAACAAACACTTTTTGGCACTATTTACCTTCAGATAACGAAATTGACTAACAACACTCCCAAATGCTCTATAGCGCCCATTGAGCCTAACAAACACTTTTTGGCACTATTTACCTTCAGATCACGAAATGGACTTACAACACTCACAAATGCTCTATAGCGCCCATTGAGCCTAACAAACACTTTTTGGCACTATTTACCTTCAGATCACGAAATTGACTAACAACACTCCCAAATGCTCTATAGCGCCCATTGAGCCTAACAAACACTTTTTGGCACTATTTACCTTCAGATCACGAAATGGACTTACAACACTGTCAAATGCTCTATAGCGCCCATTGAGCCTAACAAACACTTTTTGGCACTATTTACCTTCAGATCACGAAATTGACTAACAACACTCCCAAATGCTCTATAGCGCCCATTGAGCCTAACAAACACTTTTTGGCACTATTAACCTTCAGATCACGAAATGGACTTACAACACTCACAAATGCTCTATAGCGCCCATTGAGCCTAACAAACACTTTTTGGCACTATTTACCTTCAGATCACGAAATTGACTAACAACACTCCCAAATGCTCTATAGCGCCCATTGAGCCTAACAAACACTTTTTGGCACTATTTACCTTCAGATCACGAAATGGACTTACAACACTCACAAATGCTCTATAGCGCCCATTGAGCCTAACACTTTTTGGCACTATTTACCTTCAGATCACGAAATTGACTAACAATACTCACAAATGCTCTATAGCGCCCATTGAGCCTAACAAACACTTTTTGGCACTATTTACCTTCAGATCACGAAATTGACTAACAACACTCACAAAATGCTCTATAGCGCCCATTGAGCCTAACAAACACTTTTTGGCGCTATTTACCTTCAGATCACGAAATTGACTAACAACACTCACAAATGCTCTATAGCGCCCATTGAGCCTAACAAACACTTTTTGGCACTATTTACCTTCAGATCACGAAATTGACTAACAACACTCACAAATGCTCTATAGCGCCCATTGAGCCTAACAAACACGTTTTGGCACTATTTACCTTCAGATCACGAAATTGACTAACAACACTCCCAAATGCTCTATAGCGCCCATTGAGCCTAACAAACACTTTTTGGCACTATTTACCTTCAGATCACGAAATTGACTAACAACACTCACAAATGCTCTATAGCGCCCATTGAGCCTAACAAACACTTTTTGGCACTATTTACCTTCAGATCACGAAATTGACTAACAACACTCCCAAATGCTCTATAGCGCCCATTGAGCCTAACAAACACTTTTTGGCACTATTTACCTTCAGATCACGAAATGGACTTACAACACTCTCAAATGCTCTATAGCGCCCATTGAGCCTAACAAACACTTTTTGGCACTATTTACCTTCAGATCACGAAATTGACTAACAACACTCACAAATGCTCTATAGCGCCCATTGAGCCTAACAAACACTTTTTGGCACTATTTACCTTCAGATCACGAAATTGACTAACAACACTCACAAATGCTCTATAGCGCCCATTGAGCCTAACAAACACTTTTTGGCACTATTTACCTTCAGATCACGAAATTGACTAACAACACTCCCAAATGCTCTATAGCGCCCATTGAGCCTAACAAACACTTTTTGGCACTATTTACCTTCAGATCACGAAATTGACTAACAACACTCACAAATGCTCTATAGCGCCCATTGAGCCTAACAAACACTTTTTGGCACTATTTACCTTCAGATCACGAAATTGACTAACAACACTCCCAAATGCTCTATATCGCCCATTGAGCCTAACAACACTTTTTGGCACTATTTACCTTCAGATCACGAAATGGACTTACAACACTCACAAATGCTCTATAGCGCCCATTGAGCCTAACAAACACTTTTTGGCACTATTTACCTTCAGATCACGAAATTGACTAACAACACTCCCAAATGCTCTATAGCGCCCATTGAGCCTAACAAACACTTTTTGGCACTATTTACCTTCAGATCACGAAATGGACTTACAACACTGTCAAATGCTCTATAGCGCCCATTGAGCCTAACAAACACTTTTTGGCACTATTTATCTTCAGATCACGAAATGGACTTACAACACTGTCAAATGCTCTATAGCGCCCATTGAGCCTAACAAACACTTTTTGGCACTATTTACCTTCAGATCACGAAATTGACTAACAACACTCCCAAATGCTCTATAGCGCCCATTGAGCCTAACAAACACTTTTTGGCACTATTTACCTTCAGATCACGAAATGGACTTACAACACTCACAAATGCTCTATAGCGCCCATTGAGCCTAACAAACACCTTTTGGCACTATTTACCTTCAGATCACGAAATTGACTAACAACACTCCCAAATGCTCTATAGCGCCCATTGAGCCTAACAAACACTTTTTGGCACTATTTACCTTCAGATCACGAAATGGACTTACAACACTTTCAAATGCTCTATAGCGCCCATTGAGCCTAACAAACACTTTTTGGCACTATTTACCTTCAGATCACGAAATTGACTAACAACACTCACAAATGCTCTATAGCGCCCATTGAGCCTAACAAACACTTTTTGGCACTATTTACCTTCAGATCACGAAATTGACTAACAACACTCACAAATGCTCTATAGCGCCCATTGAGCCTAACAAACACTTTTTGGCACTATTTACCTTCAGATCACGAAATTGACTAACAACACTCCCAAATGCTCTATAGCGCCCATTGAGCCTAACAAACACTTTTTGGCACTATTTACCTTCAGATCACGAAATTGACTAACAACACTCACAAATGCTCTATAGCGCCTATTGAGCCTAACAAACACTTTTTGGCACTATTTACCTTCAGATCACGAAATTGACTAACAACACTCCCAAATGCTCTATAGCGCCCATTGAGCCTAACAAACACTTTTTGGCACTATTTACCTTCAGATCACGAAATGGACTTACAACACTCCCAAATGCTCTATAGCGCCCATTGAGCCTAACAAACACTTTTTGGCACTATTTACCTTCAGATCACGAAATTGACTAACAACACTCACAAATGCTCTATAGCGCCCATTGAGCCTAACAAACACTTTTTGGCACTATTTACCTTCAGATCACGAAATGGACTTACAACACTGTCAAATGCTCTATAGCGCCCATTGAGCCTAACAAACACTTTTTGGCACTATTTACCTTCAGATCACGTAATTGACTAACAACACTCACAAATGCTCTATAGCGCCCATTGAGCCTAACAAACACTTTTTGGCACTATTTACCTTCAGATCACGAAATTGACTAACAACACTCCCAAATGCTCTATAGCGCCCATTGAGCCTAACAAACACTTTTTGGCACTATTTACCTTCAGATCACGAAATGGACTAACAACACTCCCAAATGCTCTATAGCGCCCATTGAGCCTAACAAACACTTTTTGGCACTATTTACCTTCAGATCACGAAATGGACTTACAACACTGTCAAATGCTCTATAGCGCCCATTGAGCCTAACAAACACTTTTTGGCACTATTTACCTTCAGATCACGTAATTGACTAACAACACTCACAAATGCTCTATAGCGCCCATTGAGCCTAACAAACACTTTTTGGCACTATTTACCTTCAGATCACGAAATTGACTAACAACACTCCCAAATGCTCTATAGCGCCCATTGAGCCTAACAAACACTTTTTGGCACTATTTACCTTCAGATCACGAAATGGACTTACAACACTCCCAAATGCTCTATAGCGCCCATTGAGCCTAACAAACACTTTTTGGAACTATTTACCTTCAGATTACGAAATTGACTAACAACACTCCCAAATGCTCTATAGCGCCCATTGAGCCTAACAAACACTTTTTGGCACTATTTACCTTCAGATCACGAAATGGACTTACAACACTGTCAAATGCTCTATAGCGCCCATTGAGCCTAACAAACACTTTTTGGCACTATTTACCTTCAGATCACGAAATTGACTAACAACACTCACAAATGCTCTATAGCGCCCATTGAGCCTAACAAACACTTTTTGGCACTATTTACCTTCAGATCACGAAATTGACTAACAACACTCACAAATGCTCTATAGCGCCCATTGAGCCTAACAAACACTTTTTGGCACTATTTACCTTCAGATCACGAAATTGACTAACAACACTCCCAAATGCTCTATAGCGCCCATTGAGCCTAACAAACACTTTTTGGCACTATTTACCTTCAGATCACGAAATGGACTTACAACACTCTCAAATGCTCTATAGCGCCCATTGAGCCTAACAAACACTTTTTGGCACTATTTACCTTCAGATCACGAAATTGACTAACAACACTCACAAATGCTCTATAGCGCCCATTGAGCCTAACAAACACTTTTTGGCACTATTTACCTTCAGATCACGAAATTGACTAACAACACTCACAAATGCTCTATAGCGCCCATTGAGCCTAACAAACACTTTTTGGCACTATTTACCTTCAGATCACGAAATTGACTAACAACACTCCCAAATGCTCTATAGCGCCCATTGAGCCTAACAAACACTTTTTGGCACTATTTACCTTCAGATCACGAAATTGACTAACAACACTCACAAATGCTATATAGCGCCCATTGAGCCTAACAAACACTTTTTGGCACTATTTACCTTCAGATCACGAAATTGACTAACAACACTCCCAAATGCTCTATAGCGCCCATTGAGCCTAACAAACACTTTTTGGCACTATTTACCTTCAGATCACGAAATTGACTAACAACACTCCCAAATGCTCTATAGCGCCCATTGAGCCTAACAAACACTTTTTGGCACTATTTACCTTCAGATCACGAAATGGACTTACAACACTCACAAATGCTCTATAGCGCCCATTGAGCCTAACAAACACTTTTTGGCACTATTTACCTTCAGATCACGAAATTGACTAACAACACTCACAAATGCTCTATAGCGCCCATTGAGCCTAACAAACACTTTTTGGCACTATTTACCTTCAGATCACGAAATTGAGTAACAACACTCACAAAATGCTCTATAGCGCCCATTGAGCCTAACAAACACTTTTTGGCACTATTTACCTTCAGATCACGAAATGGACTTACAACACTCACAAATGCTCTATAGCGCCAATTGAGCCTAACAAACACTTTTTGGCACTATTTACCTTCAGATCACGAAATGGACTTACAACACTCATAAATGCTCTATAGCGCCCATTGAGCCTAACAAACACTTTTTGGCACTATTTACCTTCAGATCACGAAATTGACTAACAACACTCCCAAATGCTCTATAGCGCCAATTGAGCCTAACAAACACTTTTTGGCACTATTTACCTTCAGATCACGAAATGGACTTACAACACTCACAAATGCTCTATAGCGCCCATTGAGCCTAACAAACACTTTTTGGCACTATTTACCTTCAGATCACGAAATTGACTAACAACACTCACAAAATGCTCTATAGCGCCCATTGAGCCTAACAAACACTCCCGAATGTGCTATAGCGCCCATTAAGCCTAACAAACACTTTTCGGCACTAATCACCGTCAGATCACGAAATGGACTTACAAACACTCCCGAATGTGCTATAGCGCCCATTAAGCCTAACAAACACTTTTCGGCACTATTGACCCTCAGATCACGAAACGGACTTACAAACACTTCCAAATGTGCTATAGCGCCCATTAAGCCTAACAAACACTTTTCGACACTATTCACCGTCAGATCACGAAATGGACTTACAAACACTCCCAAATGGTCTAGAGCGCTAATTGAGGCTAAAAAACACTTTTCGATTTGTTTCACCTTCAGAACGCGAAATGAACTTCCAACACTCCCAAATGGTCTATAGCGCCAATTGAGGCTAAAAAACACTTTTCGATTTGTTTCACCCTTAGAACGCGAAATGAACTTCCAACACTCCCAAATGGTCTATAGCGCCAATTGAGGCTAAAAAACACTTTTCGGTTTTTTTCACCTTTAGAACGCGAAATGAACTTCCAACACTCCCAAATGGTCTATAGCGCCAATTGAGGCTAAAAAACACTTTTCGGTTTTTTTCACCTTCAGAACGCGAAATGAACTTCCAACACTCCCAAAGGTCTATAGCGCCAATTGAGGCTAAACAACACTTTTCGGTTTTTTTTCACCTTCAGAACGCGAAATGAACTTCCAACACTCCCAAATGGTCTATAGCGCCAATTGAGGCTAAAAAACACTTTTCGGTTTTTTTCACCTTCAGAACGCGAAATGAACTTCCAACACTCCCAAATGATCTATAGCGCCAATTGAGGCTAAAAAACACTTTTCGGTTTTGTTCACCTTCAGAACGCGAAATGAACTTCCAACACTCCCAAATGGTCTATAGCGCCAATTGAGGCTAAAAAACACTTTTCGGTTTTTTTCACCTTCAGAACGCGAAATGAACTTCCAACACTCCCAAATGGTCTATAGCGCCCATTAAGCCTAACAAACACTTTTCGGCACTATTCACCGTCAGATCACGATATGGACTTACAAACACTCCCGAATGTGCTATAGCGCCCATTAAGCCTAACAAACACTTTTCGGCACTATTCACCGTCAGATCACGAAATGGACTTACAAACACTCCCGAATGTGCTATAGCGCCCATTAAGCCTAACAAACACTTTTCGGCACTATTGACCCTCAGATCACGAAACGGACTTACAAACACTCCTATAGCGCCCATTAAGCCTAACAAACACTTTTCGACACTATTCACCGTCAGATCACGAAATGGACTTACAAACACTCCCAAATGGTCTATAGCGCCAATTGAGGCTAAAAAACACTTTTCGGTTTTTTTCACCTTCAGAACGCGAAATAAACTTCCAACACTCCCAAATGGTCTATAGCGCCAATTGAGGCTAAAAAACACTTTTCGGTTTTTTTAACCTTCAGAACGCGAAATGAACTTCCAACACTCCCAAATGGTCTATAGCGCCCATTAAGCCTAACAAACACTTTTCGGCACTATTCACCGTCAGATCACGATATGGACTTACAAACACTCCCGAATGTGCTATAGCGCCCATTAAGCCTAACAAACACTTTTCGGCACTAATCACCGTCAGATCACGAAATGGACTTACAAACACTCCCGAATGTGCTATAGCGCCCATTAAGCCTAACAAACACTTTTCGGCACTATTGACCCTCAGATCACGAAACGGACTTACAAACACTCCCAAATGTGCTATAGCGCCCACTAAGCCTAACAAACATTTTTCGACACTATTCACCGTCAGATCACGAAATGGACTTACAAACACTCCCAAATGGTCTAGAGCGCTAATTGAGGCTAAAAAACACTTTTCGGTTTTTTTCACCCTCAGAACGCGAAATGAACTTCCAACACTCCAAAATGGTCTATAGCGCCAATTGAGGCTAAAAAACACTTTTCGATTTGTTTCACCCTTAGAACGCGAAATGAACTTCCAACACTCCCAAATGGTCTATAGCGCCAATTGAGGCTAAAAAACACTTTTCGATTTGTTTCACCCTTAGAACGCGAAATGAACTTCCAACACTCCCAAATGGTCTATAGCGCCCATTAAGCCTAACAAACACTTTTCGGCACTATTCACCGTCAGATCACGATATGGACTTACAAACACTCCCGAATGTGCTATAGCGCCCATTAAGCCTAACAAACACTTTTCGGCACTAATCACCGTCAGATCACGAAATGGACTTACAAACACTCCCGAATGTGCTATAGCGCCCATTAAGCCTAACAAACACTTTTCGGCACTATTGACCCTCAGATCACGAAACGGACTTACAAACACTCCCAAATGGTCTAGAGCGCTAATTGAGGCTAAAAAACACTTTTCGGTTTTTTTCACCTTCAGAACGCGAAATGAACTTCCAACACTCCCAAATGGTCTATAGCGCCAATTGAGGCTAAAAAACACTTTTCGGTTTTTTTCACCTTCAGAACGCGAAATGAACTTCCAACACTCCCAAATGGTCTATAGCGCCAATTGAGGCTAAAAAACACTTTTCGTTTTTTTTCACCTTCAGAACGCGAAATGAACTTCCAACACTCCCAAATGGTCTATAGCGCCAATTGAGGCTAAAAAACACTTTTCGGTTTTTTTCACCTTCAGAACGCGAAATGAACTTCCAACACTCCCAAATGGTCTATAGCGCCCATTAAGCCTAACAAACACTTTTCGGCACTATTCACCGTCAGATCACGATATGGACTTAATAATACATTCTTTTATAGCGCATTTCTGAACTTGGAGAACACTCAATACGCTTTACATCACAAATTAATTAACAAACACTCCCGAATGTGCTATAGCGCCCATTAAGCCTAACAAACACTTTTCGGCACTATTGACCCTCAGATCACGAAACGGACTTACAAACACTCCTATAGCGCCCATTAAGCCTAACAAACACTTTTCGACACTATTCACCGTCAGATCACGAAATGGACTTACAAACACTCCCAAATGGTCTATAGCGCCAATTGAGGCTAAAAAACTCTTTTCGGTTTTTTTCACCTTCAGAACGCGAAATGAACTTCCAACACTCCCAAATGGTCTATAGCGCCAATTGAGGCTAAAAAACACTTTTCGGTTTTTTTAACCTTCAGAACGCGAAATGAACTTCCAACACTCCCAAATGGTCTATAGCGCCCATTAAGCCTAACAAACACTTTTCGGCACTATTCACCGTCAGATCACGATATGGACTTACAAACACTCCCGAATGTGCTATAGCGCCCATTAAGCCTAACAAACACTTTTCGGCACTAATCACCGTCAGATCACGAAATGGACTTACAAACACTCCCGAATGTGCTATAGCGCCCATTAAGCCTAACAAACACTTTTCGGCACTATTGACCCTCAGATCACGAAACGGACTTACAAACACTCCCAAATGTGCTATAGCGCCCATTAAGCCTAACAAACACTTTTCGACACTATTCACCGTCAGATCACGAAATGGACTTACAAACACTCCCAAATGGTCTAGAGCGCTAATTGAGGCTAAAAAACACTTTTCGATTTGTTTCACCCTTAGAACGCGAAATGAACTTCCAACACTCCCAAATGGTCTATAGCGCCAATTGAGGCTAAAAAACACTTTTCGGTTTTTTTCACCTTCAGAACGCGAAATGAACTTCCAACACTCCCAAAGGTCTATAGCGCCAATTGAGGCTAACAAACACTTTTCGGTTTTTTTTCACCTTCAGAACGCGAAATGAACTTCCAACACTCCCAAATGGTCTATAGCGCCAATTGAGGCTAAAAAACACTTTTCGGTTTTTTTCACCTTCAGAACGCGAAATGAACTTCCAACACTCCCAAATGATCTATAGCGCCAATTGAGGCTAAAAAACACTTTTCGGTTTTTTTCACCTTCAGAACGCGAAATGAACTTCCAACACTCCCAAATGGTCTATAGCGCCAATTGAGGCTAAAAAACACTTTTCGGTTTTTTTCACCTTCAGAACGCGAAATGAACTTCCAACACTCCCAAATGGTCTATAGCGCCCATTAAGCCTAACAAACACTTTTCGGCACTATTCACCGTCAGATCACGATATGGACTTACAAACACTCCCGAATGTGCTATAGCGCCCATTAAGCCTAACAAACACTTTTCGGCACTATTGACCCTCAGATCACGAAATGGACTTACAAACACTCCCGAATGTGCTATAGCGCCCATTAAGCCTAACAAACACTTTTCGGCACTATTGACCCTCAGATCACGAAACGGACTTACAAACACTCCTATAGCGCCCATTAAGCCTAACAAACACTTTTCGGCACTATTCACCGTCAGATCACGAAATGGACTTACAAACACTCCCGAATGTGCTATAGCGCCCATTAAGCCTAACAAACACTTTTCGGCACTATTGACCCTCAGATCACGAAACGGACTTACAAACACTCCTATAGCGCCCATTAAGCCTAACAAACACTTTTCGGCACTATTCACCGTCAGATCACGAAATGGACTTACAAACACTCCCGAATGTGCTATAGCGCCCATTAAGCCTAACAAACACTTTTCGGCACTATTGACCCTCAGATCACGAAACGGACTTACAAACACTCCTATAGCGCCCATTAAGCCTAACAAACACTTTTCGACACTATTCACCGTCAGATCATGAAATGGACTTACAAACACTCCCAAATGGTCTATAGCGCCAATTGAGGCTAAAAAACACTTTTCGGTTTTTTTCACCTTCAGAACGCGAAATGAACTTCCAACACTCCCAAATGGTCTATAGCGCCAATTGAGGCTAAAAAACACTTTTCGGCACTATTCACTGTCAGATCACGATATGGACTTACAAACACTCCCGAATGTGCTATAGCGCCCATTAAGCCTAACAAACACTTTTCGGCACTAATCACCGTCAGATCACGAAATGGACTTACAAACACTCCCGAATGTGCTATAGCGCCCATTAAGCCCAACAAACACTTTTCGGCACTATTGACCCTCAGATCACGAAACGGACTTACAAACACTCCCAAATGTGCTATAGCGCCCATTAAGCCTAACAAACACTTTTCGACACTATTCACCGTCAGATCACGAAATGGACTTACAAACACTCCCAAATGGTCTAGAGCGCTAATTGAGGCTAAAAAACACTTTTCGGTTTTTTTCACCTTCAGAACGCGAAATGAACTTCCAACACTCCCAAATGGTCTATAGCGCCAATTGAGGCTAAAAAACACTTTTCGATTTGTTTCACCCTTAGAACGCGAAATGAACTTCCAACACTCCCAAATGGTCTATAGCGCCAATTGAGGCTAAAAAACACTTTTCGATTTGTTTCACCCTTAGAACGCGAAATGAACTTCCAACACTCCCAAATGATCTATAGCGCCCATTAAGCCTAACAAACACTTTTCGGCACTATTGACCCTAAACACTTTTCGGTTTTTTTCACCTTCAGAACGCGAAATGAACTTCCAACACTCCCAAATGGTCTATAGCGCCCATTAAGCCTAACAAACACTTTTCGGCACTATTCACCGTCAGATCACGAAATGGACTTACAAACACTCCCGAATGTGCTATAGCGCCCATTAAGCCTAACAAACACTTTTTGGCACTAATGACCCTCAGATCACGAAACGGACTTACAAACACTCCCAAATGTGCTATAGCGCCCATTAAGCCTAACAAACACTTTTCGACACTATTCACCGTCAGATCACGAAATGGACTTACAAACACTCCCAAATGGTCTAGAGCGCTAATTGAGGCTAAAAAACACTTTTCGTTTTTTTTCACCTTCAGAACGCGAAATGAACTTCCAACACTCCCAAATGGTCTATAGCGCCAATTGAGGCTAAAAAACACTTTTCGGTTTTTTTCACCTTCAGAACGCGAAATGAACTTCCAACACTCCCAAATGGTCTATAGCGCCCATTAAGCCTAACAAACACTTTTCGGCACTATTCACCGTCAGATCACGATATGGACTTACAAACACTCCCGAATGTGCTATAGCGCCCATTAAGCCTAACAAACACTTTTCGGCACTATTGACCCTCAGATCACGAAACGGACTTATAAACACTCCCAAATGTGCTATAGCGCCCATTAAGCCTAACAAACACTTTTCGACACTATTCACCGTCAGATCACGAAATGGACTTACAAACACTCCCAAATGGTCTAGAGCGCTAATTGAGGCTAAAAAACACTTTTCGGTTTTTTTCACCTTCAGAACGCGAAATGAACTTCCAACACTCCCAAATGGTCTATAGCGCCCATTGAGCCTAACAAACACTTTTCGGCACTATTCACCGTCAGATCACGATATGGACTTACAAACACTCCCGAATGTGCTATAGCGCCCATTAAGCCTAACAAACACTTTTCGGCACTATTGACCCTCAGATCACGAAACGGACTTACAAACACTCCCAAATGTGCTATAGCGCCCATTAAGCCTAACAAACACTTTTCGGCACTATTCACCGTCAGATCACGATATGGACTTACAAACACTCCCGAATGTGCTATAGCGCCGATTGAGGCTAAAAAACACTTTTCGGTTTTTTTCACCTTCAGAACGCGAAATGAACTTCCAACACTCCCAAATGGTCTATAGCGCCAATTGAGGCTAAAAAACACTTTTCGGTTTTTTTCACCTTCAGAACGCGAAATGAACTTCCAACACTCCCAAATGGTCTATAGCGCCAATTGAGGCTAAAAAAACACTTTTCGGTTTTTTTCACCTTCAGAACGCGAAATGAACTTCCAACACTCCCAAATGGTCTATAGCGCCCATTAAGCCTAACAAACACTTTTCGGCACTATTCACTGTCAGATCACGATATGGACTTACAAACACTCCCGAATGTGCTATAGCGCCCATTAAGCCTAACAAACACTTTTCGGCACTATTCACCGTCAGATCACGAAATGGACTTACAAACACTCCCGAATGTGCTATAGCGCCCATTAAGCCTAACAAACACTTTTCGGCACTATTGACCCTCAGATCACGAAACGGACTTACAAACACTCCTATAGCGCCCATTAAGCCTAACAAACACTTTTCGACACTATTCACCGTCAGATCACGAAATGGACTTACAAACACTCCCAAATGGTCTATAGCGCCAATTGAGGCTAAAAAACACTTTTCGGTTTTTTTCACCTTCAGAACGCGAAATGAACTTCCAATACTCCCAAATAGTCTATAGCGCCAATTGAGGCTAAAAAACACTTTTCGGTTTTTTTAACCTTCAGAACGCGAAATGAACTTCCAACACTCCCAAATGGTCTATAGCGCCCATTAAGCCTAACAAACACTTTTCGGCACTATTCACCGTCAGATCACGATATGGACTTACAAACACTCCCGAATGTGCTATAGCGCCCATTAAGCCTAACAAACACTTTTCGGCACTAATCACCGTCAGATCACGAAATGGACTTACAAACACTCCCGAATGTGCTATAGCGCCCATTAAGCCTAACAAACACTTTTCGGCACTATTGACCCTAAACACTTTTCGGTTTTTTTCACCTTCAGAACGCGAAATGAACTTCCAACACTCCCAAATGGTCTATAGCGCCCATTAAGCCTAACAAACACTTTTCGGCACTATTCACCGTCAGATCACGAAATGGACTTACAAACACTCCCGAATGTGCTATAGCGCCCATTAAGCCTAACAAACACTTTTTGGCACTAATGACCCTCAGATCACGAAACGGACTTACAAACACTCCCAAATGTGCTATAGCGCCCATTAAGCCTAACAAACACTTTTCGACACTATTCACCGTCAGATCACGAAATGGACTTACAAACACTCCCAAATGGTCTAGAGCGCTAATTGAGGCTAAAAAACACTTTTCGTTTTTTTTCACCTTCAGAACGCGAAATGAACTTCCAACACTCCCAAATGGTCTATAGCGCCAATTGAGGCTAAAAAACACTTTTCGGTTTTTTTCACCTTCAGAACGCGAAATGAACTTCCAACACTCCCAAATGGTCTATAGCGCCCATTAAGCCTAACAAACACTTTTCGGCACTATTCACCGTCAGATCACGATATGGACTTACAAACACTCCCGAATGTGCTATAGCGCCCATTAAGCCTAACAAACACTTTTCGGCACTAATCACCGTCAGATCACGAAATGGACTTACAAACACTCCCGAATGTGCTATAGCGCCCATTAAGCCTAACAAACACTTTTCGGCACTATTGACCCTCAGATCACGAAACGGACTTACAAACACTCCCAAATGTGCTATAGCGCCCATTAAGCCTAACAAACACTTTTCGACACTATTCACCGTCAGATCACGAAATGGACTTACAAACACTCCCAAATGGTCTAGAGCGCTAATTGAGGCTAAAAAACACTTTTCGGTTTTTTTCACCTTCAGAACGCGAAATGAACTTCCAACACTCCCAAATGGTCTATAGCGCCCATTGAGCCTAACAAACACTTTTCGGCACTATTCACCGTCAGATCACGATATGGACTTACAAACACTCCCGAATGTGCTATAGCGCCCATTAAGCCTAACAAACACTTTTCGGCACTATTGACCCTCAGATCACGAAACGGACTTACAAACACTCCCAAATGTGCTATAGCGCCCATTAAGCCTAACAAACACTTTTCGGCACTATTCACCGTCAGATCACGATATGGACTTACAAACACTCCCGAATGTGCTATAGCGCCCATTAAGCCTAACAAACACTTTTCGGCACTATTGACCCTCAGATCACGAAACGGACTTACAAACACTCCCAAATGTGCTATAGCGCCCATTAAGCCTAACAAACACTTTTCGGCACTATTGACCCTCAGATCACGAAATGGACTTACAAACACTCCCAAATGGTCTAGAGCGCGAATTGAGGCTAAAAAACACTTTTCGGTTTTTTTAACCTTCAGAACGCGAAATGAACTTCCAACACTCGCAAATGGTCTATAGCGCCAATTGAGGCTAAAAAACACTTTTCGGTTTTTTTCACCTTCAGAACGCGAAATGAACTTCCAACACTCCCAAATGGTCTATAGCGCCAATTGAGGCTAAAAAACACTTTTCGGTTTTTTTCACCTTCAGAACGCGAAATGAACTTACAAACACTCCCAAATGTGCTATAGCGCCCATTAAGCCTAACAAACACTTTTTGGCACTATTGACCCTCAGATCACGAAATGGACTTACAAACACTCCCGAATGTGCTATAGCGCCCATTAAGCCTAACAAACACTTTTCGGCACTATTGACCCTCAGATCACGAAACGGACTTACAAACACTCCCAAATGTGCTATAGCGCCCATTAAGCCTAACAAACACTTTTCGACACTATTCACCGTCAGATCACGAAATGGACTTACAAACACTCCCAATTGGTCTAGAGCGCTAATTGAGGCTAAAAAACACTTTTCGGTTTTTTTCACCTTCAGAACGCGAAATGAACTTCCAACACTCCCAAATGGTCTATAGCGCCCATTAAGCCTAACAAACGCTTTTCGGCACTATTCACCGTCAGATCACGATATGGACTTACAAACACTCCCGAATGTGCTATAGCGCCCATTAAGCCTAACAAACACTTTTCGGCACTAATCACCGTCAGATCACGAAATGGACTTACAAACACTCCCGAATGTGCTATAGCGCCCATTAAGCCTAACAAACACTTTTCGGCACTATTGACCCTCAGATCACGAAACGGACTTACAAACACTCCCAAATGTGCTATAGCGCCCATTAAGCCTAACAAACACTTTTCGACACTATTCACCGTCAGATCACGAAATGGACTTACAAACACTCCCAAATGGTCTAGAGCGCTAATTGAGGCTAAAAAACACTTTTCGGTTTTTTTCCACCTTCAGAACGCGAAATGAACTTCCAACACTCCCAAATGGTCTATAGCGCCCATTAAGCCTAACAAACACTTTTCGGCACTATTCACCGTCAGATCACGATATGGACTTACAAACACTCCCGAATGTGCTATAGCGCCCATTAAGCCTAACAAACACTTTTCGGCACTATTGACCCTCAGATCACGAAATGGACTTACAAACACTCCCAAATGGTCTAGAGCGCAAATTGAGGCTAAAAAAACACTTTTCGGTTTTTCTCACCTTCAGAACGCGAAATGAACTTCCAACACTCCCAAATGGTCTATAGCGCCAATTGAGGCTAAAAAACACTTTTCGGTTTTTTTCACCTTCAGAACGCGAAATGAACTTCCAACACTCCCAAATGGTCTATAGCGCCCATTAAGCCTAACAAACACTTTTCGGCACTATTCACCGTCAGATCACGATATGGACTTACAAACACTCCCAAATGTGCTATAGCGCCCATTAAGCCTAACAAACACTTTTCGGCACTATTCACCGTCAGATCACGATATGGACTTACAAACACTCCCGAATGTGCTGCGCTATAGCGCCCATTAAGCCTAACAAACACTTTTCGGCACTATTGACCCTCAGATCACGAAATGGACTTACAAACACTCCCAAATGGTCTAGAGCGCGAATTGAGGCTAAAAAACACTTTTCGTTTTTTTTCACCTTCAGAACGCGAAATGAACTTCCAACACTCCCAAATGGTATATAGCGCCAATTGAGGCTAAAAAACAATTTTCGGTTTTTTTCACCTTCAGAACGCGAAATGAACTTCCAACACTCCCAAATGGTCTATAGCGCCAATTGAGGCTAAAAAACACTTTTCGGTTTTTTTCACCTTCAGAACGCGAAATGAACTTCCAACACTCCCAAATGGTCTATAGCGCCAATTGAGGCTAAAAAACACTTTTCGGTTTTTTTCACCTTCAGAACGCGAAATGAACTTCCAACACTCCCAAATGGTCTATAGCGCCAATTGAGGCTAAAAAACACTTTTCGGTTTTTTTCACCTTCAGAACTCGAAATGAACTTCCAACACTCCCAAATGGTCTATAGCGCCAATTGAGGCTAAAAAACACTTTTCGGTTTTTTTCACCTTCAGAACGCGAAATGAACTTCCAACACTCCCAAATGGTCTATAGCGCCAATTGAGGCTAAAAAACACTTTTCGGTTTTTTTCACCTTCAGAACTCGAAATGAACTTCCAACACTCCCAAATGGTCTATAGCGCCCATTAAGCCTAACAAACACTTTTCGGCACTATTCACCGTCAGATCACGATATGGACTTACAAACACTCCCGAATGTGCTATAGCGCCCATTAAGCCTAACAAACACTTTTCGGCACTATTGACCCTCAGATCACGAAACGGACTTATTCGGGAGTGTTTGTAAGTCCATATCGTGATCTGACGGTGAATAGTGCCGAAAAGTGTTTGTTAGGCTTAATGGGCGCTATAGACCATTTGGGAGTGTTGGAAGTTCATTTCGCGTTCTGAAGGTGAAAAAAACCGAAAAGTGTTTTTTAGCCTCAATTGGCGCTATAGACCATTTGGGAGTGTTGGAAGTTCATTTCGCGTTCTGAAGGTGAAAAAAACCGAAAAGTGTTTTTTAGCCTCAATTAGCGCTCTAGACCATTTGGGAGTGTTTGTAAGTCCATTTCGTGATCTGACGCTGAATAGTGTCGAAAAGTGTTTGTTAGGCTTAATGGGCGCTATAGCACATTTGGGAGTGTTTGTAAGTCCGTTTCGTGATCTGAGGGTCAATAGTGCCGAAAAGTGTTTTTTAGGCTTAAGGGGCGCTATAGCACATTCGGGAGTGTTTGTAAGTCCATTTCGTGATCTGACGGTGAATAGTGCCGAAAAGTGTTTGTTAGGCTTAATGGGCGCTATAGCACATTCGGGAGTGTTTGTAAGTCCATATCGTGATCTGACGGTGAATAGTGCCGAAAAGTGTTTGTTAGGCTTAATGGGCGCTATAGACCATTTGGGAGTGTTGGAAGTTCATTTCGCGTTCTGAAGGTGAAAAAAACCGAAAAGTGTTTTTTAGCCTCAATTGGCGCTATAGACCATTTGGGAGTGTTGGAAGTTCACTTCGCGTTCTGAAGGTGAAAAAAACCGAAAAGTGTTTTTTAGCCTCAATTAGCGCTCTAGACCATTTGGGAGTGTTTGTAAGTCCATTTCGTGATCTGACGGTGAATAGTGTCGAAAAGTGTTTGTTAGGCTTAATGGGCGCTATGTGCTATAGCGCCCATTAAGCCTAACAAACACTTTTCGGCACTATTGACCCTCAGATCACGAAACGGACTTACAAACACTCCCAAATGTGCTATAGCGCCCATTAAGCCTAACAAACACTTTTCGGCACTATTCACCGTCAGATCACGATATGGACTTACAAACACTCCCGAATGTGCTATAGCGCCCATTAAGCCTAACAAACACTTTTCGGCACTAATCACCGTCAGATCACGAAATGGACTTACAAACACTCCCGAATGTGCTATAGCGCCCATTAAGCCTAACAAACACTTTTCGGCACTATTGACCCTCAGATCACGAAACGGACTTACAAACACTCCCAAATGTGCTATAGCGCCCATTAAGCCTAACAAACACTTTTCGACACTATTCACCGTCAGATCACGAAATGGACTTACAAACAATCCCAAATGGTCTAGAGCGCTAATTGAGGCTAAAAAACACTTTTCGGTTTTTTTCACCTTCAGAACGCGAAATGAACTTCCAACACTCCCAAATGGTCTATAGCGCCCATTAAGCCTAACAAACACTTTTCGGCACTATTCACCGTCAGATCACGAAATGGACTTACAAACACTCCCGAATGTGCTATAGCGCCCATTAAGCCTAACAAACACTTTTTGGCACTAATGACCCTCAGATCACGAAACGGACTTACAAACACTCCCAAATGTGCTATAGCGCCCATTAAGCCTAACAAACACTTTTCGACACTATTCACCGTCAGATCACGAAATGGACTTACAAACACTCCCAAATGGTCTAGAGCGCTAATTGAGGCTAAAAAACACTTTTCGGTTTTTTTCACCTTCAGAACGCGAAATGAACTTCCAACACTCCCAAATGGTCTATAGCGCCAATTGAGGCTAAAAAACACTTTTCGGTTTTTTTCACCTTCAGAACGCGAAATGAACTTCCAACACTCCCAAATGGTCTATAGCGCCCATTAAGCCTAACAAACACTTTTCGGCACTATTCACCGTCAGATCACGATATGGACTTACAAACACTCCCGAATGTGCTATAGCGCCCATTAAGCCTAACAAACACTTTTCGGCACTAATCACCGTCAGATCACGAAATGGACTTACAAACACTCCCGAATGTGCTATAGCGCCCATTAAGCCTAACAAACACTTTTTGGCACTAATGACCCTCAGATCACGAAACGGACTTACAAACACTCCCAAATGTGCTATAGCGCCCATTAAGCCTAACAAACACTTTTCGACACTATTCACCGTCAGATCACGAAATGGACTTACAAACACTCCCAAATGGTCTAGAGCGCTAATTGAGGCTAAAAAACACTTTTCGGTTTTTTTCACCTTCAGAACGCGAAATGAACTTCCAACACTCCCAAATGGTCTATAGCGCCAATTGAGGCTAAAAAACACTTTTCGGTTTTTTTCACCTTCAGAACGCGAAATGAACTTCCAACACTCCCAAATGGTCTATAGCGCCCATTAAGCCTAACAAACACTTTTCGGCACTATTCACCGTCAGATCACGATATGGACTTACAAACACTCCCGAATGTGCTATAGCGCCCATTAAGCCTAACAAACACTTTTCGGCACTAATCACCGTCAGATCACGAAATGGACTTACAAACACTCCCGAATGTGCTATAGCGCCCATTAAGCCTAACAAACACTTTTCGGCACTATTGACCCTCAGATCACGAAACGGACTTACAAACACTCCCAAATGTGCTATAGCGCCCATTAAGCCTAACAAACACTTTTCGACACTATTCACCGTCAGATCACGAAATGGACTTACAAACACTCCCAAATGGTCTAGAGCGCTAATTGAGGCTAAAAAACACTTTTCGGTTTTTTTCACCTTCAGAACGCGAAATGAACTTCCAACACTCCCAAATGGTCTATAGCGCCAATTGAGGCTAAAAAACACTTTTCGGTTTTTTTCACCTTCAGAACGCGAAATGAACTTCCAACACTCCCAAATGGTCTATAGCGCCCATTAAGCCTAACAAACACTTTTCGGCACTATTCACCGTCAGATCACGATATGGACTTACAAACACTCCCGAATGTGCTATAGCGCCCATTAAGCCTAACAAACACTTTTCGGCACTAATCACCGTCAGATCACGAAATGGACTTACAAACACTCCCGAATGTGCTATAGCGCCCATTAAGCCTAACAAACACTTTTCGGCACTATTGACCCTCAGATCACGAAACGGACTTACAAACACTCCCAAATGTGCTATAGCGCCCATTAAGCCTAACAAACACTTTTCGACACTATTCACCGTCAGATCACGAAATGGACTTACAAACACTCCCAAAGGGTCTAGAGCGCTAATTGAGGCTAAAAAACACTTTTCGGTTTTTTTCACCTTCAGAACGCGAATGAACTTCCAACACTCCCAAATGGTCTATAGCGCCCATTAAGCCTAACAAACACTTTTCGGCACTATTCACCGTCAGATCACGATATGGACTTACAAACACTCCCGAATGTGCTATAGCGCCCATTAAGCCTAACAAACACTTTTCGGCACTATTGACCCTCAGATCACGAAATGGACTTACAAACACTCCCAAATGGTCTAGAGCGCAAATTGAGGCTAAAAAAACACTTTTCGGTTTTTCTCACCTTCAGAACGCGAAATGAACTTCCAACACTCCCAAATGGTCTATAGCGCCAATTGAGGCTAAAAAACACTTTTCGTTTTTTTTCACCTTCAGAACGCGAAATGAACTTCCAACACTCCCAAATGGTCTATAGCGCCCATTAAGCCTAACAAACACTTTTCGACACTATTCACCGTCAGATCACGAAATGGACTTACAAACACTCCCAAATGGTCTATAGCGCCAATTGAGGCTAAAAAACACTTTTCGGTTTTTTTCACCTTCAGAACGCGAAATGAACTTCCAACACTCCCAAATGGTCTATAGCGCCAATTGAGGCTAAAAAACACTTTTCGGTTTTTTTAACCTTCAGAACGCGAAATGAACTTCCAACACTCCCAAATGGTCTATAGCGCCCATTAAGCCTAACAAACACTTTTCGGCACTATTCACCGTCAGATCACGATATGGACTTACAAACACTCCCGAATGTGCTATAGCGCCCATTAAGCCTAACAAACACTTTTCGGCACTATTGACCCTCAGATCACGAAACGGACTTACAAACACTTCCAAATGTGCTATAGCGCCCATTAAGCCTAACAAACACTTTTCGACACTATTCACCGTCAGATCACGAAATGGACTTACAAACACTCCCAAATGGTCTAGAGCGCTAATTGAGGCTAAAAAACACTTTTCGGTTTTTTTCACCTTCAGAACGCGAAATGAACTTCCAACACTCCCAAATGGTCTATAGCGCCAATTGAGGCTAAAAAACACTTTTCGATTTGTTTCACCCTTAGAACGCGAAATGAACTTCCAACACTCCCAAATGGTCTAGAGCGCTAATTGAGGCTAAAAAACACTTTTCGGTTTTTTTCACCTTCAGAACGCGAAATGAACTTCCAACACTCCCAAATGGTCTATAGCGCCAATTGAGGCTAAAAAACACTTTTCGATTTGTTTCACCCTTAGAACGCGAAATGAACTTCCAACACTCCCAAATGGTCTATAGCGCCAATTGAGGCTAAAAAACACTTTTCGGTTTTTTTCACCTTCAGAACGCGAAATGAACTTCCAACACTCCCAAAGGTCTATAGCGCCAATTGAGGCTAAAAAACACTTTTCGGTTTTTTTTCACCTTCAGAACGCGAAATGAACTTCCAACACTCCCAAATGGTCTATAGCGCCAATTGAGGCTAAAAAACACTTTTCGGTTTTTTTCACCTTCAGAACGCGAAATGAACTTCCAACACTCCCAAATGATCTATAGCGCCAATTGAGGCTAAAAAACACTTTTCGGTTTTGTTCACCTTCAGAACGCGAAATGAACTTCCAACACTCCCAAATGGTCTATAGCGCCAATTGAGGCTAAAAAACACTTTTCGGTTTTTTTCACCTTCAGAACGCGAAATGAACTTCCAACACTCCCAAATGGTCTATAGCGCCCATTAAGCCTAACAAACACTTTTCGGCACTATTCACCGTCAGATCACGATATGGACTTACAAACACTCCCGAATGTGCTATAGCGCCCATTAAGCCTAACAAACACTTTTCGGCACTATTCACCGTCAGATCACGAAATGGACTTACAAACACTCTCGAATGTGCTATAGCGCCCATTAAGCCTAACAAACACTTTTCGGCACTATTCACCGTCAGATCACGAAATGGACTTACAAACACTCCCGAATGTGCTATAGCGCCCATTAAGCCTAACAAACACTTTTCGGCACTATTGACCCTCAGATCACGAAACGGACTTACAAACACTCCTATAGCGCCCATTAAGCCTAACAAACACTTTTCGGCACTATTCACCGTCAGATCACGATATGGACTTACAAACACTCCCGAATGTGCTATAGCGCCCATTAAGCCTAACAAACACTTTTCGGCACTAATCACCGTCAGATCACGAAATGGACTTACAAACACTCCCGAATGTGCTATAGTGCCCATTAAGCCTAACAAACACTTTTCGGCACTATTGACCCTCAGATCACGAAACGGACTTACAAACACTCCCAAATGTGCTATAGCGCCCATTAAGCCTAACAAACACTTTTCGACACTATTAAATGGACTTACAAACACTCCCAAATGGTCTATAGCGCCAATTGAGGCTAAAAAACACTTTTCGGTTTTTTTTCACCTTCAGAACGCGAAATGAACTTCCAACACTCCCAAATGGTCTATAGCGCCAATTGAGGCTAAAAAACACTTTTCGGCACTATTCACTGTCAGATCACGATATGGACTTACAAACACTCCCGAATGTGCTATAGCGCCCATTAAGCCTAACGAACACTTTTCGGCACTATTCACCGTCAGATCACGAAATGGACTTACAAATACTCCCGAATGTGCTATAGCGCCCATTAAGCCTAACAAACACTTTTCGGCACTATTGACCCTCAGATCACGAAACGGACTTACAAACACTCCCGAATGTGCTATAGCGCCCATTAAGCCTAACGAACACTTTTCGACACTATTCACCGTCAGATCACGAAATGGACTTACAAACACTCCCAAATGGTCTAGAGCGCTAATTGAGGCTAAAAAACACTTTTCGTTTTTTTTCACCTTCAGAACGCGAAATGAACTTCCAACACTCCCAAATGGTCTATAGCGCCAATTGAGGCTAAAAAACACTTTTCGGTTTTTTTCAGCTTCAGAACGCGAAATGAACTTCCAACACTCCCAAATGGTCTATAGCGCCCATTAAGCCTAACAAACACTTTTCGGCACTATTCACTGTCAGATCACGATATGGACTTACAAACACTCCCGAATGTGCTATAGCGCCCATTAAGCCTAACAAACACTTTTCGGCACTATTCACCGTCAGATCACGAAATGGACTTACAAACACTCCCGAATGTGCTATAGCGCCCATTAAGCCTAACAAACACTTTTCGGCACTATTGACCCTCAGATCACGAAACGGACTTACAAACACTCCTATAGCGCCCATTAAGCCTAACAAACACTTTTCGACACTATTCACCGTCAGATCACGAAATGGACTTACAAACACTCCCAAATGGTCTATAGCGCCAATTGAGGCTAAAAAACACTTTTCGGTTTTGTTCACCTTCAGAACGCGAAATAAACTTCCAACACTCCCAAATGGTCTATAGCGCCAATTGAGGCTAAAAAACACTTTTCGGTTTTTTTAACCTTCAGAACGCGAAATGAACTTCCAACACTCCCAAATGGTCTATAGCGCCCATTAAGCCTAACAAACACTTTTCGGCACTATTCACCGTCAGATCACGATATGGACTTACAAACACTCCCGAATGTGCTATAGCGCCCATTAAGCCTAACAAACACTTTTCGGCACTAATCACCGTCACATCACGAAATGGACTTACAAACACTCCCGAATGTGCTATAGCGCCCATTAAGCCTAACAAACACTTTTCGGCACTATTGACCCTCAGATCACGAAACGGACTTACAAACACTCCCAAATGTGCTATATCGCCCACTAAGCCTAACAAACATTTTTCGACACTATTCACCGTCAGATCACGAAATGGACTTACAAACACTCCCAAATGGTCTAGAGCGCTAATTGAGGCTAAAAAACACTTTTCGTTTTTTTTCACCTTCAGAACGCGAAATGAACTTCCAACACTCCCAAATGGTCTATAGCGCCAATTGAGGCTAAAAAACACTTTTCGGTTTTTTTCAGCTTCAGAACGCGAAATGAACTTCCAACACTCCCAAATGGTCTATAGCGCCCATTAAGCCTAACAAACACTTTTCGGCACTATTCACTGTCAGATCACGATATGGACTTACAAACACTCCCGAATGTGCTATAGCGCCCATTAAGCCTAACAAACACTTTTCGGCACTATTCACCGTCAGATCACGAAATGGACTTACAAACACTCCCGAATGTGCTATAGCGCCCATTAAGCCTAACAAACACTTTTCGGCACTATTGACCCTCAGATCACGAAACGGACTTACAAACACTCCCAAATGGTCTAGAGCGCTAATTGAGGCTAAAAAACACTTTTCGGTTTTGTTCACCTTCAGAACGCGAAATAAACTTCCAACACTCCCAAATGGTCTATAGCGCCAATTGAGGCTAAAAAACACTTTTCGGTTTTTTTAACCTTCAGAACGCGAAATGAACTTCCAACACTCCCAAATGGTCTATAGCGCCCATTAAGCCTAACAAACACTTTTCGGCACTATTCACCGTCAGATCACGATATGGACTTACAAACACTCCCGAATGTGCTATAGCGCCCATTAAGCCTAACAAACACTTTTCGGCACTAATCACCGTCACATCACGAAATGGACTTACAAACACTCCCGAATGTGCTATAGCGCCCATTAAGCCTAACAAACACTTTTCGGCACTATTGACCCTCAGATCACGAAACGGACTTACAAACACTCCCAAATGTGCTATATCGCCCACTAAGCCTAACAAACATTTTTCGACACTATTCACCGTCAGATCACGAAATGGACTTACAAACACTCCCAAATGGTCTAGAGCGCTAATTGAGGCTAAAAAACACTTTTCGGTTTTTTTCACCCTCAGAACGCGAAATGAACTTCCAACACTCCAAAATGGTCTATAGCGCCAATTGAGGCTAAAAAACACTTTTCGATTTGTTTCACCCTTAGAACGCGAAATGAACTTCCAACACTCCCAAATGGTCTATAGCGCCAATTGAGGCTAAAAAACACTTTTCGTTTTTTTTCACCTTCAGAACGCGAAATGAACTTCCAACACTCCCAAATGGTCTATAGCGCCCATTAAGCCTAACAAACACTTTTCGGCACTATTCACCGTCAGATCACGATATGGACTTACAAACACTCCCGAATGTGCTATAGCGCCCATTAAGCCTAACAAACACTTTTCGGCACTATTCACCGTCAGATCACGAAATAGACTTACAAACACTCTCGAATGTGCTATAGCGCCCATTAAGCCTAACAAACACTTTTCGGCACTATTGACCCTCAGATCACGAAACGGACTTACAAACACTCCTATAGCGCCCATTAAGCCTAACAAACACTTTTCGGCACTATTCACCGTCAGATCACGATATGGACTTACAAACACTCCCGAATGTGCTATAGCGCCCATTAAGCCTAACAAACACTTTTCGGCACTAATCACCGTCAGATCACGAAATGGACTTACAAACACTCCCGAATGTGCTATAGCGCCCATTAAGCCTAACAAACACTTTTCGGCACTATTGACCCTCAGATCACGAAACGGACTTACAAACACTCCCAAATGTGCTATAGCGCCCATTAAGCCTAACAAACACTTTTCGACACTATTAAATGGACTTACAAACACTCCCAAATGGTCTATAGCGCCAATTGAGGCTAAAAAACACTTTTCGGTTTTTTTCACCTTCAGAACGCGAAATGAACTTCCAACACTCCCAAATGGTCTATAGCGCCAATTGAGGCTAAAAAACACTTTTCGGCACTATTCACTGTCAGATCACGATATGGACTTACAAACACTCCCGAATGTGCTATAGCGCCCATTAAGCCTAACGAACACTTTTCGGCACTATTCACCGTCAGATCACGAAATGGACTTACAAATACTCCCGAATGTGCTATAGCGCCCATTAAGCCTAACAAACACTTTTCGGCACTATTGACCCTCAGATCACGAAACGGACTTACAAACACTCCCAAATGTGCTATAGCACCCATTAAGCCTAACAAACACTTTTCGACACTATTCACCGTCAGATCACGAAATGGACTTACAAACACTCCCAAATGGTCTAGAGCGCTAATTGAGGCTAAAAAACACTTTTCGGTTTTTTTCACCTTCAGAACGCGAAATGAACTTCCAACACTCCCAAATGGTCTATAGCGCCAATTGAGGCTAAAAAAACACTTTTCGGTTTTTTTCAGCTTCAGAACGCGAAATGAACTTCCAACACTCCCAAATGGTCTATAGCGCCCATTAAGCCTAACAAACACTTTTCGGCACTATTCACTGTCAGATCACGATATGGACTTACAAACACTCCCGAATGTGCTATAGCGCCCATTAAGCCTAACGAACACTTTTCGGCACTATTCACCGTCAGATCACGAAATGGACTTACAAATACTCCCGAATGTGCTATAGCGCCCATTAAGCCTAACAAACACTTTTCGGCACTATTGACCCTCAGATCACGAAACGGACTTACAAACACTCCCGAATGTGCTATAGCGCCCATTAAGCCTAACGAACACTTTTCGACACTATTCACCGTCAGATCACGAAATGGACTTACAAACACTCCCAAATGGTCTAGAGCGCTAATTGAGGCTAAAAAACACTTTTCGTTTTTTTTCACCTTCAGAACGCGAAATGAACTTCCAACACTCCCAAATGGTCTATAGCGCCAATTGAGGCTAAAAAACACTTTTCGGTTTTTTTCAGCTTCAGAACGCGAAATGAACTTCCAACACTCCCAAATGGTCTATAGCGCCCATTAAGCCTAACAAACACTTTTCGGCACTATTCACTGTCAGATCACGATATGGACTTACAAACACTCCCGAATGTGCTATAGCGCCCATTAAGCCTAACAAACACTTTTCGGCACTATTCACCGTCAGATCACGAAATGGACTTACAAACACTCCCGAATGTGCTATAGCGCCCATTAAGCCTAACAAACACTTTTCGGCACTATTGACCCTCAGATCACGAAACGGACTTACAAACACTCCTATAGCGCCCATTAAGCCTAACAAACACTTTTCGACACTATTCACCGTCAGATCACGAAATGGACTTACAAACACTCCCAAATGGTCTATAGCGCCAATTGAGGCTAAAAAACACTTTTCGGTTTTGTTCACCTTCAGAACGCGAAATAAACTTCCAACACTCCCAAATGGTCTATAGCGCCAATTGAGGCTAAAAAACACTTTTCGGTTTTTTTTAACCTTCAGAACGCGAAATGAACTTCCAACACTCCCAAATGGTCTATAGCGCCCATTAAGCCTAACAAACACTTTTCGGCACTATTCACCGTCAGATCACGATATGGACTTACAAACACTCCCGAATGTGCTATAGCGCCCATTAAGCCTAACAAACACTTTTCGGCACTAATCACCGTCAGATCACGAAATGGACTTACAAACACTCCCGAATGTGCTATAGCGCCCATTAAGCCTAACAAACACTTTTCGGCACTATTGACCCTCAGATCACGAAACGGACTTACAAACACTCCCAAATGTGCTATATCGCCCACTAAGCCTAACAAACATTTTTCGACACTATTCACCGTCAGATCACGAAATGGACTTACAAACACTCCCAAATGGTCTAGAGCGCTAATTGAGGCTAAAAAACACTTTTCGGTTTTTTTCACCCTCAGAACGCGAAATGAACTTCCAACACTCCAAAATGGTCTATAGCGCCAATTGAGGCTAAAAAACACTTTTCGATTTGTTTCACCCTTAGAACGCGAAATGAACTTCCAACACTCCCAAATGGTCTATAGCGCCAATTGAGGCTAAAAAAACACTTTTCGGTTTTTTTCACCTTCAGAACGCGAAATGAACTTCCAACACTCCCAAATGGTCTATAGCGCCCATTAAGCCTAACAAACACTTTTCGGCACTATTCACCGTCAGATCACGATATGGACTTACAAACACTCCCGAATGTGCTATAGCGCCCATTAAGCCTAACAAACACTTTTCGGCACTATTCACCGTCAGATCACGAAATGGACTTACAAACACTCTCGAATGTGCTATAGCGCCCATTAAGCCTAACAAACACTTTTCGGCACTATTCACCGTCAGATCACGAAATGGACTTACAAACACTCCCGAATGTGCTATAGCGCCCATTAAGCCTAACAAACACTTTTCGGCACTATTGACCCTCAGATCACGAAACGGACTTACAAACACTCCTATAGCGCCCATTAAGCCTAACAAACACTTTTCGGCACTATTCACCGTCAGATCACGATATGGACTTACAAACACTCCCGAATGTGCTATAGCGCCCATTAAGCCTAACAAACACTTTTCGGCACTAATCACCGTCAGATCACGAAATGGACTTACAAACACTCCCGAATGTGCTATAGCGCCCATTAAGCCTAACAAACACTTTTCGGCACTATTGACCCTCAGATCACGAAACGGACTTACAAACACTCCCAAATGTGCTATAGCGCCCATTAAGCCTAACAAACACTTTTCGACACTATTAAATGGACTTACAAACACTCCCAAATGGTCTATAGCGCCAATTGAGGCTAAAAAACACTTTTCGTTTTTTTTCACCTTCAGAACGCGAAATGAACTTCCAACACTCCCAAATGGTCTATAGCGCCAATTGAGGCTAAAAAACACTTTTCGGCACTATTCACTGTCAGATCACGATATGGACTTACAAACACTCCCGAATGTGCTATAGCGCCCATTAAGCCTAACGAACACTTTTCGGCACTATTCACCGTCAGATCACGAAACGGACTTACAAACACTCCCAAATGTGCTATAGCACCCATTAAGCCTAACAAACACTTTTCGACACTATTCACCGTCAGATCACGAAATGGACTTACAAACACTCCCAAATGGTCTAGAGCGCTAATTGAGGCTAAAAAACACTTTTCGGTTTTTTTCAGCTTCAGAACGCGAAATGAACTTCCAACACTCCCAAATGGTCTATAGCGCCCATTAAGCCTAACAAACACTTTTCGGCACTATTCACTGTCAGATCACGATATGGACTTACAAACACTCCCGAATGTGCTATAGCGCCCATTAAGCCTAACAAACACTTTTCGGCACTATTCACCGTCAGATCACGAAATGGACTTACAAACACTCCCGAATGTGCTATAGCGCCCATTAAGCCTAACAAACACTTTTCGGCACTATTGACCCTCAGATCACGAAACGGACTTACAAACACTCCTATAGCGCCCATTAAGCCTAACAAACACTTTTCGACACTATTCACCGTCAGATCACGAAATGGACTTACAAACACTCCCAAATGGTCTATAGCGCCAATTGAGGCTAAAAAACACTTTTCGGTTTTTTTCACCTTCAGAACGCGAAATAAACTTCCAACACTCCCAAATGGTCTATAGCGCCAATTGAGGCTAAAAAACACTTTTCGGTTTTTTTAACCTTCAGAACGCGAAATGAACTTCCAACACTCCCAAATGGTCTATAGCGCCCATTAAGCCTAACAAACACTTTTCGGCACTATTCACCGTCAGATCACGATATGGACTTACAAACACTCCCGAATGTGCTATAGCGCCCATTAAGCCTAACAAACACTTTTCGGCACTAATCACCGTCAGATCACGAAATGGACTTACAAACACTCCCGAATGTGCTATAGCGCCCATTAAGCCTAACAAACACTTTTCGGCACTATTGACCCTCAGATCACGAAACGGACTTACAAACACTCCCAAATGTGCTATAGCGCCCACTAAGCCTAACAAACATTTTTCGACACTATTCACCGTCAGATCACGAAATGGACTTACAAACACTCCCAAATGGTCTAGAGCGCTAATTGAGGCTAAAAAACACTTTTCGGTTTTTTTCACCCTCAGAACGCGAAATGAACTTCCAACACTCCAAAATGGTCTATAGCGCCAATTGAGGCTAAAAAACACTTTTCGATTTGTTTCACCCTTAGAACGCGAAATGAACTTCCAACACTCCCAAATGGTCTATAGCGCCAATTGAGGCTAAAAAACACTTTTCGATTTGTTTCACCCTTAGAACGCGAAATGAACTTCCAACACTCCCAAATGGTCTATAGCGCCCATTAAGCCTAACAAACACTTTTCGGCACTATTCACCGTCAGATCACGATATGGACTTACAAACACTCCCGAATGTGCTATAGCGCCCATTAAGCCTAACAAACACTTTTCGGCACTAATCACCGTCAGATCACGAAATGGACTTACAAACACTCCCGAATGTGCTATAGCGCCCATTAAGCCTAACAAACACTTTTCGGCACTATTGACCCTCAGATCACGAAACGGACTTACAAACACTCCCAAATGTGCTATAGCGCCCATTAAGCCTAACAAACACTTTTCGACACTATTCACCGTCAGATCCCGAAATGGACTTACAAACACTCCCGAATGTGCTAGAGCGCCAATTGAGGCTAAAAAACACTTTTCGATTTGTTTCACCCTTAGAACGCGAAATGAACTTCCAACACTCCCAAATGGTCTATAGCGCCAATTGAGGCTAAAAAACACTTTTCGGTTTTTTTCACCTTCAGAACGCGAAATGAACTTCCAACACTCCCAAATGATCTATAGCGCCAATTGAGGCTAAAAAACACTTTTCGGTTTTGTTCACCTTCAGAACGCGAAATGAACTTCCAACACTCCCAAATGGTCTATAGCGCCAATTGAGGCTAAAAAACACTTTTCGGTTTTTTTCACCTTCAGAACGCGAAATGAACTTCCAACACTCCCAAATGGTCTATAGCGCCCATTAAGCCTAACAAACACTTTTCGACACTATTCACCGTCAGATCACGAAATGGACTTACAAACACTCCCAAATGGTCTATAGCGCCAATTGAGGCTAAAAAACACTTTTCGGTTTTTTTCACCTTCAGAACGCGAAATGAACTTCCAACACTCCCAAATGGTCTATAGCGCCAATTGAGGCTAAAAAACACTTTTCGGTTTTTTTAACCTTCAGAACGCGAAATGAACTTCCAACACTCCCAAATGGTCTATAGCGCCCATTAAGCCTAACAAACACTTTTCGGCACTATTCACCGTCAGATCACGATATGGACTTACAAACACTCCCGAATGTGCTATAGCGCCCATTAAGCCTAACAAACACTTTTCGGCACTAATCACCGTCAGATCACGAAATGGACTTACAAACACTCCCGAATGTGCTATAGCGCCCATTAAGCCTAACAAACACTTTTCGGCACTATTGACCCTCAGATCACGAAACGGACTTACAAACACTTCCAAATGTGCTATAGCGCCCATTAAGCCTAACAAACACTTTTCGACACTATTCACCGTCAGATCACGAAATGGACTGACAAACACTCCCAAATGGTCTAGAGCGCTAATTGAGGCTAAAAAACACTTTTCGGTTTTTTTCACCTTCAGAACGCGAAATGAACTTCCAACACTCCCAAATGGTCTATAGCGCCAATTGAGGCTAAAAAACACTTTTCGATTTGTTTCACCCTTAGAACGCGAAATGAACTTCCAACACTCCCAAATGGTCTAGAGCGCTAATTGAGGCTAAAAAACACTTTTCGGTTTTTTTCACCTTCAGAACGCGAAATGAACTTCCAACACTCCCAAATGGTCTATAGCGCCAATTGAGGCTAAAAAACACTTTTCGATTTGTTTCACCCTTAGAACGCGAAATGAACTTCCAACACTCCCGAATGTGCTATAGCGCCCATTAAGCCTAACAAACACTTTTCGGCACTATTGACCCTCAGATCACGAAACGGACTTACAAACACTCCCAAATGTGCTATATCGCCCACTAAGCCTAACAAACATTTTTCGACACTATTCACCGTCAGATCACGAAATGGACTTACAAACACTCCCAAATGGTCTAGAGCGCTAATTGAGGCTAAAAAACACTTTTCGGTTTTTTTCACCCTCAGAACGCGAAATGAACTTCCAACACTCCAAAATGGTCTATAGCGCCAATTGAGGCTAAAAAACACTTTTCGATTTGTTTCACCCTTAGAACGCGAAATGAACTTCCAACACTCCCAAATGGTCTATAGCGCCAATTGAGGCTAAAAAACACTTTTCGGTTTTTTTCACCTTCAGAACGCGAAATGAACTTCCAACACTCCCAAATGGTCTATAGCGCCCATTAAGCCTAACAAACACTTTTCGGCACTATTCACCGTCAGATCACGATATGGACTTACAAACACTCCCGAATGTGCTATAGCGCCCATTAAGCCTAACAAACACTTTTCGGCACTATTCACCGTCAGATCACGAAATGGACTTACAAACACTCTCGAATGTGCTATAGCGCCCATTAAGCCTAACAAACACTTTTCGGCACTATTCACCGTCAGATCACGAAATGGACTTACAAACACTCCCGAATGTGCTATAGCGCCCATTAAGCCTAACAAACACTTTTCGGCACTATTGACCCTCAGATCACGAAACGGACTTACAAACACTCCTATAGCGCCCATTAAGCCTAACAAACACTTTTCGGCACTATTCACCGTCAGATCACGATATGGACTTACAAACACTCCCGAATGTGCTATAGCGCCCATTAAGCCTAACAAACACTTTTCGGCACTAATCACCGTCAGATCACGAAATGGACTTACAAACACTCCCGAATGTGCTATAGCGCCCATTAAGCCTAACAAACACTTTTCGGCACTATTGACCCTCAGATCACGAAACGGACTTACAAACACTCCCAAATGTGCTATAGCGCCCATTAAGCCTAACAAACACTTTTCGACACTATTAAATGGACTTACAAACACTCCCAAATGGTCTATAGCGCCAATTGAGGCTAAAAAACACTTTTCGGTTTTTTTCACCTTCAGAACGCGAAATGAACTTCCAACACTCCCAAATGGTCTATAGCGCCAATTGAGGCTAAAAAACACTTTTCGGCACTATTCACTGTCAGATCACGATATGGACTTACAAACACTCCCGAATGTGCTATAGCGCCCATTAAGCCTAACGAACACTTTTCGGCACTATTCACCGTCAGATCACGAAATGGACTTACAAATACTCCCGAATGTGCTATAGCGCCCATTAAGCCTAACAAACACTTTTCGGCACTATTGACCCTCAGATCACGAAACGGACTTACAAACACTCCCAAATGTGCTATAGCACCCATTAAGCCTAACAAACACTTTTCGACACTATTCACCGTCAGATCACGAAATGGACTTACAAACACTCCCAAATGGTCTAGAGCGCTAATTGAGGCTAAAAAACACTTTTCGGTTTTTTTCACCTTCAGAACGCGAAATGAACTTCCAACACTCCCAAATGGTCTATAGCGCCAATTGAGGCTAAAAAACACTTTTCGGTTTTTTTCAGCTTCAGAACGCGAAATGAACTTCCAACACTCCCGAATGTGCTATAGCGCCCATTAAGCCTAACAAACACTTTTCGGCACTATTCACCGTCAGATCACGAAATGGACTTCCAACACTCCCAAATGGTCTATAGCGCCCATTAAGCCTAACAAACACTTTTCGGCACTATTGACCCTCAGATCACGAAACGGACTTACAAACACTCCCAAATGTGCTATAGCGCCCACTAAGCCTAACAAACATTTTTCGACACTATTCACCGTCAGATCACGAAATGGACTTACAAACACTCCCAAATGGTCTAGAGCGCTAATTGAGGCTAAAAAACACTTTTCGGTTTTTTTCACCCTCAGAACGCGAAATGAACTTCCAACACTCCAAAATGGTCTATAGCGCCAATTGAGGCTAAAAAACACTTTTCGATTTGTTTCACCCTTAGAACGCGAAATGAACTTCCAACACTCCCAAATGGTCTATAGCGCCAATTGAGGCTAAAAAACACTTTTCGATTTGTTTCACCCTTAGAACGCGAAATGAACTTCCAACACTCCCAAATGGTCTATAGCGCCCATTAAGCCTAACAAACACTTTTCGGCACTATTCACCGTCAGATCACGATATGGACTTACAAACACTCCCGAATGTGCTATAGCGCCCATTAAGCCTAACAAACACTTTTCGGCACTAATCACCGTCAGATCACGAAATGGACTTACAAACACTCCCGAATGTGCTATAGCGCCCATTAAGCCTAACAAACACTTTTCGGCACTATTGACCCTCAGATCACGAAACGGACTTACAAACACTCCCAAATGTGCTATAGCGCCCATTAAGCCTAACAAACACTTTTCGACACTATTCACCGTCAGATCACGAAATGGACTTACAAACACTCCCGAATGTGCTAGAGCGCCAATTGAGGCTAAAAAACACTTTTCGATTTGTTTCACCCTTAGAACGCGAAATGAACTTCCAACACTCCCAAATGGTCTATAGCGCCAATTGAGGCTAAAAAACACTTTTCGGTTTTTTTCACCTTCAGAACGCGAAATGAACTTCCAACACTCCCAAATGATCTATAGCGCCAATTGAGGCTAAAAAACACTTTTCGGTTTTGTTCACCTTCAGAACGCGAAATGAACTTCCAATACTCCCAAATGGTCTATAGCGCCAATTGAGGCTAAAAAACACTTTTCGGTTTTTTTCACCTTCAGAACGCGAAATGAACTTCCAACACTCCCAAATGGTCTATAGCGCCCATTAAGCCTAACAAACACTTTTCGGCACTATTCACCGTCAGATCACGATATGGACTTACAAACACTCCCGAATGTGCTATAGCGCCCATTAAGCCTAACAAACACTTTTCGGCACTATTCACCGTCAGATCACGAAATGGACTTACAAACACTCCCGAATGTGCTATAGCGCCCATTAAGCCTAACAAACACTTTTCGGCACTATTCACCGTCAGATCACGAAATGGACTTACAAACACTCCCGAATGTGCTATAGCGCCCATTAAGCCTAACAAACACTTTTCGGCACTATTGACCCTCAGATCACGAAACGGACTTACAAACACTCCTATAGCGCCCATTAAGCCTAACAAACACTTTTCAGCACTATTCACCGTCAGATCACGATATGGACTTACAAACACTCCCGAATGTGCTATAGCGCCCATTAAGCCTAACAAACACTTTTCGGCACTAATCACCGTCAGATCACGAAATGGACTTACAAACACTCCCGAATGTGCTATAGCGCCCATTAAGCCTAACAAACACTTTTCGGCACTATTGACCCTCAGATCACGAAACGGACTTACAAACACTCCCAAATGTGCTATAGCGCCCATTAAGCCTAACAAACACTTTTCGACACTATTAAATGGACTTACAAACACTCCCAAATGGTCTATAGCGCCAATTGAGGCTAAAAAACACTTTTCGGTTTTTTTCACCTTCAGAACGCGAAATGAACTTCCAACACTCCCAAATGGTCTATAGCGCCAATTGAGGCTAAAAAACACTTTTCGGTTTTTTTCACCTTCAGAACGCGAAATGAACTTCCAACACTCCCAAATGGTCTATAGCGCCAATTGAGGCTAAAAAACACTTTTCGGTTTTTTTCACCTTCAGAACTCGAAATGAACTTCCAACACTCCCAAATGGTCTATAGCGCCCATTAAGCCTAACAAACACTTTTCGGCACTATTCACCGTCAGATCACGATATGGACTTACAAACACTCCCGAATGTGCTATAGCGCCCATTAAGCCTAACAAACACTTTTCGGCACTATTGACCCTCAGATCACGAAACGGACTTATTCGGGAGTGTTTGTAAGTCCATATCGTGATCTGACGGTAAATAGTGCCGAAAAGTGTTTGTTAGGCTTAATGGGCGCTATAGACCATTTGGGAGTGTTGGAAGTTCATTTCGCGTTCTGAAGGTGAAAAAAACCGAAAAGTGTTTTTTAGCCTCAATTGGCGCTATAGACCATTTGGTAGTGTTGGAAGTTCATTTCGCGTTCTGAAGGTGAAAAAAAACGAAAAGTGTTTTTTAGCCTCAATTAGCGCTCTAGACCATTTGGGAGTGTTTGTAAGTCCATTTCGTGATCTGACGCTGAATAGTGTCGAAAAGTGTTTGTTAGGCTTAATGGGCGCTATAGCACATTTGGGAGTGTTTGTAAGTCCGTTTCGTGATCTGAGGGTCAATAGTGCCGAAAAGTGTTTTTTAGGCTTAAGGGGCGCTATAGCACATTCGGGAGTGTTTGTAAGTCCATTTCGTGATCTGACGGTGAATAGTGCCGAAAAGTGTTTGTTAGGCTTAATGGGCGCTATAGCACATTCGGGAGTGTTTGTAAGTCCATATCGTGATCTGACGGTGAATAGTGCCGAAAAGTGTTTGTTAGGCTTAATGGGCGCTATAGACCATTTGGGAGTGTTGGAAGTTCATTTCGCGTTCTGAAGGTGAAAAAAACCGAAAAGTGTTTTTTAGCCTCAATTGGCGCTATAGACCATTTGGGAGTGTTGGAAGTTCACTTCGCGTTCTGAAGGTGAAAAAAACCGAAAAGTGTTTTTTAGCCTCAATTAGCGCTCTAGACCATTTGGGAGTGTTTGTAAGTCCATTTCGTGATCTGACGGTGAATAGTGTCGAAAAGTGTTTGTTAGGCTTCATGGGCGCTATGTGCTATAGCGCCCATTAAGCCTAACAAACACTTTTCGGCACTAATAACCGTCAGATCACGAAATGGACTTACAAACACTCCCGAATGTGCTATAGCGCCCATTAAGCCTAACAAACACTTTTCGGCACTATTGACCCTCAGATCACGAAACGGACTTACAAACACTCCCAAATGTGCTATAGCGCCCATTAAGACTAACAAACACTTTTCGACACTATTCACCGTCAGATCACGAAATGGACTTACAAACACTCCCAAATGGTCTAGAGCGCTAATTGAGGCTAAAAAACACTTTTCGGTTTTTTTCACCTTCAGAACGCGAAATGAACTTCCAACACTCCCAAATGGTCTATAGCGCCCATTAAGCCTAACAAACACTTTTCGGCACTATTCACCGTCAGATCACGATATGGACTTACAAACACTCCCGAATGTGCTAGAGCGCTAATTGAGGCTAAAAAACACTTTTTGGTTTTTTTCACCTTCAGAACGCGAAATGAACTTCCAACACTCCCAAATGGTCTATAGCGCCCATTAAGCCTAACAAACACTTTTCGGCACTATTCACCGTCAGATCACGATATGGACTTACAAACACTCCCGAATGTGCTATAGCGCCCATTAAGCCTAAAAAACACTTTTCGGCACTATTGACCCTCAGATCACGAAACGGACTTACAAACACTCCCAAATGTGCTATAGCGCCCATTAAGCCTAACAAACACTTTTCGACACTATTCAGCGTCAGATCACGAAATGGACTTAGAAACACTCCCAAATGGTCTAGAGCGCTAATTGAGGCTAAAAAACACTTTTCGTTTTTTTTCCCCTTCAGAACGCGAAATGAACTTCCAACACTCCCAAATGGTCTATAGCGCCAATTGAGGCTAAAAAATACTTTTCGTTTTTTTTCACCTTCAGAACGCGAAATGAACTTCCAACACTCCCAAATGGTCTATAGCGCCCATTAAGCCTAACAAACACTTTTCGGCACTATTCACCGTCAGATCACGATATGGACTTACAAACACTCCCGAATGTGCTATAGCGCCCATTAAGCCTAACAAACACTTTTCGGCACTAATCACCGTCAGATCACGAAATGGACTTACAAACACTCCCGAATGTGCTATAGCGCCCATTAAGCCTAACAAACACTTTTCGGCACTATTGACCCTCAGATCACGAAACGGACTTACAAACACTCCAAAATGTGCTATAGCGCCCATTAAGACTAACAAACACTTTTCGACACTATTCACCGTCAGATCACGAAATGGACTTACAAACACTCCCAAATGGTTTAGAGCGCTAATTGAGGCTAAAAAACACTTTTCGGTTGTTTTCACCTTCAGAACGCGAAATGAACTTCCAACACTCCCAAATGGTCTATAGCGCCCATTAAGCCTAACAAACACTTTTCGGCACTATTCACCGTCAGATCACGATATGGACTTACAAACACTCCCAAATGGTCTATAGCGCCAATTGAGGCTAAAAAACACTTTTCGGTTTTTTTCACCTTCAGAACGCGAAATGAACTTCCAACACTCCCAAATGGTCTATAGCGCCAATTGAGGCTAAAAAACACTTTTCGGTTTTTTTCACCTGCAGAACGCGAAATGAACTTCCAACACTCCCAAATGGTCTATAGCGCCAATTGAGGCTAAACAACACTTTTCGGTTTTTTTCACCTTCAGAACGCGAAATGAACTTCCAACACTCCCAAATGGTCTATAGCGCCAATTGAGGCTAAAAAACACTTTTCGGTTTTTTTCACCTTCAGAACGCGAAATGAACTTCCAACACTCCCAAATGGTCTATAGCGCCCATTAAGCCTAACAAACACTTTTCGGCACTATTCACTGTCAGATCACGATATGGACTTACAAACACTCCCGAATGTGCTATAGCGCCCATTAAGCCTAACAAACACTTTTCGGCACTATTCACCGTCAGATCACGAAATGGACTTACAAACACTCCCGAATGTGCTATAGCGCCCATTAAGCCTAACAAACACTTTTCGGCACTATTGACCCTCAGATCACGAAACGGACTTACAAACACTCCCAAATGTGCTATAGCGCCCATTAAGCCTAACAAACACTTTTCGACACTATTCACCGTCAGATCACGAAATGGACTTACAAACACTCCCAAATGGTCTAGAGCGCTAATTGAGGCTAAAAAACACTTTTCGGTTTTTTTCACCTTCAGAACGCGAAATGAACTTCCAACACTCCCAAATGGTCTATAGCGCCAATTGAGGCTAAAAAACACTTTTCGGTTTTTTTCACCTTCAGAACGCGAAATGAACTTCCAACACTCCCAAATGGTCTATAGCGCCCATTAAGCCTAACAAACACTTTTCGGCACTATTCACCGTCAGATCACGATATGGACTTACAAACACTCCCGAATGTGCTATAGCCCCCATTAAGCCTAACAAACACCTTTCGGCACTAATCACCGTCAGATCACGAAATGGACTTACAAACACTCCCGAATGTGCTATAGCGCCCATTAAAGCCTAACAAACACTTTTCGGCACTATTGACCCTCAGATCACGAAACGGACTTACAAACACTCCCAAATGTGCTATAGCGCCCATTAAGCCTAACAAACACTTTTCGACACTATTCACCGTCAGATCACGAAATGGACTTACAAACACTCCCAAATGGTCTAGAGCGCTAATTGAGGCTAAAAAACACTTTTCGGTTTTTTTCACCTTCAGAACGCGAAATGAACTTCCAACACTCCCAAAAGGTCTATAGCGCCCATTAAGCCTAACAAACACTTTTCGGCACTATTCACCGTCAGATCACGATATGGACTTACAAACACTCCCGAATGTGCTATAGCGCCCATTAAGCCTAACAAACACTTTTCGGCACTATTGACCCTCAGATCACGAAACGGACTTACAAACACTCCCAAATGTGCTATAGCGCCCATTAAGCCTAACAAACACTTTTCGACACTATTCACCGTCAGATCACGAAATGGACTTACAAACACTCCCAAATGGTCTAGAGCGCTAATTGAGGCTAAAAAACACTTTTCGGTTTTTTTCACCTTCAGAACGCAAAATGAACTTCCAACACTCCCAAATGGTCTATAGCGCCAATTGAGGCTAAAAAACACTTTTCGTTTTTTTTCACCTTCAGAACGCGAAGTGAACTTCCCACACTCCCAAATGGTCTATAGCGCCAATTGAGGCTAAAAAACACTTTTCGGTTTTTTTCACCTTCAGAACGCGAAATGAACTTCCAACACTCCCAAATGGTCTATAGCGCCCATTAAGCCTAACAAACACTTTTCGGCACTATTCACCGTCAGATCACGATATGGACTTACAAACACTCCCGAATGTGCTATAGCGCCCATTAAGCCTAACAAACACTTTTCGGCACTATTCACCGTCAGATCACGAAATGGACTTACAAACACTCCCGAATGTGCTATAGCGCCCATTAATCCTAAAAAACACTTTTCGGCACTATTGACCCTCAGATCACGAAACGGACTTACAAACACTCCCAAATGTGCTATAGCGCCCATTAAGCCTAACAAACACTTTTCGACACTATTCAGCGTCAGATCACGAAATGGACTTACAAACACTCCCAAATGGTCTATAGCGCCAATTGAGGCTAAAAAATACTTTTCGTTTTTTTTCACCTTCAGAACGCGAAATGAACTTCCAACACTCCCAAATGGTTTGGCGCTATAGACCATTTGGGAGTGTTGGAAGTTCATTTCGCGTTCTGAAGGTGAGAAAAACCGAAAAGTGTTTTTTAGCCTCAATTAGCGCTCTAGACCATTTGGGAGTGTTTGTAAGTCCATTTCGTGATCTGAGGGTCAATAGTGCCGAAAAGTGTTTGTTAGGCTTAATGGGCTCTATAGACCATTTGGGAGTGTTTGTAGTTCATTTCCCGTTCTGACGGTGAAAACAGCCGAAAAGTGTTTGTTAGGCTCATTGGGCTCTATAGACCATTTGGGGGTGTTGGTTGTACATTTCGCGTTCTGACTGTGAGAACAGCCGAAAATTGTTTGTTAGGCTCATTGGGCTCTATAGACCATTTGGGGGTGTTGGTTGCACATTTCGCGTTCTGATGGTGAAAACAGCCGAAAAGTGTTTGTTAGGCTCATAGGGCTCTATAGACCATTTGGGAGTGTCGGTAGTACATTTCGCGTTATGACTGTGAAAACAACCGAAAAGTGTTTTATAGGCTCAATAGGCTCTATAGACGATTTTGGAGTGTTGGTAGTTCATTTCGCGTTCTGAAGGTGAAACAAACCGAAAACTGTTTGTTAGGCTCAATGGGCTCTATAGACCATTTGGGAGTGTTTGTAGTTCATTTCGCGTTCTGACGGTGAAAACAGCCGAAAAGTGTTTGTTAGGCTCATTGGGCTATAGACGATTTGGGAGTGTTGGTAGTACATTTCGCGTTCTAACGATGAAAAAAACCGAAAACTGTTTTATAGGCTCAATGGGCTCTATAGACGATTGGGGAGTGTTGGTAGTTCATTTCGCGTTCTGAAGGTGAAACAAACCGAAAACTGTTTTATAGGCTCAATGGGCTCTATAGACCATTTGGAGTATTGGTAGTTCATTTCGCGTTCTGACTGTAAAAAAACCCGAAAACTGTTTGTTAGGCTCAATGGGCTCTATAGACCATTTGGGAGTGTTTGTAGTTCATTTCGCGTTCTGACGGTGAAAACAGCCGAAAAGTGTTTGTTAGGCTCATTGGGCTCTATAGACCATTTGGGGGTGTTGGTTGTACATTTCGCGTTCTGACTGTGAGAACAGCCGAAAATTGTTTGTTAGGCTCATTGGGCTCTGATTTGGGAGTGTTGGTAGTACATTTTGCGTTATGACTGTGAAAACAACCGAAAAGTGTTTGTTAGGCTCAATGGGCTCTATAGACCATTTGGGAGTGTTGGTAGTTTATTTCGTGTTCTGACAGTGAAAACAGCCGAAAAGTGTTTGTTAGGCTCATTGGGCTCTATAGACCATTTGGGGGTGTTGGTAGATCATTTCGCGTTCTGACGGTGACAAAAACCGAAAACTGTTTTATAGGCTCAATGGGCTCTATAGACGATTTTGCAGTGTTTGTAGTTCATTTCGCGTTCCGACTGTGAAAACAGCCGAAAAGTGTTTGTTAGGCTTATTGGGCTCTATAGACCATTTGGGAGTGTTGGTTGTACATTTCGCGTTCTGACGGTGAAAACAGCCGAAAAGTGTTTGTTATGCTCATTGGGCTCTATAGACCATTTGGGAGTGTTGGTAGTACATTTCGCGTTATGACGGTGAAAACAACCGAAAACTGTTTGTTAGGCTCAATGGGCTCTATAGACGATTTGGGAGTGTTGGTAGTTCATTTCGCGTTCTGACGGTGAAAACAGCCGAAAAGTGTTTGTTAGGCTCATTGGGCTCTATAGACGATTTGGGAGTGTTGGTAGTACATTTCGCGTTCTAACGATGAAAAAAACCGAAAACTGTTTTATAGGCTCAATGGGCTCTATAGACGATTTGGGAGTGTTGGTAGTTCATTTCGCGTTCTGAAGGTGAAACAAACCGAAAACTGTTTGTTAGGCAGTGAATGGACATGCTCTCATGCTTTCTCCCTTCTTTGTCCTATATTTCAGGTATGTGTTAACTTTTCTTATCTCATTTAGATATTGTAAAAAGAGAATGGTTCATGAATGCTGTCTACAAGGTAATTCCTTCTTGGTAATGATTGAACATAAAGATTACCAAGTTTAGAGATTTAGTTGTTCGTTACATGTAGAACATTGAGGTAGGTTTGGGTTAGAAACGGTATAAGAATTATCCTTACTTTCATTTAATTAGCTAAAGAACATAAAGTTATTCTAAATAGAAGTTCATTAATACTTTGAAGCTGAAAGAGTTGGATTTGACACTTTGTATTTACCCCGAATGTATTTGGTAGGAACTGCAAGGAAGTTATGAATGTAGTTCTCATTGTATACTTCATGTACTTGTAAATGCAAGAATAGTGAAAGTTCAGTTACAAAGTTGTGTAGATAAAGTTGGGTTGAATGCAGGCACACATGTGGCTGGAAAGAGTGAATAGGGCCTACGCTGTACATGTACTAATAGTAGGTGACCCATGGAGGAATGTTCTTATTTCCCAAGGGTGGATGGGTGGCCAAAGCCTAGAACAATGACAGCTGTGTTCACAATTAGGGACGGGAGTATGGCCCAGAGCTGGTTGTAGCATAGAGAAAGGAACAAGAGTTTGACATTGGGCCACTGGAATTTGGAGTGTTGTTACTCCATAGTTTATTTAGGTGGTTATTAGTTTCGGCCACACGGTTTTAATGTTTTGTTTCTTGACTATTTGTTTTTGTGAATTAAGTGATTTAATTATTTAGTATTTAGCTGAGCACAAGTTTAAGATGATTTTATATATTCTTCATCGTGTTTATAGTTATAGTTCATGATTTGAATATTAAACACTTCTATACTGTTCTAGTAAGTGAATGGACATGCTCTCATGCTTTCTCCCTTCTTTGTCCTATATTTCAGTAAAACTGTCCGAGAACCATGTAACAAGATGAAGTTGCATTTGTTCATGCTTACAAGACGTTTTCAAGATTGTTGTGTCGCCTGAACAGTTTTGGGGAGTCACTTAACCAGTTCTGAGTTCCGTATGATCGTATCCCTGTACGATTACGTATATGTTAAAGTTTCAGGTTAAGTTTCTGAATTTTTTCGTGGATTTTGATGAAACTTTGATACAGTGACCCAGTGAAAGACACCATTCTTCATTGGGTGACCGAGGTCAAAGGACAAGTAGGGGTCATTAGAGGTCATTGTTCAAATGTTTTTCATGTGACTTGGATGGAAGAATCCTTGGGTGCATTGTTTTTTTTTACAACTCTTTGGAAAAAAGTCATCTAGATGTCATTTCACGTTGTCGTTTACAAAATAAATATAATTTTAAATTTGTTTCACCGTGGGGAATCTTGATATTTCTCGTCGGGTCCTTTGGTGTGCTGATGTGGGAGATTGCGACACAGAGCGAGCTGCCATACCAAGGAATGTCCAATGAAGAAGCTGGGGAATATGTTAAGAATGGCAACGTCTTAAGCAAGCCAGAGGGTTGCCCCGATACGCTGTGAGTATAAAAGGACAAACTTCCGCAGCAAAACCCCCCAAAACATCTGATAAATCTTTATTCTGAACAGATAGTATATGGTTGGGCATGACGTTAACGTCGGCCTGTGATTATTTTATATTTGGGATGAATTGTATGAATTGTCGTGGTCTTTTAGGTTTATGTCAAGAAACAACTACCTTTTTAGACTAAGCCTGATACCCAATATTTGAATTAGGTGTGTGCGTTATCCTTCGTTGCTTTGGATAATGTCATCTAGGGGTCAATTGACAGCATAGTTGATTTTTGTTAGTTCAATTGTTTGGTGTCGTCAGATATAAAGTCAGCCTTGAATGTCAACTGCACTTGGTGACAATAATCTTTAGGTAGGATGACTTCAGAAAACATCAGACAGCTTCGGACATTTGATTTCAAGGTTCACCTAGAGGTCAATACTAACTAACTCTAAATACTGCCAGCATGCCAGGGATATCGCATCTACGTTTTACTTGTTATTTTTTTTTTTTTTTTTCTTTCAGAGATGAGATTATGATCATGTGTTGGCAGTACAATGAGAAGCTTCGCCCGACGTTCCTCGAGATCATCCAGCATTTTGAGAACACAGGCGCCATCCTACCACGCTTTGCGCAGAATGCCTTCTATCACAGTGACGAACGGCGGCAAGACGGCCATAACAAGCTAAACGACGACGAACGGGTCTCCATCTTGGGAGGTGACAGCGAGAAGGATGCTTATAAGAATATGGCTCCTAAGAAGCTTAAACGAACCCCCAAAAATGGACTGGTGCCTGCTAATGGCCGAGCTGTACACAACGGCTCCAGCGATATCTCCATAGGGAAGGTGACCCAGTGCTGAAGACGGATCTCACAATTTGTGCGACCAACACTTCCTGCGTCGGGGGTGGGGTGGGGTGGGGGTGACACTATACTGGACACCATGACACTATAGGGGCGCTGTTCAGTATACTGATGTACAACTTTTATTTACATTCACAACTCAACCTTACATCCAATAGCCCATCCCCGGCCCCCCCAGTCAAAAAGTCGGTAGGGGGTATATCCCCCCGCCCCCCCCCCCCCCCCCCCAAATCTACCTATTCATGATAATTCAAGCAATTACCAATGGTGTCTCCTACCTTTAATTTGAATAGAAGTAAGTCAACTACATGCTATTTCGTCATGAATTTTGCTGAAATTCTTTAGACATTCAGGCGAATATCAAAATATATGCATTTGAAAAAGAATCTGAAAGATAACACTTCCGTTAAACGTATGTTAGAGAGTTACAGAGTGTTAAAGAGAGTAACATCACTAAATATTAAAAATTAATAAACTGCTATTCCGTCTTTGATTTGTCTCGCTTCTTTTAAAAGAGTGTTGACTATTAAATAATTATATTTGTTTTCACCTGGAGAAATTTTCGCAAATGGTTTAGCATGTTTTAAACCGGTGCCATTTTATTTTCTACATTGTTTTCGATTGAATAATCAAATCCAGAAACTACCTTCCACTGATCGGATTGGATGACCAGCAGTATGTGGTGACCAATCACGTCCCTGGGACTGACTCTACGAACTCCGAGCTCCTCAAGCAGCTGAGTGGCCTGGGAGTTGGCCACGCTGTCGAGACTGGTCAAGACTTGACCGTCCAAAGTGGACATGTCTTCCTGCAGGGGCCGGCTCTGGGCTGCTGGACAAATTTAGGATTGCATTTAGGATTTTTATTTAAATCTTTTTAAACATGTCATTATGCAAACTACATGCACGACCAATAAGTTGCACTTTATCACCTCTCGAGAACTCGACAGACAAATTCAGAGAAGCAAATTAGAAGCTGCATTCTTTGGCAACAGAGTGCTTGTGTAATTATTAATTTGTTTTCCAGTTGACGTAATCAAACTTATTCAATGACGATACTTAATTTATTGTTTTGTAATTTGCACTGTAATTTTTGGAACCAAACAATTTTAGTCTTTGATTTTTTATTTCTTTTATTTAATAAAAAAACTAATTTGAATTGAATTTAAACTGATTCAACATTTACTCACAATATGCACTTAAGATAAAACACACTGTATGCCTTCAAAGATTGTTTCTTTTCTGTTGTTTGAATTGCTGACAATTGCTTCATTAGCTCATAAACTCGGAATTTCCCAAGAAAGCTTAGTATTTAATTAAGATTAGCATATAAACAAGAATATATGACGATTAAAGAAAATCACAGAAATCGCCGTTTTCATACATTACTTTAAACTTCAGTGCATCTACCATCTCAGGACCTGCCTTATTGGTCAAAGAGGAAAACACCTGACTGAATCTGGCCTTGTGATTGGTCGGCCCTGTCCTCCTCAGTGATAGGAAAGAACACACTGCCTTCCTCCATGGTAACAACCCGTCCTGACGACAGTGGAATAAATGGAATGGTTCGAAGCTAGTCCAGTGTTCCCTGGGATACGTTGTATTTGTCACGACTGCGGTAGATACAGGTCAGCCATTGTGCCACGGTTTTATGAGGCAGGAATTGTTTCTGTAACAGCAATACCCACAGTTCCACATGAGACAGGAATCAACAAAAGTCAACATTTTATACGACATTTCAAACAAACCACAATGGGAAACTGACTAGGTTCATTATAACATATTTACTTGAGCACGGGCTTGAACCTGCGACCTCCGGATTGCTGTTCCGGTGCTCTAACAACTGAGCTACCCAGACCTATGTTGGCGGTTCCCCAAATTTGTCCAAATCTTTGTTCAGGGGGCGCTAGTCAAAAACTGTTTATATGAGATAGAAATAACATCTGCTTTTGTCTTTTGTGGTGGGCGGTGATGGTTTTGTTGATGTACTTGACCTCAAAACCTTCTTGATCTTTCTTAACCATTTCGCGCCGGGCGGAAATACCGAGCGCGTGACACGGAGCCGGGCTAGTTTAGCCTGACCTGCACGCTCCAGTGACTCCATTGAATTGCGCCCGGAAATAAACGGCCCCATTGTTTGGTCTTGCGTAATCCGCTCTTTGTTACCGAGTCTAGACAATCCTCCAGCACTATAAAATTTATATAATTTTCGATGCCCGAAACTGGGCACCCGGCTGCGTGGTATCGGGAAAAATGCCCGATTTCGGGTAGCCCGGCGCCAAGTGGTTAAGCATACACCAGAGTTTTGCTTTACCAAATGGTGTACATGCAGGTGCACCACGTTTCCCGAGTCTCATTGTCAATATAAAGAGGAGAAATTACATAAAAAGTACCGGTACATGTATGGTATTTCAGACCATAGTACCCGACAAAATCCTACAATTCCAAAGTGTTAAAACTCCATGTAACCTGAATTCTGAATCCTGCAAAATCGTCCAATTTTATTATTGGTGACCACTGCCTGAATCTTGCAAAATCCTGTGGCAGGTTTACCATTGAGCTGCTATGTGCCCCATTACAACAAGGGTCTGCACACCTTTGGTAGGCAAACTGACCTGTCCAACGTTTTAGCATGGTTGTCGAGAAAAGCAAGAAAAACGATGTTAATTTTTAACGGGCAGTTTTTTTCCGCGATCGCCGCCCGGCGATCATGAATTTTGGTTTATACAATTAAACATTTTTGGAGCAATTACAGGATATCTAGGGAAATCATTTTGCTGGATGCCTACAATCATTATTTACTTTCAAATAAGTAAGATATATTTCCTAATAATTCGGTAGTAATTTTTTTTTATATCTGCAAATGGTGTACGTATCCTACCTTTAAGTACAAATCGGTTTATAGTCAGGTGGCTTAGCAAATTTAACGTTACCGGCCGGACAAAAGTACCAAATTTGGCATGGAGTTTCTTTTCGACCTATCTATTGTTTTTATCCGTGGAACCCACTTGATCGGTTCCGATTTTCCAAGATGGCGGCCAAAATCCAAGATGGCCGCCAGAAACAAAGGAAATGTCATATATCTGGCTTTAAAACTCGGAGATGAACAAATGAGGTGTCAATTCAGGTGTTTCCGGGGTCAGTGAAACAGATGCTGGTCATGGCATGTAGCTCGGGTAACCCATTTCCAAGATGGCGGCCAAATTTCAAAATGGCCGCCAAAAAAAAGGAAATTACGTATTTCTGAGTGTGAAAATTGGAAATGAACAAATGAGGTGTCAATTCAGGTGTTTCCGGGGTCACTGAAACCGATGCTTGTCATGGCATGTTGTTTGGGTCACCCATTTCTAAGATGGCGGCCAAATTTCAAAATGGCCGCCAAAAAAAAGGAAATTACGTATATGTGAAAATCGGAAATGAACAAATGAGGTGTCAATTCAGGGGTTTCTGGGGTCACTGAACTAGATGCTGGCCATGACATTTTGCTCAGGTCACCCATTTCCAAGATGGCTGCCAAATTTCAAAATGGCCGCCAATACTACATTTAAGATATATGACAGAAATTTGTATATAGAGGTGTAAATTATTTTTAGATTCAGCAAAGCTGAATCTTATAAAGTGGTATGGATATGTTAATGTGGTGTAGGATGTGACGGATTAACTCCGACAAAACTGGCAGTCAAAACTGGCGCTTCTTCCTGCACCAGCTTGCCGTCTAAATAAGTGTTCCTTGGTGATGGCTAACCTATTATCCCTATATCTGACGGGAAGCCTATGCTTCCTCTCAGGATACCTCCTTGGAGGTTTCCTAGAGTGTCACACCGAGGGAGTGGCCCCAGCAAATCCACCGCCACTTTCTCCATGAGCTCAACCACCAAATACTGTTTGAGCGGGGAAACTCTTTACTTCGCAGGAGATGTCCTCCTCCCACACAGCTCGCAACATCTAGTCTGATAAATGACCTCACATCCGCGGTCATTCCGAGCCAATAGTATCGCAACTTGACCTTGACCAAAGTCTTATAAACCCCTAAATGGCCACTCGTCTGGCCAATCGTCCGGCCACCATGCAGCTCCTGAAGTACGACCTCTCTAAATTTCTCAGGAAGTACCAGTCGCAACCTCACGGACTTCCCATCGCCGGACTCCTAATTTCTAGGACACCGTCCTGCACCTTCCACTGATTCCAAGAGGACCTAATCATCCAACCAATACTTCTGTCATCAAGTTGACCCTCTCTGACTGCATCCTTAGGCAAGTGTGGTTGAGCAAAGATGCCCCTCACCCTCGCCTCTAGGATCGGCCTGTCAGAGTAAACCACATGGCGACCATCGTCAACCTCACTGATCGTTGTCACCTTGGCCTTATTCGAAGCCTCAACGGTCTCTGACGCTTTATCAGCGTCAGCACGACCACACTGTTCGCAGGCCTTTCGGGACAACCCATCAGCATTTCCATGCTTCCGCCCAGGTCTGTGTTGAATTGTCAAATCGTACTCGCTGATCACTTCCAGCCACCTGGCAAGCTGATCCTCGGGGTCCTTAAAATTAAGCATTCACCTAAGAGCAGCTTGTTCGGTTCAGAGTCGCACCTTCTGACCATACAGGAACTGTCTAAACTTCCTGAGGTAGACAACTCCGCCAGAAGTTCTCTCCGGGTAACACAGTAGTTCCTCTCTGCCTTGCTAAGTTTACAGCTCGCAAAGGCGAGAACCTTCTCTTCCCCATCATGGATCTGAGACAAAACTGCCCCAATCCCATCCCCACTTTAACTCAACTTTAACTCAACAAATGCCTGTTGGAAGGCATCTGTCCACTTGAACTCACGCGACTTTTCAGTCAGCGCATGCAACGGTGAAGCAACCTCTGCAAATCCCCTGAAAAACATCCGGTAATAGGAAGCGAGGCCTAAAAAGCTTCAAACTTCCTAAACACACTTAGGTGTTGGCCAATTGGCCACGGCCCGAACCTTCTCAAGGTCGGTAGCCACACCTTCAGGCGACACAATAATGTCCCAAATAGCCCACTGATATCTGAAACAAGAAGCACTTACCAGGCTTCAACTTCAAACCAGCTCGTCTCAACCTGGAGAAGACAACTTGCAGTCGTTCAATCTCCTCTTTTACAGTCTTGCCAAACACAATGACATCGTCCAGGTATATCAGCAGGATGTCCCACTGAAGACCTGTCATCACCCTCTTCATCAACCTTTCAAATGTCGCAGAGGCGTTGCACAGACCAAAGGGCATGCAGCGCCAGCTGTATAAACCGTTCCGCACTACAAAGGTTAACTTCTGGTTGGCATCCTCATCGAGGTCGACCTGCTAATAACCGGACGCTAAATCGAGAGTGGAAAACCACTGTGCACCCACCAACGCATCTAGTGTCTCGTCGATACGAGGGACAGGGTAAGCATCTTTGATTGTTACCTTATTCAGACCCCGATAGTCGACACAAAATCGCTTAGGTCCTTCTTCCGGACTAACACAACATTTGCAGCCCAGGGACTATAGGATGGCTCGATAAACCCGCGCTTCTTCAAATCTCCAACCTGCCTCTATATCTCCTCCTGATTACACAAGGGATTGCGCCGAAGCCTCTCCTTGTTAGGCCTCGCATCGCCCGTACTGATGTTGTGCTTTAGAAGAAAATACATCCTGAAATTCTATCAGGCATGCCTTCACCTTCTCATGATATTGCTCAGCGAGGTTGATCTTACTACGGTCGTATTATATCATGCAGGTAACTTGGCAAGCCTCCTTAAACCTCACACCAACGACTCTCACCCGGCACCACTACCGAGTCAACCTCAACTGTCGCAATTGTGCCCACAGTAATTCTTTGGGTACTTCAGGTACTTCTTCTAGTATTGACGCCATCCACCGAACTGACTAGAAACGGCGCAAAAGACAACAGAAATCGCGAAAATGCGCTACGGCGATAGGTCACAACGCGCTAATTATCTATGCAGTTACCAGGCAGAAGCTACGTGAACCGGTAATTGGTTGCTTAACGCTGATCATGCAGCCGTGCGTTGATGATTGGCCTCTGCGCCATGTATCACGCAGTATGAGAGCGTGATCCTACATGAGCAATATATTTTTAGATTAACTAGACGTGCATACGAGTCGGCATATAGGCCCTACCCAGTTCCGTTACAATACATTGTATTGAACAATTGTAGATAAAATTCCTGAATACTACCAGTATGTACTTAACAGTGACAATGTGTATTTTTTGTTATATTGGCCACCATCTTGGAAATGGGTGACCCGAGCAAAATGTCACGACCAGCATCTGTTTCAGTGACCCAAGAAACCCCTGAATTGACACCTCATTTGTTTATTTCCGATTTTCACAGTCAGAAATACGTAATTTCCTTTTTGTTGGCGGCCATTTTGAAATTTGGCCGCCATCTTGGAAATGGGTGACCCAAGCAACATGCCATAACCAGCATCTGTTTCAGTGACCCCGGAAACACCTGAATTGACACCTCATTTGTTCATCTCCGATTTTTACAGCCAGATATATATGACATTTCCTTTGTTTCTGGCGGCCATCTTGGATTTTGGCCGCCATCTTGGAAAATCGGAACCGATCAAGTGGGTTCCACGGATAAAATCAATAGATAGGTCGAAAAGAAACTCTATGCCAAATTTGGTACTTTTGTCCGGCCGGTAACGTTAATCCTGAAAATTGTCGCTAAGCCACCTGACTATTAGGCGTGGTCGGTCGCAGTACTTCGACAGGGCAAGGCTGTTCCTATTGGACCCCTGAGCATCCCTGATAACTTACCGTGGCTGAGCGGAAACTTTCCGTGACCACTTTCGCCAAGTGGTAGTTTTACATCACTGTCGCGGTACGTTCACTATCTGGGAAAAAGATCATGACGTTGTTCGAAATTGTATCATTTGAATACATGTACATGTATTGTACAATAAATTGACACAAAGGCTCTCTCATAATTAAACTGGAAAATTCACTTTTCATCCGGATCGAAAGTAAACCTTGGTACCTTTTATACGTTTGGTACATAGGCTTTACATGTATACCACACAGCTTAATTACAGTAATTTTCTTAGTTTTAGATCGCAAACATTATATTCAGACAGCTTTAAGCTAGACATCTGCTATACCAGTCCTAAATTCAAGGGAAATGGGTTGAGTAGTTTGCATTAAAGTTATGCATGGCGAAACATGTACTAACATTTTCACTTTCAGTTATTTACATGTACAGTGAGCATACATGTACACGTACATTCATTTAAATCTTTCTCCTATACCCAAAGGAAAAACATTTTAATACAATTATTTTTATAAAGGCAAAAAGATGGAATTCACAGTGAAATATATTATTTTGTTGATAATCATCACATCATGGTTGATGTTTCATCTGTGTGGTACGTGTGCTGTATTAGCAATGACATAGTACATGTAGTACACATTTCCAGCCACAGTTCAAATTATTGGTGCAGTTTGCATAGACAAACCATTAGCTTGATCAACTTTGGCAAAGGAATGGCAAAACATACCACTGGATACCTGACTGGACATCTGTGAAATAATTAGACATACAATGTAAACTTGACAACAACCCACAAAATAAACAGGGTCATTTAGTTTAAAGTTGTATTATCAACCACATCTTAACCAGTTCGCGTCGGGATTATTTGGACATTGACTGGCCCCAGGGGCGGGATTGTTTTTCACGAACCTCGATCTAAGACATGTTCAGGCCAGCATCTGTGGGTAGTGCACCCATATATTTCCGGCCTTTCGCTGGGTGGTGGAAATTATTAGTTATTTGCACATACCGTACATGTATTGACTAATTGTCAAAACCAGTGCAGTACTTACAATTTTGAGGCCACAAAAGGACAACTGGTTAAGTGAAGTCTGTGAAATTTCTTCGACCACTTTCAGTACCGGGTATGGTGGCTTCTGTAAAAATTAAATATAAAAATGCAACAAAGTGACAGATTATGACAACCTGTCCTCTAAAAAAATGATTTTGTTTCCTACCTGTGGCCCATCGACTCCCCTTCTCGCACTCTGACAATTGAGTGTACCAAGCCAATTAATGGAGAACTTTACACTACGGGACACAAACCGTACCAGTAGCCACTAACTCCTAATTGCAATACAACAATAATTGCATGTACCTGTGTACTGATGTCACTAAAAGTGTAGCTTAAATGGCAAGCGGTAACTTTATTCGATCAGCTAGTGTCAACCGTAGAACAAAGAAATATGGCCGAAGGGCGGAGCTTCAGTTTCCAAATCCTTTTATTACACGGTGAACTGTAAAAATACAAAACAGAAAACAATACTAAATGTCTTGCAATTTACAAGGTTGCAATTTCAAAGGTTACAAGGGATCCAAAAATATCCCATCTAAATCTCTTTCTTAGAAACACAAAAAGCTAAATGGAATACTAAAGCGTGTTCGGGAAAAGCATTACGCGATTCAAACAACTAATACTAGTTCAGCATACGATGAATAAATGTCAAATACACAATTTCATGCACAACGTTAACACTGTACCAATAACTACCATCATGATGGGTCATGAACTAATTTCAGTTAAAGTTACTTAAAACTGTCTAAAGTAAAATAATGGAAAGGAAAACTACTCACAAAACTGTGGTTCAGGAATGGGTCACATTCGCAGGAAAAGTGGCTATAACATGTGCAGTGATGCTGCTTAATAATGGTGAAATAACAGAGAAATATATCAATATATATGAACAAGATGTCTGCCGAGTCCATGTGGCAAGATCACTGACCTCTTGAGGTCAGTGGGTGAGATAGAGAAAACACTACTGGTAGGAGTGAATGGCACCACCAGGGGGCAGAGCAGGGTCAAGGTAAGGAGGCTCACAGAGGCCGTCACACTCCCCGTCTAAAAACGAAGAGAGTGAGTTTTTACCGGTTAACCAGGCAAGTCAATTGCTTAGAAAGTCCACCGATCACTCTGTAGTGGGATGTGATTTGGAGTCGGTTGCATTCTCGATGAGAACAAGCTCGGAGATCGGTCTGTGATATTGTCGTCTATCTCCATCTTTGCAGACGACGAGGTCCACCTTGCGAACGTGGCCATCTTCACTGGGGTAGATCTTGGTTACTCGGGCTATGGGCCAGTCGTTCCTTGTAAGCTCCTTACTTCGGACCAGAACTACATCTCCTTCACGGATATTGGGCCGTGTGTCATTCCACTTAATTTTGTCTGCACTGCAAGCTCTGGAGGTACTCTCTTTGCCATCGAAGCCAGAATTGATCTGCAAGATACTGGGCACGACGCCAGTGTTGTCTTGCATAGAGATCTTCTTTGACGAAGTCACCCGGTGGTGCCTGAAGTTGTCGAGTCTTCAGGGTCAGTAGCATGGCAGGAGTGAGTGCCTGTGGGTCGTTGGCATCGGAAGAGATGGTAGTGATAGGTCGCGAGTTGACAATTGCGCATGCTTCGGCCATAAAAGTCACCAGTACGTCGTGGGTTAGCTGATGTTTTCCTAGTTGGGCGAACATCGATTCTAGGACACGTCGGATGATTCCTATCGGCCGCTCCCAAACTCCACCGAAATGTGAGGCATGTGGGGGGTTGAAGACCCACTCACAACTCTGGGTAGTTAAGTATCGCCCAACTTGTTCGTGGTTTAGCTCACCTTTGGCACCTACGAAGTTTGTGCCTCTGTCGCATCTGATCTTTGCGATCGGTCCACGAACTGCGACGAATCTTCTAAGTGCAGATATAAAGGCCGAGGTGTCCATGGCGTCGATAACCTCGATGTGGACGGCTCTTGTGCAAAGGCAGGTAAAGATTACGGCCCATCGTTTGGAATCTGCTGAGCCCCCTCTAGTTTTTCTTGTCACGATAGTCCACGGTCCGAACACATCCGTCCCGACGTTGGTAAAGGGGGGCGTTGGTTCGAGCCGGTCTTGTGGTAGGTCGGCCATAACCTGAGTGAGAAACTTGCCTCTTAGCTTCCTGCAGATGATGCACTGGTTGATGACACTCCTGACGAGGTCGTGGGCACCGACGATCCAGATGCCTCCCGCCCGTATAGCGGCAAAGGAGAAATGTCGTCCTTGGTGTTTGACCTCTTGATGGAAGTGTTTCACCATTAGTTCTGAAATATGGCTGTTCTTTGGAAGGAGGATCTGATGACGTCCTCCCAGATCGAGGTCGGCTCTTCGCAGTCTACCTCCGACTCTGATGAGACCGTCGTCGTCGATGAACGGGCTTAGTTGGTACAAGGGGCTTCTCTTATTTATGGTGTTGCTCGAAGCTTGCTCCAGATCATTATCAGGGTTGAGGCTGGCTAGTTCCTCGCCAAAGTACTTGTTCTGTACGGCGTGGAAGATCACACAATCGGCTTTGTGGAGCTCTTCGACTGATATATGTCTGCGAGGTTTGTCGACTTCGTGGTTGTCGTTACTCGTCCCTTTTGCTTTCGACTTGAAGGTTTTTGCTGCGACTATCAGGGTTGCAACCGCACTTCTTAGGGATGTCCAGGTAGAAAAGCGTGAAAACCTATCACAACCTAGCTGTTGCCCACTGCTCAGGGTGGCCGGGCCTTTGGGTTGGCGAGGGACATTCGTGTGGCTGACACGAGTTTCCTTCCGTATTTCGGGGTCGTCGTCGTCGAGTGGAATTGCTTGACTAGCCAATGTCTCGGTGTCCATCGATGAGATGTTTTGTTGCCAGAGAAAGTCTGGCCCTCTAAACCAGATTGAGGTGCCGAGTTGGTGGGCGGGGACTGAGCGTGATGCGAGGTCCGCGGGATTTTCATCCGTCCCCACGTGATGCCACTGGCTTGGTGTTGACACTTTGTGTATTTTGTGCACTCTGTTTGCCACGTACACATGGAAACGCCTAGATCGGTTGGAAATGTAGCCTAGGACTACGTTGCTATCGGTGTAGTATGTAATACTGTCGATAGTTGCTCGCCCTCCGATCTCTGGCTCAACAGCCTGCACCAGCGTAGTTGCTAGCACCGCACCACACAGTTCCAGTCGTGGTATGGAAACCGTGGTAGGTGTGACTTTCGCCTTTGCTAGAAGAAAGGACACATGTGGCTGGTTGTTCTCATTGACAAGCCTTAGGTAGGCGACCGCTCCTATTGCTCGATCGCTGGCGTCGGAGAAGACATGAATTTCTCTTCTGTTGACTTGGCCAAAGTCAGTAGGCTGATAACAGCGCTGAACATGGATGTCTTGTAGGTTGCGTAGAGAGTTGCGCCAGCGGGTCCATCTTGGAAGACAACTCTCAGGGAGCGGTCGATCCCAGAGATCCTGAGGCGAGTTTTGCTCCTTTTTTAAGGTTGTCATAAGCTCGCGCAGGATGAACTTCCCTTCGATGGTGACTGGTGCTGCTAGACCTAATGGGTCGTAAATGGAGCTTGCTACTGAAAGTACTCCCCGTCGTGAGAAAGGTTTGTCTTGCAGGTCGACTTGGAATGTAAAAGTGTCTCGCTCGAGGGACCAATACACTCCAAGCGATCTTTGGGTAGGTAGCTCGTCTTGGCAGAGGTCTATGCACTTCAGGTCCTTGGATCTTTCTTCTTGGGGGAAGGCGTTCATGACTTCCTTGCTATTGGAGGCGATCTTGTGGAAGCGTAAGTTATTGGTGGCGAGGGCGTCTCTACTGCGCTGGACCAGGTTTATGGCGGTGTTCGCGTCTGGTTGAGAGGTAAGCCCATCATCTACATAGAAATCGTGGTGGATGAATTGCCTCACGTCAGCTCCATGAGTAGATTCGCACTCATCGGCAACCATTCTAAGGCCAAATGTTGCTACTGCAGGCGATGCGATACTGCCGAAGAGATGTACATTCATCCTGTATTCTACGGCCGGTTTTGTGGGGTCGTTGTCATCAAACCACAAGAAGCGCAGATAGTCACGATGTTCCGGGTTGACATAGAAGTTGTGGAACATCTGCTCCACATCCCCCATCACCGCAACCTTGCCTAGCCTAAATCGCAGGAGGATCCCCAACAGGCTATTCATCAAGTCTGGTCCTTGAAGGAGTGCTTTGTTGAGGGAGATGCCTTTAAACTCCGCACTAGCATCGAACACCACTCTGATTCCTGTCTTTTTGGGATGATGTACGGCAAAGTGTGGAAGGTACCATACCGCTCCGGGTGGGGCGGACAGCTCCTTCTCAGGGACTCGGTTGGCGTGGTTCCTAGTTAGGATCTTGTCAAAAAAGGCTACGTATAGTCTGACATCATCCTTGGTTTACGACGTAAATTCTTTAGAAGGCTGTCCAGTCTGCTTTGGGCCTGAGGACGGTTGTTGGGCAGGATTGGCTGCTGTTCCTTGAAGGGTAGAGGAAACTCTAGGTTTCCTCGTGAGTTGGTGTGGGCACCTTCTGTTAAGATGTTGAGAAAGTGCTGATCTTCGATCGACAGGGCCTTCAAGTTGTCCTCCGGAGTTTCTATGCATATATCCGTCGTTGTCTTGTTCTGGCGGGCTAATGAGAACATCTCTTTCACATAGATGTGATTCTCGCAGATATCTGGGCCATCAGGTTGTGGTTGAAGGATGGTGCGTTTGATGGAGGCGTGTACTTTCCCTTGTGCGCCACTCATGCAAACTTGGCCAGAGACAGTCCAGCCTAGGTCTGTACGTTGTGCCCATGGTGTTCCTCTTGGACCGTTACGTGACTCTCTCACTTTCAGCAGCTCGGGGCAATTTCTTCCGATGAGAAGGATGATGTTGGTGTCTTCTCTCACCTCTGGTATCTTTTCAGCAATTGGTCTGAGGTGGAGAAAGCCTTCGCAGAGACCAGGGCTTGGAATCTCGCTCCTGTCGCCGGGGATATAGGCGTTCTCGATAACCGTAGGCAGCTGTTCGGTTTGCCCGTCTTGTGCTTCAACAATCAAACCACACGCTCGTCTTCCTTCAACTGTGATTTTGTCTCCTCCGCAGGTAGAAAGTTCGTATGGAAAAGCTGGGCCTGCAATGTCAAGAGCCTTGAATACTTCTGGGCCCCCCAAGCAGGCATTAGACTGGTCGTCCAGCACCGCATAGCCCAGGATGGAGTTTAAAGGACGATCCTTGTGGTATATTTTGCAGAGAACGATCTTGGAGCAAGATCGTGCCGAGGAACAAGTCAAGTACCGGGTGCACTTTGTGTTAGCATCTACGTCCTCGCGGCTATCTGCTGGGGGTTTCTCATTCTGGGCCTCCCCGTCGTTCGGTCTCTGGGAGATGTGCATGAAGGACGCATGTTCGGTACTTCTGCATTTCTTGCACTGCACTTTTGTTTCGCAGTCTTTTATCCGGTGGTTGGCACCGCACTTAAAGCACAGGCCTCTGTCTTTGCAGAACTGCCGCCTCTCCTGAATAGACGTTCTGCTGAAAGCAATACATTCGGACAGGTGGTGGCCTTCCACGTCGTGAAATAGGCACTTCTCTTTGGCTCGGAATTGCGGCGCAGGTGTCGATTTCGAGGGTGTCGAAGTCGCCAGAACACGAAGTGAGGATTCGTGGCTCCCGTCTGTGCTTGATTTCTCAGGAGATGGATGGAGACGGTTCTGGTCTGGTTGGATCTTGCTCGATGGGTAAAGCTCAGGGTCGTTGTGGAGCCTAGCCTTTTGCTTCAAAAATTCGGCCAGCACGGTGAATGGAGGGTAAGTACCATTTGTCGTTTTGTGCTCCGAGGCGCGCTTTCGCCAGGCGTTGTGGATGAATGTGGGCAACTTCTCGAGGATGGGGTGCAGGTTATGTGCATAGTTGAGAATGTTTAGGTCTGGCAGGTCATTCATCTGGGCGGCCGCGTCTATACATAGATCGGCCAGCTCTTGGAGCTTGCGGTTTTCCTCTGGCCTCAATTTGGGGAAACTAGTGAGCTTTTGGATTATTGCGGTGGTGATGCTGGTCTTGTTTCCAAACCTCTCTTCCAGCTCCTTCCACGCTTCTCGATAGGCGATCTCGGGGCTAGAAACATAGCGATGTCGAAATCTATCTACCAGTTTCCTCACCTCCCCTTTGGTATATTTGGCGAGAAAGGTTAGTTTCTGCGTGGCTGGTGTGTGGGCGTGGTTGACCATGGTCTCGAATGCGCAGCGCCATGGTTGAAACATAATGGGTTCCCCGTCATATAAATCAGGCTCGTGGGTAGGCTGGCGTTGACGAGCGAGGGTGTCGGATATCTCTCGAGTGAGGTCGAGCAGAGGATTCGCTCCGTCGATTGGTGTCGCAGGCAGGAGAGGGGGGTTCAGCGTGGTCGATAAGGCGTCACTGGATGTCGACGGCGGGGTCGGTTTTACAGACAGGGGGGGCTCCGGCGTAGTCAGTAAAGCACCACTAGGCGTCGGCAGCGGGATCGCTGTCTGTTCTGCTGATGGCTGAAAGGGTGTGGCTAAGGCTCGGAGCTGGGAGGTCGGAGTAGCATCAACCACTTTGTCGGAACGATTCAGAAACCGTAGGGCGTGGTCATTCGAAGACTGATGGGGGGATGTCGCGGGGTCCCTTGTTGTGTCTTCTTGATCAGCTTGCTGGAGGGCGTCAAATCGTGCCTTTTCTATAGCTGCCGCTTGATGTGCTCGGAGAATTTGCAGGTCTGCCTCAGCTGTTGCTAATTTTGTTTGCTGTTCGACTTCTCGTCTTGTCTGATCGATCTTCCGTTCGGCTTCACTAGTCATTTGTGAAACTTTCATGTCGGCTGTGCGTTTGGCTATCACCTCTTCGAATGCGGCATTTTGGGCGGCAGCCGCGGCAGCTGCGAGCGCCTGTACCTTGGCACTATGGACTGATGACGATGTTGACTTTTGGGATCTTTGAGAAGTACTGGGGCTAGAAAGACTAGAGCGAGTCTCGAGGGCTAATTGGTACAATCTCTCCGTTCCTTGGGAAATAATGTTATTTGCGTAGTTAGCTTTCTCAAGAAAGTTCATCTTTGTATGGTATGCGCAATCTTTGAATTCACCAGTGTGGTCTTCTCCGTAGAGCTTGTCCAGCTTAGACCACATCTCGGTATATGATTGCAGTGTGGAACGGGCGCTAGAAAGGTGGTGAAGAATGACAGCCTGTTCATCGGGGGCGTCACTAAGGTTCTCTAGGTTTTGAGATGTTTTCCTCCACTGATGATGCAAGCTTCTTTCAATTGTCATTATGTTGTTGTACAGGGCTTTCGCAGTAGGGTGTCTTTCCCTCTGCGGTCGACCATGTACATGCAAGTCCTCCGTGCCTGGCTCCTGGTGTCGGATTTCGGGGTCGGGGGAATCGGGATCAGTCTGACTCAGAAGAGCATCTGCCATGGCGATGATTGATGGTCTGCGTGATGACCGCTGGAAATTACTGAGGAGTATTAATTCGTAGTTGGTTCATCACAGTTTTTTCACTGTACTGATGTCACTAAAAGTGTAGCTTAAATGGCAAGCGGTAACTTTATTCGATCAGCTAGTGTCAACCGTAGAACAAAGAAATATGGCCGAAGGGCGGAGCTTCAGTTTCCAAATCCTTTTATTACACGGTGAACTGTAAAAATACAAAACAGAAAACAATACTAAATGTCTTGCAATTTACAAGGTTGCAATTTCAAAGGTTACAAGGGATCCAAAAATATCCCATCTAAATCTCTTTCTTACCCTCACCCAATTGGGGTGTACACCTCATGATTTGGTGTAGTTTTAGTGCACATTTGGTGTACACCAATTGTGCACCTGCTTTATGCAAATGAAGTGACTACACCAAACATGCACCACAAAATCTTAGCCCTAATGGTACATACACCACATAGGCACCACATGAACTTGGGTCTCAGATCACTGCACCAAATAGGCACCACATGAACTTGGGTCTCAGATCACTGCACCAAATAGGCACCACATGAACTTGGGTCTCAGATCACTGCACCAAATAGGCACCACATGAACTGGGACTTAGAATATTTTGTTTCTATTTTCTGGGACTTATAATTTTTTTTCTGAAAATTAATAATGCCTATTTTTATTTTTTTTCCAGAAAATCCAGAACTATTTTGTGTCTATTTTATGTTTCTATTATCTAGGAATTTGCGCAAGATAATGCCAAAATGTTTAAAAAGTGATAACTAGAGGCCAGTAACTCGGTAGTAATAATATGGAGAGAAAAATCAGAAAAGGCAATTCGCGTCCGTAATCTGGGCCGCGGAGCAGTACATAAATGTAATGTTAACGTTTGATAAATCTGTTCCTTGCTCTATGGATAAATCATGTAAATGTATGCCTAGTTCAGTTTCGTCACACATTTGTTCAGGCGACTCTTTTTATCTTATCGCTCATCTGTGAAAGTTTCAATCCATTATAAGCATTATTAACAAAGTTACAGAGGAAAAAAATCACCAAATTCTGTGCGGCGGTTGTTTTCCGAGCGAGAAGAAACTTGGTCCCAGTCAACTCGGCCCCAAATCAACTTAGCCAAAAGTCGAGACAACTCGACCGTCCAGAGATCCCAAAGTCGATGTGGACATAGAGCGTTCGCTTGGTCCCACTCTATATCCCACCAATATATTTGGTGGGAAAAGTTAAATTGTCTCGAAGGTCGAGCTGTCTCGGCTTCAGGCCGAGTTAACTTAAGGCCAATTTGACTTGGGGCCGAGTTGACCTAAACCAGGCATGGTTTGCTGGGGTCGTAGAGGCCTACCATTGTGAAAATACAGGAGGTCAAATGAAAAAGATCGCCCAAGGATTGCGAAAATGACAACAAAAATAATAATTCAGTGGCATATTTAATTTTATCCATCCAATATTTTCTGCTTAGTTGCGTTTTAATATTAAAAAGTGATTTTTTTTGGGTGATTTTTTGTTGAAGAAAGTCATGCGTACACCCCTTTTAAAAATAATATGTTCCGTGCCGATCGTGTCTATAGATTTACACCGATTCTTGGTCAAGTTCCCAGCCCTAATTTGCGCTGAGTAAATACGCGTTGTATTAGGTACCTGACTAAAAATGTGTTCACTTTTTGAAATCGAAGTTCACACAACTGACTAACGGTTTTCATCAGGCAAGAAGCGAGCCCAATACTAGTCTGGATGAATAAGAAGAGGGTTTTGTAACCTAAATGTTCTTGCTTACTGAGTTACTTTTGTTAATCATCTGCTCATAATGGTTTGGAAAGAATCTTTTCGAGATTGGGAGACATCGAGAAGTTTGACTTTGACGACGGCTGCACCGCACTTCTGGCCGGGGCCGGGCAACCACTACCAAGTGCCGAGTGGACACACACGTGTGTAACGTACGTTACGGTGGTCGTAATAGTTTTGCTGTTCTGGATATCGGGATCGCAAAAAATATTAAGGCTGATTTATTCGGATTGGCTACCTAGGCCAATTATCCTCGAAAATCAATTGAAATGGGTTTATTACTGCAAATAAAATAGACATGAAGTGGCAACAAAACTGGCATGATTGATAAACTTCAACTTGTTGAACTTGAAGAAGTAGGCACTAAATTTGTTTTCCATAAAAATAAAAAAGCTTCTCTGTATAAAAGTAAAAAGTTCTACTTCTATTCTTGAAAATACATGTTGCCCTAGGCCACGACGAACTGACATCGCTTTTCATGCTTTTCCTAGTTCCGGATCGCTTGAAAAACTGCTTTGTACTTACTACTTGTTGTAGTGTTTAATTAATGGCCCTAATTTAGGGAATTATTTATTTTTGTTTATAAAAAAAATAATATTTACAGCGAGAACCAACCGAATCAAGCAGCCTTTCTGATAAAATATTTAGGCTACATCCGTTTAGCCATAGGCCTAACCGAATGCCTAAAGTAAAAAATAAAACAAATTGCACAAGAAAATGTTTTGGAAATTTGTCTTCAGCGCCCAACGTGGCCATGCATGGTGCAGCAAATCGATAAACTTTGACCCACAGAACACGTCACTTAAAATCGCTTGTGCGTGTATACTTTACATACTTCACTCATTATCCGGAACTAGGAAACATTATGATATAGGCTAGTCCGAGTTACTGGACTCTAGTTATCGCTTTTTTTAACTTTTGGACAAAACTGGTGCTAGTAGTAGTAGTCAAGCGCCAGATAATGTCCAAATGTAAAAAAAACGATAACTACTAGAGTCCAGTAACTCGGACTAGCCTATATCATAATGTTTCCTAGTTCCATAGATATAGGCTATACGTTCAGTCTTTGTCTGAACAACTTTTTTTTTTTTTTTTAACTTTTAAAATTGTTTTTAATAATAATGATACTTTTCGTTTTAAATTTTTTTATTACAAGTAATACTGTAATCATAATAGTTGGTCTTATTGCCTTTTAACCAGTTCGTGTCGGAGAACGTGTGTAGCAATTTTACAGAAAAAATATGTCAGCAAGCAAGTCAGCGACTGACGCCAGACAAAATTATGAGTCCACAAAATTATGAGTCCACAGGTGATAGGTTCAACCTTAGCCTGGCATTGATGTCGCGTGATAAATAATATCCTACCTTAAAGTATTTTTCTTAGGTTTAATTTTGATAATTGGCCAGGCCTTTTTCACGAAAGGTATGTCAGAAATATTTGTAATATGGCGCAAGAAACTGTAACTTTCTTTTACCTAAATATCAAAGCAAATTATAGACTATTCGGTATACGTTTACCAGCTAGCTCTTTGCATGGACACTATTTAGACTATATATTATCGACAGTATTTTGGGGGTTTGTATGCTACATGTACTACTACTAGCTATATGTAAATTTCTGCTATTATATTGCAGATCCATTCACGTGTATATATGGCACTTGTGAAAAAGAAAAAAAAATCAAACTGCAAACAGAAATAAGAGTGCCATTGCAATTGTTGTTCATACTAAACATTGTCTCAGGTTGGTTAAATTTTTAGATTGCAGTGAATATGCATATTTTATTGTCATTTCTAACTTCTGGTCATTCCCCACCCCCCTTCTGAGCAATATGTGTATTCAATTTGTTTACCCTATTCTTGCATAGAATCCTATTTTAACAAAAATAGTATCCTTTGAAAAAAAAGTATCCTAGGATCAAACACAGCTTTCTAGTTTTTAAAAAAAATATATAGCATCCTTAAAAAAAAAATAGCATCTTATTTAAAAAAAATATGAAACCTATTTTAAAAAAAATTGAAACCTATTTTTAAAAAAGCTATTCTTTTCCTCTTTATTTTTTTCCTATTTTTCAGGGTGGCAAAATACAACGGCAAAAAATAGATTTTTTACAAACCTATTCTGAATTGGAAAAAAAATTATTTTATTTCTATTTATTTTCGACCTGGGTACTACCTTTAAGCTCAGGTATTCTGTGCTTTTACATATCAGTTTTTAAAACCATGTTCAAACTCTTGCCATATATTATAATTAAAAAAAACCAATAAAGTAATGTTTATAGTTTGCCATTAATGCAACAATTTAAGCCTGTCTTTTTGGTTACTTCTGAATTAAAGTAATTATGTATCACTTTCAGTTTGAAAAGCTTTTCTTTGGGATCAGCTACATGTACATTTTTACATTCATTTAAATGAATGTATATAGAAAGAGCGAGCTGTGTATGAATTATCTTAATGTAAATTTAACATTTCCTCACAGATTCAGGGGTGAGATTTGTAAGGATTAACCCCGAATTCAGGATTTTTTGTTGGGATTTCAGGATTTTTTAGGAATCTCTTTTGCAATCTATAGAATTCTCGGTGTTGTCTTAAAGGTGTTTTTACCTGTAAGAGTGGATAGACCAAAAACCGGATATTTTAAGGAGTGCCTTTTGGCAAATACAAACTATATGTTGATTTGGGGTTCCGATGGTGGATTTATAAATTTTGGCCAATCTCACCCCTGCAGATGGGTACCAAATCCATACCACTCTTGCGTGGTGCGCTTTTGGTGCTAATTTAAATAATTGGAACGCACACAAAAATCCCATAAGGTTGCCGCACCAAAAGCACACCATACATGGGTGTGGTGCACTTTTGGTGCTAATTTAAATAATTGAAACGTGCACCACAACTGCACCCCCGTGCACCACAAGTGCACCCCATCAGCAAAATGGTGCAGTTTTGGTGTAGTACTGCAGAAATTTGGCTTGTGCACCAAATCCGCACCATTGGGTGCCGCACCAAAACAGCACCACGCGTGTGTGGTGCGCTTCTGGTGCTAATTTAAATAATTGGAACGCATACAAAAATCCCATAAGGGTGCCGCACCAAAAGTGCACCAAAAATGAGTGTGGTGCGCTTTTGGTGCTAATTTAAATAATTGAAACGCACCAAAACTACACCCCATGAACACCCCATGTGCACCCCAACTACACCAAAACAGCACCATTCACAAGGTGGTGTCAATTTGGTGTACACCAGCTTTTCCAAAACACCTACACTAAAACTACACCAATTGTACACCATATCTGCACTCCAATTGGGTGAGGGTAGAAACACAAAAAGCTAAATGGAATACTAAAGCGTGTTCGGGAAAAGCATTACGCGATTCAAACAACTAATACTAGTTCAGCATACGATGAATAAATGTCAAATACACAATTTCATGCACAACATTAACACTGTACCAATAACTACCATCATGATGGGTCATGAACTAATTTCAGTTAAAGTTACTTAAAACTGTCTAAAGTAAAATAATGGAAAGGAAAACTACTCACAAAACTGTGGTTCAGGAATGGGTCACATTCGCAGGAAAAGTGGCTATAACATGTGCAGTGATGCTGCTTAATAATGGTGAAATAACAGAGAAATATATCAATATATATGAACAAGATGTCTGCGGAGTCCATGTGGCAAGATCACTGACCTCTTGAGGTCAGTGGGTGAGATAGAGAAAACACTACTGGTAGGAGTGAATGGCACCACCAGGGGGCAGAGCAGGGTCAAGGTAAGGAGGCTCACAGAGGCCGTCACAACCTGGTAAATTAACAAACGTAGAGACCAAAGATTATACATGGCTCGGTATAAGTTTTGATTACCAATTTGCAACTCAAATTTTGCAACACTGGTAATATCGCCACTACCCTTGATGATCGCCGGAAAATCTTTACAATTGTCAGTTACTAATTCTGTTGATATACATATTTTTGCCCGTTGCAAGAACTTCACAGCATGCATGCAAGTTGCAACCAAAGTGTTGGCTTTTGTTCTTCGTTTTTTTACCTTTAATGTCCGAGGGTGTGTACCTGTGACTGTGTACCTATGTGAGTTAGTCTTGCATATGCACTGTGGACCTCTGTGAACAATATAGGTCCACAAGATGCGGGAAGAGGTTACGGTTTGTGGACTTGCCCAGGTCCACAATCCGTTTTTCAGTTTCCGAAAAAGAGCGCTAGAGGAAAAACGGGTTAGGGTTATATGTATAGAAAAGATAGAAGGAACAGCTGAGAGGTTAAATTTGTTTTGGGGAAGCGAGAAAAATTAGTATTTAGTCAATGTTTTTTAACTACACGAAGACAAAGGAATGTCCCACAGTACGTATGTAAGGTAAAGCTGTGTGTCTGTTCCTGTTCAAAGACTGTTTTTAAAATATCATTTCTGCAGCCGTAAACATGCCCCCGCCCTACAGCGTTGGACCCATGCGAATGTGTTGTACATGGCCCTATACATTATAACGCACGGATCAAATCGAGCTGAAAAATGCCCTGGTAAAACGCGGAACTCTGATATTTACATGCCTTGTCGGTGGAATTTTGCCGTAAAAATAATCAGAGGAGTTATTGAGGATATAAGACACTTGTCCCTGTTAAAATTAGGATATTCCGATTACGTTAAAGGTAAGTTCTGCAGCCGTAAACATGCCCCTTCCCCACAGCGTTGGACCCATTCGAATGTGTTGTACACGGCCCTACACCCGGCCCAACGCACGCATCAAATCGAGCTGAAAAAAATTGCCCTGGTAAAACGCGGAACTCTGATATTTACATGCCTTGTCGGCTGATCGAATTTGGCCGTTAAAATAATCAGAGGAGTTATTGAGGATAATTAATATTATAAGACACTTGTCCCTGTTAAAAAAAAAAAAAGATATTGCGATCATGTTAAAGGTTGGTTCTGCAGCCGTAAACATGCCCCCTCCCCAAAGCGCGAATAGGACCATTCTAATGCGAACTGACTACTGTCGCATTCAGCCGTACACCCCAATATACGTACGCACGGACCAAATCCGCTCCAAAACCGTATTCACATGGCACGGCTGAGCACTTGATTTGTAAAAGGATATCCCTTTACAGTATGTGTTCTGCACGTAATATAGATTGGGACGACCAGCCGCATCGTTCTGCAACAATAAAGGGGTTGCATTGACGTCACGCGCGCTACGCGTACGCGCTAATCGCACGTACAACCATGCGGAGCGGTGAGGTCAAACAAAGTGTGTTTGACCTCACCGCTTCGCCCGGTTGTACGTGCGATTAGCGCGTACGCGTAGCGCGTGTGACATCACATAATGAAAACTTTAACCCGATTTCAAGCAAAAGCTCTGACTGGTTTGTGTGTGTGCAGTGAGCAGGGAGAATTGACCTTCCTAATTATAATAACACCCGCAGCGCGCACAGACCATGGAAATCTCCCCACGTGAGTTATTCCATTACGATTTATAGGGGAGTTTAAACGACAAATACACATGTAGTACATCATGTACATTTGTACAGAGTCGAACAATTACCCTTGGACTTCTTGTTAGGCATTAGGCTATAACATGTTTAATTCACTACAGTAAACAGAAAGAAATACATGCTAATTTGTAATGTAAAACAAACAAGCGATAGAAATGAACATTGACATACACGATCGTAAAATCAACAGCACGTGTGCACGTACATGTACATATACGTGTGTATGTTTTCATAAACCTACGGGGAGAATGCAGTAGTCCTAGCGTGATTCAAAAGGTCACCAAGCCGGGTGCCGAAGTAGAAAATGCGTGATTGGACACTATTTTTTATCAAGAATGGGCGGCCGAACTAAACCACCAATCAATGTATGTCTTATATCACTGGAAAGCTATTGAAATCGGCTACACAAATCCGTTCACCAGGAGTCTGTACGACAAGCGGTTATTGATATACGACCTGCTGAACGTAAAAAAGTGTACCCAAAAGGGCGAAATGTCATCGCGTCCCATTGAAAACGTGGCTTGAAACACACACTTCCCTAACATTTGGCGGTACCCCTGAAGGTATCATGATATCGAGAGTTAGATTTTAAAAAAGCTTAATGTGTCTATTTTTAGAAACCGTTCACCAGAAATGTACAGCTCATTTAGTTTTAAAGATACGTTCGGTTTTGTAAAAAAAATGCTGCATTTTTGGGTCATTTCCCGTGTTGAAGCGCGCGTGCATTGTTTTGGTTGAGCAGATGACCGTAAGTTTTCATTATGCATGCATTAACTTTATTATTTATTTCAAGCGAAAAAAGTTGAATATTTGGCAGTTTGAGTTACTATATACAATATTACTAGTGAGGTTTGAACGTTTTTCGGTCTTTAAAGTCGATATTGTGACTTTAATCGGTGTAATTCGGAGTATTGGTTGCAGAGTTCCGCAGAGTTCTGCACGTTCTGCAACTGCAAGTTCCGCAAAATACCTAAAGTATTGGCGTATTGCCTAGATTCCTCCATGGTCAGTGAGTGTCAACGGTTAACGTGGTTGTTGAACCATAGAGCAAGGAACACGAGATTGCTCTATGGTTGAACTTGAATGAAGTCATTAACAAAAACATGATAATCACAACCAAAAAAGACAGCTTTCTGTAACATACTGTGCTATAAAAGGAATCCATTGGTAAAGCAAAAATTCGAAAAGAGTGTGAAAAAGGGAAATATTCAAACCTTTCCGATGCACAGACTGTACGCGGTACTGGTGGTACTGGTACTAGTGACTCACGATTTTTTTTTGCGACACGCGTGTTTATCACACTGTGGTACGGTATGAAAGGCCGTTCATGTCATTGAAGCGCCCTCCTAATTCGTCATGAAGAGTGGTTGCGTGCAACTCAATAACCAATCATAATTCAAGAAAAGGAAGTTGCGCGCAACCCCAATAACCCCATTTACGACGTCGCAGCTAGCAGCATAGCATAGCATGGCATAGTATGTAGCATAGCCACGTGCGCGCTGCGCTGCAAAATAGAAGACAAGATGGCTACTGTTCACGGAGTACGAGATGATCTTGCCCAGTTTCTTAACACATTTAAGACGAGATTTAGAAATATCGTTCGTATTGTAACAACAGGAGATGTCAGTCAGACACGTATTGTTCATGCAATGCAAAGGTAAGTATTTGTAAGCCAAGGATTTTTTTATATTTACGTTAGCTTGAAATTGAAAATTCCTAACGTTGTGCAAACCTCTGTACTACTCATCGAGTCGGTTTTATTCATTAGTTATTTCGTTATCTCCTGTACAATTTCAATCGGAAAACTGTTGTCTTCTATTTCTAAGCCTAATGTCCTTCCAGAATGGTTCCATCATGTACGTACTCGATCGATCTTACATGCCATATTGTAATCTGTATGCCATTATTTTTGTGCGTTTTTTTATTACACTTTTTCAATGTCAATGGCATTGGCAATGCTACTCGGACAACAAAAAACATAATTTAAACTTTACAGCATGTACAGTTTCAAAAAAGAATTTAAAAAAAATTAAAAATAATAAAATTTAATTGTTAACCAGTTCGCGCCGGATGACGTATATAAACGCAAAGTTTTTCCCAGATTCAAAACGGATGACGCATTTTATAAACGCGCCACGAGCAAGGCCGGAAATGTCTGTCATTGTCAGCATCGAACAAGGCCTGGAAATGCGTGGGTGTGCTTTCCGGCACTATCGGCCTGAATCCGCTTCAGATCAAGTTTTGTCAAAAATAATTCCGCCCCTCGACTCGGTGATGTTAGAATAATCCCGGCGATACTGGTCAAAAAAGATTAAGGATTAAGTCAACGAGGTTGATAGTCTCGGCGTAATCACACAAAATCAACAAAATTTCAGTCAAGATCCAAAATATCGAGCTGGTCTAGGATCGACATTTTACAAACTACTGATCTTTCTTTTACAATTACATGTACAATATTTATTTTGAGCCACACAGCAGCCATGTAAAATGAAAGGAAGGTCCCAAAAAGATGAACACGAATGGGTATAAACACCGCAATTTAGGCTTTTGTTTTCAGTTGAAAATCATTCGAGACAGATACTGCACTTGTAAATGTTAAAAAACCTAGAGAATATGGATCTTTAGAATGATAACTAGTTATTCTGTAATTTCAGAGATACATGTGATGTGCACTTTAGCAGAAAACAAGCTGGTTTATTTTCTTTTGCGATAAAAGCTTTAAAAATATCAGGGAACACGTCTGCGCATGCGTGCACAGCTCGTTGCCCTGAACAACAGATGGTGCTCATCTGCAGTATTTATTTTATGTATTATTTACTGGTCGTAGGTCCCATTTGGCATTGGTCTGAGTTGGTTGTGGGTCGGAGTTGGCATGGAAACGAGTTGTTCGTTAATCTGAATTGGTCATGAGTGCAAGTTGGCATTGGTTTGAGTTGGTTGTGGGTCAGAGTTGGGCGCTGGTCCGAGTTATACTCTTCTGTAGGCCATACCTCTTTGACTATGAAAAAGTTTGATATTTCTTTAGTCTTTTCATGGAAAATAATCGACCTCAAACTCATCATGTAGGTTTACTTCCCCTAGTGTATTGATTTTACCAAAACCGTGCTTTAACCAGTTCGCGCCGGATGACGTATATAAACGCAAAAATTCCCCAAATTCAAAACAGATGACGCATAAACACGCCAAGTTCAAGTTCGGAAATGTACATGTATGTCAGCAGCGCGCAAGGCCGGAAATGCGTGGGTGTGCTTCCCGGCACTATCAGCCTGAACACGCTTCGGATCAAGTTTCGTTAAAAATAATCCCGCCCGTCGGCTCGGCGTTGTTAAAATAATCCCAGCGCGAACTGGTTAAACTAGTTAAAATTTGTATTATTACTAGTACTATTTATTTGTTATTAGTACATTTTATTTTTTTATTTTTTTTTTTTGGGGGGGGGGGGGGGTGAGGGGTATTAAAGACTTTATTTGTGTATTTAAAATGTACATATAATGTAATATTTTGCAGCGCCGAGTCTCTGAAAAGGCAGCTTGGTCGTGTAACTGGAACTCTTGTTTCTACTGATCAAGCCGATGAGTTCATGGGCCATCTAGATGAGTTTCTTGAAGGAACCCGCCTTCTTCTTAGTGATCCTCCAGGTATGAATACCAATGCAAAGATTGCGTTATTGTCTTACCCTAACTCCCTCACCATTGTTATTAAACAATACAATTCCTTCAAAATCCTCCAACTTCCTTTGTTGTGTAGGGAGTTAGGGTTAAAGTTTGAGGCAAATAAAACATGCACAATAATGTTATGTAAGATAAGTGTTTGCCCGACATTTGCTTTTTTGTGGCGGTATAGACAACATTTAAAAACAACACGTGTGCTGAATGGAGTGAGTAAACTATGGTGTTTTAAAACGGACAGGCAAAGTCGTGGTTCAACTTTTAAACTAAAACTTTTTTTTTTTTTTTAAGTTGAACCACAACATTTAAAAGTTAACCAGTTCGCGCCGGATGACGTATATAAACGCAAAGTATTCCCCAGATTCAAAACACGTCATGAGCAAGACTGGAAATGTCTGTCAGCAGCGAGCAAGGCCGGAAATGCGTGGGTGTGCTTTCCGGTACTATCGGCACACCGTGTCCAGGTTGGATGGTTACGTGTTTCTAGCCATACTACAGTACATTGTACCACCATTTCTATGTGAAAGATTCAGGGCACCTTAAGATCTACCGGCAATTGTGTCGACCCAAAAATTCTAATGTTTGCCTTTTTCATTAATTTCTTTGGGAAGGACAGGTGTTATGCTGCTGGCTTTTTGTGTAGTATTGAACAGGATAATGCTCACAAATCTTTGTGTCAAATGGACAGTGTATTCAGAATACTGTGTACGCCCTATTTTTGGGTCTACTATGTGCAAATTAACCCTAAACCACCTGAATTCATCAAAATCCATTCCCTATTTCAGTAGAGTTTGGATTCAGGATATCTCCGTAAACAAACTGGGGGATTTTGATTGATTCAGGTTTGCAAGCCAAGCAATTACTGGAGGATTTTGAAGTGATGGAATTTGAAGACTGAATAAACATACCGGTACTACTCAATATTTGTATACCAGCATGGTATTCCTAATCCGTCAGAATTCATCATACTGTTGCTGGTGGATTGATTTTGCTTGACAAACCAGGTGGATTTAGGCAGATTCAGGACACTTTCTAGTAAAAGTACTCAAGGGGTTAGGATTAAAGAGTATTGTTGTGATTGTTGATACTTGTTTTTTATTTTGTAAAGTCAACACTCCTTTTTTCATATACATGTATGTTATTACTCTTATTTTCTGTGGACAGCATCTTGTTCGTACCAAGCTCCCAAAGTGCCAACTGCTGGTAGGGGAGCTGATATGTATGTTATAACAAAGGAGCAGCTTAGTTTCTTTGTGCGAATTGGCTTGACTGCAGTGACAATGGCTGAAGCATTGGGAGTTTCTGAGAGTACCATCAGAAGGCGACTTAGGTAAGTTCATAATACATGTACTCTTGACTCAACAAGGAACACACAAAACCTTTGTTGTTCATGCTTTAGCCCTGTCACTCAAAATCATTTCATTATTAGCCCAGTTTATTTAGACAATAAAAATACACTGAGGTCAACTTGATCAGCGCCTTCCGCCTCGGGGGAATATCAGTGAAAAACAACTAAAGAAAATAAAACGGACAAGATAAACAGCGACAGTGCACAAGCAAACCCAGGAGTTCCAAAAATCACTGTGTCTATGCATCACCAATGCCACTTTCATCATCATTATTGGTGGACTAGTGTTTGATGTCTGGGGTTTTGTTTGAGTTTCAAGAAATGACCCTTGGCCCTTTGGCTAGGAACCATCCTCAATCCTGAAAAATCCCTCAATTGCCACCATGTAAAGATTGGATTCATCCTAAATCCTCCAAAATCATCCATAATTATTTTGAATTTGTTCAGTGCAGGGATGAACACTGCCTCAATCTTCCAAAATCTTCTGCAAATCACTACTATGGGTCGAGTCAGTACCAATGACATTCTGAATCAGTGCAAATAATATCGAGCATAACGCAGGGTTGGTTACACGAACCGTATATTATGCATTTCTGAACATAAAGAATGCTGGGTAAGGCCTACGACTGACTCATTGCAGCTTTGAAAATCAAATTCAGGTTGTAAGTAGATCTTTTTCCCCCGAGGTCCATGTGGCTGCCGGATGAATTTCCTTCTTGCATAAGATATCACTCTACTATACAAAGTAAGTACATGCCTTGTCCTGTGCGTCTTCTCTTCCGGGGGATTACCGCTTCTCCCGCATTAGCACCTTCGTCATGAGTTGATCTCTTCTCTACCCTCATCTAGCTTGCTGTAATGTTAAAAAATTGTAGAATCGTTTGAAATAAAAAAAAAATAAAAAAAATATTCTGCAGTGAAATGTAGGATTGGTTTGAAAACAATACAGGAAAAAAACTCGCACTTTTGGAAAAATGAATATAAAAATATTAAGTGTATTACTCAAATTCTGGTCAATGAAACTGCCCATCGAGCCTTATCTTTGTTAATTTTCCTGTATACATGTACACGTCACAGAGGGAGTATTGACGCAAAACAAAAGAACTGGTGAAACGGTCCTATAACTGCAATAAAATTAAAAATTAAAACTTATGGTGTCACTGGCTTCTTATTACATCGTTATTTAATTGTTTTTGTACAAAATGTGGAAAGCCACATTGTCATTTTATGCCAATAAACAGCACAGCAAATCAACTAGGATCTGTTATGATCGACTAAATGTGTTTATTATTTCATTTCATGCTGCAACATTTTGACAAAATAAAACTACGGCTACCCCTAAATGTCAAAAATTCAATTACAAATTCAAGTTTCAAGTTTTGTTACTTCGTTTTCTACATTCAGATGCAGAGTTTTATTCTGGCAACAAAGACAATATTTATCATAAAGTGTTGCTTAGCAGGGCCGGGTCTAGGTTTTAACTAGGGGGGGGGGGGGGGATTTACCTAAGGTGATTGGCCTACACACCCCAGCAGGCCGAAGGCACGCCTTACTAGGGGGGTCCGGGGCATCAAACCCGTAAAGCATGCCCACCCCCCACCCCCAACCCCACCCCCCTACATCTATTCTACTACTTGTCCGAGCCTGTTAAAACATGATGCTGGATGATTACTCGCAGCTGATTACTGCCTTAAACTGCTCCAAAGTGGGCAGCCCAATGTCTTGAGGAAGCTCATCCCTGTCTTTTATGGTGCGAGGAAAGAAGCTGTATTTGTAGGAGTCTGATAGTGTTTTTAGTCTAGTAAATCCCCGGTTAATGCTGACTTCTGGTTGCTTTGGCCTTTTGTTTGATTTAGTCAAGAACAAAAAATAATGACACAAAAAAAAACTACCCCAAAATGCCCAAATTAAACTTTCAAATTCAAATTAGGCCGGATAAACTGGACATGGTACCCCCCTTCTCCTACCTTGGTGATACTACATGCATCTCTGCAGGTGGAGGCTGTGAGTTAGCCACTATTGTTAGAGCCAAGACCGCTTGGGGAAAGATCCAGAATCTGCTTTTTAGCCTGACGTCTTGCCATCTTTCTCTCAAGACAAGAGTCATGTGTATGACACCTGTGTCCACAGCATCATGCTGTATGGGAGTAAGACATGGGCAATAAAAGCTGTTAACTTGCACCGCCTTAGGCGCAATGACCGGCTATGATCAGATGGATACAATGTTACACTCAAGAATATATGACCCCATCAAATGTGCTGCTGGGAAGACTAGGTATCCGGGATCTTGAGGGCGTGCTCCGCAAGAGAAGACTCCGCTGGTATGGCCATGTTCAGCGTTCCACCGGTGCCATCAAGACTGTGGACGAAGTTCAAGTTGTTGGTGTGAGAAGACTTGGTAGGCTGAAGATGTCGTGGAAGGAGGTTGTGAAAAAAGATAGGGAACGGTGGAACCTTTCCGCCATATAGACCCCTTGGATCGTGACATTTTGAGAATAAGTGTGAGAACTGCCAATACTGTACAGAGCCACATCTACTGATGTGAATTAACCCTCTAGTCCAGTATAAAATAAAGTAACCGAAAAAGATGATGATGATGATGATGATTTCCCAAAAAAAAAAAATATGACGCATCAATGGCTGTGGCAACGAAAGTAATACATGTGCCTATGCCTGTGATACAATTGGACAGCTACACTGAAATATTGTGCCAACAACCTAACTATATACCCCATTTTTCTTGCACATAATCTGTATAGGCTGTAAAATTCTGCAATTCCAAAGAAGTAGACGAGGCACACATTTCCTTCAAGTACTCGCTGACTTTTGTATTCAGGTTACCAATCTTCACTTTGTCACCGGTTTTGACAGGGCTAGCTGCCTTCTCGTTCTAAAGGGAAACCTGAATAAGGTGTTTCACGGTAATATGCGCCATCTTGTTCACGGGGCAAAATTAACACGTGTTGCTAAACACGCGCACATTTTAGAATGAACGCATGATGACTTGGAAGCGCACAAGTTTTTGATCGAAGATGCGTACACAGCAACGCGTGTAAATTTGACCCGTGAACAAGATGGCGCATATTACCGTGAAACACCTTATTGTGCCAGTGTTGTCCCGCACCTTAACGTTGTGCACGCTTTGCGTACCCTTTACTCGTTTCGGTAATTCATCCTACATTAAAACAATTAAATAAGAATGCGTAGAAATAGGACCGCATGGATTTAGAGGATCTGACGATAACCTAAATCCTGCAAAATCCTCCAATATTTATTAGGAAACAGGTCAACTCGTACGCAAACCAACTCGTACGCGGGACAACTCGTACGCAGATTGGTCAACTCGTACGCGGGTCAACTCGTACGCGGGTCAACTCGTACGCGGGTCAACTCGTACGCGGGTCAACTCGTACGCGGGCCAACTCGTACGCGGGCCAACTCGTACGCCGCCCAATACGCCGACTAACTCGTACCCCAGCAGAAATCTGGGGCTGAAATTGAACGAGGTTGTTCAAGTTTAACGAGGCTATTCGATATTCGAGTACCATATACCGTAAACGTGTATAGCTAGGGGTGTTTCATGAACTATAATTAAAAAACAAATTAAAAGTTAAAAACTACATGTAGTACAGTAGTGTTGAATTGTTGTGAGCGCAGATACTGGTTTTACATCTTGTTATTGCGTCCCTACTTGTGTTTTTGAGGGGCAATTTTGCAGTTTGCATTTCACTTATTCTTTTAACAATGAACCTCATTCACCGGGGCTGGTTTGAAGTCGGCATCCATATTCAGCTAGCTCTGCCAATTTAGGATTTGCATTGTCAAACTGGATACTGATGAGATGACGCTATGATAACACGAAATTTTCCTGAGAAATACAGGTATTAGTTACTTTGATTGGTTTAACTTAATTAATAACAAAACACGATCAGTCCTTTTCAGGGCCACACATTATCCACTAACTATTCTCACGCGTACGAGTTGGCTCGCGTACGAGTTGGCCCGCGTACGAGTTGGCCCGCGTACGTGTTGGCCCGCGTACGTGTTGGCCCGCGTACGAGTTGGCCCGCGTACGTGTTGGCCCGCGTACGTGTTGGCCCGCGTACGTGTTGGCCCGCGTACGTGTTGGCCCGCGTACGAGTTGGCCCGCGTACGAGTTGGCCCGCGTACGAGTTGGCCCGCGTACGAGTTGGCCCGCGTACGAGTTGGCCCGCGTACGAGTTGGCCCGCGTACGAGTTGGCCCGCGTACGAGTTGGCCCGCGTACGAGTTGGCCCGCGTACGAGTTGGCCCGCGTACGAGTTGGCCCGCGTACGAGTTGGTCCGCGTACGAGTTGGTCCCCGTACGAGTTGGTCCCCGTACGAGTTGGTCCGCGTACGAGTTGGTCCGCGTACGAGTTGGTCCGCGTACGAGTTGGTCCGCGTACGAGTTGGTCCGCGTACGAGTTGGTCCGCGTACGAGTTGGTCCGCGTACGAGTTGGCCGGCGTACGAGTTGGCCGGCGTACGAGTTGGCCGGCGTACGAGTTGGCCGCGTACGAGTTGGCTCGCGTACGAGTTGGCTCGCGTACGAGTTGGCTCGCGTACGAGTTGGCTCGCGTACGAGTTGGCTCGCGTACGAGTTGGCTCGCGTACGAGTTGGCTCGCGTACGAGTTGGCTCGCGTACGAGTTGGCTCGCGTACGAGTTGGCTCGCGTACGAGTTGGCTCGCGTACGAGTTGGCTCGCGTACGAGTTGGCTCGCGTACGAGTTGGCTCGCGTACGAGTTGGCTCGCGTACGAGTTGGCTCGCGTACGAGTTGGCTCGCGTACGAGTTGGCTCGCGTACGAGTTGGCTCGCGTACGAGTTGGCTCGCGTACGAGTTGGCTCGCGTACGAGTTGGCTCGCGTACGAGTTGGCTCGCGTACGAGTTGGCTCGCGTACGAGTTGGCTCGCGTACGAGTTGGCTCGCGTACGAGTTGGCTCGCGTACGAGTTGGCTCGCGTACGAGTTGGCTCGCGTACGAGTTGGCTCGCGTACGAGTTGGCTCGCGTACGAGTTGGCTCGCGTACGAGTTGGCTCGCGTACGAGTTGGCTCGCGTACGAGTTGGCTCGCGTACGAGTTGGCTCGCGTACGAGTTGGCTCGCGTACGAGTTGGCTCGCGTACGAGTTGGCTCGCGTACGAGTTGGCTCGCGTACGAGTTGGCTCGCGTACGAGTTGGCTCGCGTACGAGTTGGCTCGCGTACGAGTTGGCTCGCGTACGAGTTGGCTCGCGTACGAGTTGGCTCGCGTACGAGTTGGCTCGTAACTAATATCCTCCATTATTGATATCCAACGAGAATTCTATCAACTTGCATTTTAGGTACAATTTAAATTTAAATCCGCATTAATTAATAGTGAAATCGACACTTTTTCCCTTAAAAAATCATTTTTCAATGGCTCTTGGTCACTTGATCTAACAACTTCACGGATCTGAAACCAAAATAGAATGTAGGCATGGCATCTCTCTTTCAGATGCCGTCGACAAATTCACTGCATCTCCTGTAGGGCATGCTCGGTACACTTTGTCTCAAAGTAGGGCTTAGATTGAAAAAAACGCAAAATGCTATTATTATTTTTGTTGAACGGCAATTTCCACGAGTATCACGTGATTTATTGTTGTTCTAGATCTGAAACCAAAATAATTTGTAGCCAGAATACAGTCCTCCATTATTGATATCCAACGAGAATTTTATCAACTTGCATTTTAGGTACACTTTAAATTTAAATCGGCATTTTAATAGTCAAATCGACACATTTTTCAAAAAATATTTATTTGTTAATGACTCTTGGTCACGTGATCTAACAACTTCACGGATCTGAAACCAAAATAGAATGTAGGCATGGCATCTCTCTTTCAGATGCCGTCGACAAATTCACTGCATCTCCTGTAGTGCTCGGTACACTTTGTCTCAAAGTAGGGCTTAGATTGAAAAAAACCCGCAAAATGCTATTATTTTGTTGAACGGCAATTTCCACGAGTATCACGTGATTTATTGTTGTTCTAGATCTGAAACCAAAATAATGTGTAGCCAGCATACAGTCCTCCATTATTGATATCCAACGAGAATTCTATCAACTTGCATTTTAGGTACACTTTAAATTTAAATCCGCATTAATTAATAGTCAAATCGACACATATTTCCTAAAAACAATTCATTTTTCAATAGCTATTGGTCACGTGATCTAACAACTTCACGGATCTGAAACCAAAATAGAATGTAGGCATGGCATCTCTCTTTCAGATGCCGTCGACAAATTCACTGCATCTCCTGTAGTGCTCGGTACACTTTGTCTCAAAGTAGGGCTTAGATTGAAAAAACGCAAAATGCTATTATTTTGTTGAACGGCAATTTCCACGGGTATCACGTGATTTATTGTTGTTCTAGATCTGAAACCAAAATAATTTGTAGCCAGCATACAGTCCTCCATTATTGATATCCAACGAGAATTCTATCAACTTGCATTTTAGGTACACTTTAAATTTAAATCGGCATTTTAATAGTCAAATCGACACATTTTTTCAAAAATATTCATTTTTTAATGACTCTTGGTCACGTGATCTAACACCTTCACGGATCTGAAACCAAAATAGAATGTAGGCATGGCATCTCTCTTTCAGATGCCGTAGACAAATTCACTGCATCTCCTGTAGTGCTCGGTACACTTTGTCTCAAAGTAGGGCTTAGATTGAAAAACCACAAATGCTATTATTTTGTTGAACGGCAATTTCCACGGGTATCACGTGATTTATTGTTCTAGATCTGAAACCAAAATAATTTGTAGCCAGCATACAGTCCTCCATTATTGATATCCAACGAGAATTCTATCAACTTGCATTTTAGGTACACTTTAAATTTAAATCGGCATTTTAATAGTCAAATCGACACATTTTTTCAAAAATATTCATTTTTCAGTGGCTCTTGGTCACGTGATCTAACAACTTCACGGATCTGTAACCAAAATAGAATCTAGGCATGGCATCTCTCTTTCAGATGCCTTCGACAAATTCACTGCATCTCCTGTAGTGCTCGGTACACTTTGTCTCAAAGTAGGGCTTAGATTGAAAAAAAACGCAAAATGCTATTATTTTGGTTGAACGGCAATTTCCACGAGTATCACGTGATTTATTGTTGTTCTAGATCTGAAACCAAAATAATTTGTAGCCAGCATACAGTCCTCCATTATTGATATCCAACGAGAATTCTATCAACTTGCATTTTAGGTACACTTTAAATTTAAATCGGCATTTTAATAGTCAAATCGACACATTTTTTCAAAAATATTCATTTTTTAATGACTCTTGGTCACGTGATCTAACAACTTCACGGATCTGAAACCAAAATAGAATGTAGGCATGGCATCTCTCTTTCAGATGCCGTCGACAAATTCACTGCATCTCCTGTAGTGCTCGGTACACTTTGTCTCAAAGTAGGGCTTAGATTGAAAAAAACCGCAAAATGCTATTATTTTGTTGAACGGCAATTTCCACGAGTATCACGTGATTTATTGTTGTTCTAGATCTGAAACCAAAATAATTTGTAGCCAGCATGCAGTCCTCCATTATTGATATCCAACGAGAATTCTATCAACTTGCATTTTAGGTACACTTTAAATTTAAATCGGCATTTTAATAGTCAAATCGACACATTTTTCAAAAAAATTCATTTTTCAATGGCTCTTGGTCACGTGATCTAACAACTTCACGGATCTGAAACCAAAATAGAATGTAGGCATGGCATCACTCTTTCAGATGCCGTCGACAAATTCACTGCATCTCCTGTAGTGCTCGGTACACTTTGTCTCAAAGTAGGGCTTAGATTAAAAAAAACCGCAAAATGCTATTATTTGGTTGAACGGCAATTTCCACGAGTATCACGTGATTTATTGTTGTTCTAGATCTGAAACCAAAATAATTTGTAGCCAGCATACAGTCCTCCATTATTGATATCCAACGAGAATTCTATCAACTTGCATTTTTAGGTACACTTTAAATTTAAATCGGCATTTTAATAGTCAAATCGACACATTTTTTCAAAAATATTCATTTTTTAATGACTCTTGGTCACGTGATCTAACACCTTCACGGATCTGAAACCAAAATAGAATGTAGGCATGGCATCTCTCTTTCAGATGCCGTAGACAAATTCACTGCATCTCCTGTAGTGCTCGGTACACTTTGTCTCAAAGTAGGGCTTAGATTGAAAAAAACCCGCAAAATGCTATTATTTGGTTGAACGGCAATTTCCACGAGTATCACGTGATTTATTGTTGTTCTAGATCTGAAACCAAAATAATTTGTAGCCAGCATACAGTCCTCCATTATTGATATCCAACGAGAATTCTATCAACTTGCATTTTTAGGTACACTTTAAATTTAAATCGGCATTTTAATAGTCAAATCGACACATTTTTTCAAAAATATTCATTTTTTAATGACTCTTGGTCACGTGATCTAACACCTTCACGGATCTGAAACCAAAATAGAATGTAGGCATGGCATCTCTCTTTCAGATGCCGTAGACAAATTCACTGCATCTCCTGTAGTGCTCGGTACACTTTGTCTCAAAGTAGGGCTTAGATTGAAAAAACGCAAAATGCTATTATTTTGTTGAACTCATGCGCAATATTATATTTCCAGTACGAGTATCACGTGATTCATTTTCTGAAACCAAAATAATTTGTAGCCAGCATCTAGTCCTCCGTTATTGACCCCCACCGGTAATTGTAGAAACTTGCATTATAAGTAAAATTTTCGCTAAAACCCACAATAGATATATTAAAAACAACGTGTCCTTTATTAGCCTCCGTATACTTGAATACGCGGCTGAATACGCGGCTGGAATACGCGGCTGGAATATCAGGCCGAATACGCGGCCAAGTTCACTCAGGTCTACAATGACATGAACGGCGCCTCATAGTACGGTTCCCAGCCTTCGCTCAGTAGACAACTAACGTGAAACTACGAAATCTCGACTGACAAGCAAAATTCGCGAGTTTTTCCGTGACCTGACAATGATTGCGTATAGTAGACCAGCCAAACTTGAAAAAGTCCTCTAAAAAAAGTTTCCACGGCATTGTTTGTTAATAGTCGGCATCCATGCTAGATCTATTGTTCATGGGATCAGGAAGACGATTAGGGTGGATGCCACGCTTGATTTTGAATTTTAGGGTCATTTCGAGGTCAAAAAGGTCAAATAAGGTCAACATTTGTATTTTTGGATTTTGCACCAAACTTGACCCCAAGTTGTAGATCTATCAATACAATTTATTTTTATCATCATATCGACATATAAAAGCTGTGAAATTAAAAGTTAATCTTTTATCTTGTACACAAATGTATAGCAAAATGAAACTTAAAAGTGTGATTTTCTCAAAAAGTGCATATCTTAAGTATATCGAAGTTGTTTGCACTCCCTATCCCAATAGTGCATATAATTGTTTCAAACAACTTTTTGTTGGAAGGTAAATATACCCAGGCAGTTTTTAATAAAAAAAAAATTATAACACACATTTTATAATACACCATAATGGCGTAATGAAACAAGAAGTTATGTTATTCACGCAGTATATTTAAACGCGTAGTGGGTTTATAGTTTGACAAGTTGCTCAAAAACTGTATGTCTGATATCAAAATTGTTTGTACTCCCAATCGTTCCATGTAAAACATTGTTCAGACTCCAACACAGTCAACAAACTTGCAATGAGTTAAAATGTTGAACATTTGTAAAATTTGGCTTTTTCATATGTTATACCAGGTTCCTACACGATAGGGGTATCGTGCAGTGATAAATTACAGCCTTTAAAAGCTACATGTGTAACATAATGTGGATTACCAAGTTTCAAAGCTAGCTCCAGACATGCTCCAGAGCAGACCAGGCACTCCAAGGCCACTTCTTTCACATAAGATGGACACCCCATGGAGGAATAAGAAGGTTCCTTCTTATTCCTCCATGGACACCCTAAGTACTTCTGTTGCCTAGCAACTGCCAAGATCAGTGACCTTTGGGTGTCTGATTAGCACAGACATCTAGGGCCCCATTGCATGCCATACTGTACTTACAGCCATTCTGTTGATCAGACATACTGGACCTGCTCTTGCTGACAAGTGTGTATGGCTAAATCTGAAGCCATCAACCCTCAGTTTCTTTGATGAATCACATCATCTGTTAGAGTGAGTAGACTTTCTTTTTATCTCAAGTTGTTTTAATTTTAATTACATTTTAATTATACATGTATAGTAATTATGGACACACGTGTAGACTGTATGGTGTAAAACATCTAGTCCTTGCTTTAATTTAGGAATTTATGAACTATTGCATCATTGATTGCACAGTAGCAATGATTTGTCATTGTTGATTAATATTGTACCATTGTATATTTTCCAAACACTCATGATATGTTGGCTTGTCTTTTTCATTTTTCTTTTGTAAAGTCTGAATATTGATTGCAGATTAATTGTAAATCACTGTTTGTGAGCTATGCCTTATAAAATATTGTTATTTACAATTGTTTGAAATGATCCTGAGTTTCTTGTACATTCACGAAGAAAGAAGTCCTCCGTGCTGGTTAAATCATCCTTTCTCCAAATCTCATGATTGTTTTGACAACCTTAAGAAAATTCTTAATTCACAGGGCAAATTCCTTATTACCTTTTATAGATGTTTAGAATACTGAGCTCAAAGCTGAGTATAGTTGACTGCATAGTTCCCTTATCAATCCCATTATAATTATGTTCTACTATCAATTTTATCAATAGTGCGTTGTATGCTGAGTGTGTGTAAACTGCGCTCGGTGAATCATAATTGCAATGCAATCACGTCACCATCACCAGCCTGTGTATAAGCCAAGGTGGGTTGTTTATGTTCCAAGATTAGATGTAGGTGTGTAGACTGATTATCTCCAGAGCATGGGGTATGATGGGCAAGCTAGGCAAGTGTACTTGCTTTTGGTATAGCTTTTGGTATAGCTTTTGGTATAGCTCATTATTATGCATTAGAACATGTTTAGGTTGTGGATTTTATTTAGCTGTGTTGGTTCATGAAGGATCATCCATGGTGATGGCTAGAGGCCTTTCTTCTGTATTATTTTAAGCATAGAGCTGTATTATATAATTAGGAAAGGTATAACTAAGTTTTCTTTGAAACGCAATAACTATTGTTTTGTTTCTATAGTTTCCCACAGTTTTGTAAATGAGCATTTTTCCACCAAAGGCTTTCAAGGTGCAACAAATGTGTTGATTGTTTTTGTTTTAATATACAGGTGTGAAGTATTATCCTGACGCCCTGAAGAAACATCGCTCCAAAACTTTTGCTGATCTATACAAAGCAAATGTTTCCACCAAACAAAATGTACAGAAGATTATCAAAGCCGACAGAAAGTTACTGCAACGATTGCTCAATGCTGCCACTGGAGGTCGACCATTGGAAATGGTGAATATTCTCCAGCATGAGCTGTCTCCCGTCCCACTGTCTCTCGCCAAGGCTGGAGGGGAGATGAATTCAACAGCAAAGGCAGATCTGATCCACATCTTAATGGCTGGGCTTACCACGCCCACAAATAAACCGAATGCCAACATGAAGACATGTGTGCTGATAGATAGATGGTCATGCACTTATCCAAGCTCTTGGAAAGCCTCATGGGTGTCAAACTTTTGGTGATTACGCTGGTGTTTTCATAAATAGTGTGACACAACACTTTGGAGAGAATACAACAAGAGTTGACGTGGTATTTGATCGCTACATTGGAGAGAGCTCCATCAAGGCAGTAACTCGATCAAAGCGAATGGGAAAAAAAAAGCTAATTCGAAAGCTCATCGATGGATCCCAGGTCCCACTCCCACAGGTTTGGGGCCAATTCATTGCCTTGGATGAGAACAAAGCTGATCTCGCCAAGTTCTTGTCAAACGCCATCGTACAGAAGGGCAAGGATCTACTGCAAAGATACGAGATAGTAACAGGCGGTGGGTTCCTTGATGTTACAGATGCCAGGTCCACGAGGAGAGATGATGTAAAACTTCGAGGAAACCATGAAGAGGCTGACACCAGGTTGATACTCCATGCATGTGAGGTAGTCAATGAAGGATATCAAAGAGTGGTGGTCATCTGCAGGGATACAGACGTGATGCTACTTCTGGTGCACTTTTTATCTTCAAAAGCAACAGAAGTTTGGATGATCTCTGGAACGGCAAAGAAGCGCAAATGTTATCCAATACATGCAGTATCTGAGAGACTCGCACAACCTGTGAGGGATAACCTGCTCAGCTTTCATGCCCTTACAGGATGTGATACAACCTCCTCCTTCCATGGCCATGGGAAGAAAATGTGCTGGAAAATCTTTGAGAAGCAACCACTACTCGTCAAGGGAATTGGTTGTGATGGAGAACTTGCCCCCATTGAGCAGTTTGTATGTCACCTATACGGTGCACCTGAGCAGCCAACCATCAACCATGCCAGACTCCAACTCTTTAGTAAGGCGAAGAAGGGTCTGGAAATGTTACCGCCAACAAGAGATGCACTGGAACTTCACACAGTACGCGCCAACTACCAGGCAAAGATTTGGTTTCAGGCAGACCAGGAACACATAGATGTCCCATCTCCTCTAGACACAGCAGCTTGGAAGAACGAGTCAGGTTACCTGGAAGCTGTCTGGACAAGACTACCCCCTATCCCAGATGCATGTCTTGAGCTAGTTTCCTGTGGATGCAAATCAAAGTGCAGGACATCCCGATGCACTTGCTTCAAAAAGAACCTAAGATGCACTTATGCCTGCGGATGTGACGCAACTGACTGCAACAACCCAGCTGGCCAATAGACTCGTAAACTAATTTTCCATTCTGTTATTGTGAGCAAGCTTAGGTGGGCACATAATTATTCTGATGTACAAAGAAAAAAGTGATGCACCCTGCCACAACGAAATAATTGTCAAAGTGCCATGTCAAACTATAAAACCACTACACGTTTAAATTTACTTCGTTCAAATTTACTTGTTTTATTACATCCTAACATTATATGAAGATGTGGTATGGAATTTGTTGTTATATCAAAAACTGCCTGGGTACCTTTACCTTGGAAAAAAAAGTTGTTTGAAACAAATATATGCACCATTGAGATAGGGAGAGCAAACAACTTCGTTATTCTTAAGATATGCACTTTTTGAGAAATCACCCTTTTAAGTTTCATTTTGCTATATATTTGTGTACAAGATCAAAGTTTATCCGTTAATTTCGTAGGTTTGGTGTATCAACATGAAGTTAACAATAACTTTTATGGGTAGATCTATCAATTGCGGTTAAAATTTGCACAAATTTTGAAAATACTGATTTTTGACCTTATTTGACCTTTTGACCTCAAAATGACCTTAAAATTCAAAATCAAGCGTGGCATCCACCCTAATCATCTTCCTGATCCCATGAACAATAGATCTAGCATGGATGCCGGCCATTAACAAACAATGCCGTCCAAAGTGTATTTTCACACTTTGGCTGGCCTACTAGTAGGAAGAAACTTGCAACCAATGAAGGCCAGTGCATTCTGTCATTCAGCGGTGAAAAGTCTAAATTTTGCATCAAAGGATTTGTTTCGCCGTCAGCATTTTATTTAAGAAGACGTTGTCAACTTTTGTCAGGGTAATATGAATACTTCATAAGCAAATGGTTGTTTGTTAAAAATGTTTTTCTTCAACAAAACAATTTTAAAATCTTAACCGGCATTGGCACATTTAACATTTAACTTTTTGGCAGACCATTTTGGATATTTAAACATTTTGGCTGGGGGGCCGGGGAGGGTGGATGTTACTGTCAGTACTAATCCTTACTAAAAAGGTTGAAATATCAGGGCCTAAGGGCTCTATGATTTATGAATAACCTGGTTGTTAAAAATTATTAAATAAAGGGATATGGGAAAATAAATTAACATGAAAACTTAACTTAGAAAATATTTTCTTTCCAGTTTCAAAAGTTAAGGGAATTGTTAATTTGTTTGGGGGGACACCAAATCATGAAATTCTGTTTAACATTTAAGGGGAGATTTCTAATTTTAAACCCCGCTCTTTGCCAGTAGCGTCTTGATTTTTTAGGGAACCTAATATAATTAGAAGGCCCAACAATCAAGTTTATATAACCACTTTGTTTACTCCCCTGTTATTATAATTCTCTTTTGGAGTCTACTACTAAAGGCCAAGGCCAAGGGTTGACGATGGCAGAATGGGTACACTGTAACCAATGCTTTCGTAAGCCGGGCAGTGAGTACACCTTCTACCTTACAAGCTGCGGACACATCTACTGTAATGACTGTGTTAAAGAGGGTAATAATAAAATTTATAAATTTTTCGACAGATTGTTAGATTTCTTCTATTTCAATTATAAACTGATTTTTTTTACTGATATTACTGATTTTTTCCTAGCACAGAATTGTAGCTTTCAATTGTGTTCATTTTACAGGAACCAAAAACCAGTGCCCTATCTGTGGAGCTCCATGTTCCACGATAAAGTTATCATCCAAGGTATACTGTAAAACAATGTGTTTTTTTTAAATAATTGAAACTTGTTTTACATCTGAATGTTTTCTGAACATTAGAATCATGGCAAAATTCTAAAAACAAAACTTTAAAAAAAATGCTGTTAACATTTAAATACTTTATATTGAATAACAAAGAATAATCATTTGTTTCAATTTGAGAAGGACGTTATTTGATTGAAACTTGTTTCTTTCAAATTACTTGCACCTCACAGGCAGGATAAATTCCTATTAATTTGGTTGACTTTAATGATAACAATTAACATCATTGAGAAATTAATGTAAAATAAAGTACATGTACTATTTTTTGTTGTTATTGAATAAATTCAGATGAAGCCAGAGGTTGAGGTTTTCTTTGAAGATCCTTGTGAAATTGTCAAGAAACATCACAGGCAGTTACAACAGGTATACCCCCCCCCCCCTCCCCTCCCCTCCCCTCCTCCCTTCTCTGCCCTAAAATAAAAAACGATATATTTTGCAGTATCGGAATGCTGATAAAATAATTTGGATCTGACCAACAAAAAATGATTTTCATTTTGTATTTGTTTTCAAAGGTGATCGAATTTCAGAAGAATCATAGGCAGCGATTAGAAGCTCATAAGAAGGAACAGGTAAGTAATAAAGAAAGGCGTTTCATTTACTACCCTTTCTACAGTGAAAATCTGAAATATATTTATACAAATGCATGTTTACAGATATATGAATGAAGTTTAACTTTCAATATTTTTTACATAAAATGGTTGATTTCTAGGATGCAAAGGTGCAATCACAAAGAGAAATTACAATGCGACAGCTACAAAAAGCTATGGCTTTAGAAAGGTTAGATGTTTTGTTCCTTTAGCCAACTGCGGGTTTTGCTAGGTTTTGGCAGGTTTGGTACCAAGCAATTAGCAACTTGTTGTTTGACTTTGTTTGACTCAGTACAAAGAGACCCTGTTGAATTCAGCGAGGTTCAGGGCAGAAAAGCATACAGAATTAAGCGCTGTGATTTTATAGGGTACCAGTAACGATCATATTGTGTATTTGTTTACATGGGCGTCATTCTATAAAATTCTATAAAAGTCCAAAATGTGAATATTATAAGAAAATGCACAGGCAAAAATTCCCAGATCCTGAATCTAGTACATTTGATGGTATTTTTTTTTATACTAAAAGTTTTGCTAAATATATTGGCATACTTCTGGTAGGATAAATATTAAATGTTGTCATTTTTTCAAAAAAATTCCAGGGAGATGCCTCATTTGCAAGAGGAGAATTGCATGCTGAGGCGATTGCTGAGTGAATCACCGGGTCCAGGAGGGGCTGCTAAGGCCTACAGGTATCGATTTGAAGGGGGAACAAGTATTCAAAAAAGCATCAGTGTTCAAACATCGCGCCAAATTGTAAAAACAAACATCTTGAAATGTGTGTGTGGGTAAACCAAATGGGTATTTTTCGTTTTAGGTTTTTTTTTTTTTTTTTTTTTTTTTTTGGGGGGGGGGTTAAATTTTAATGTTTAACAAGTGTATTATAAGAAAAAAAGTTATATTCTCATTGAGTGATCCCCACAATGTTGCTTCCCAGGTTGTATTATAAAATTAGATGTGATCCCTGGCCACCCCGAATTCTGGTGTTTATGACTTCTGACTAACGCCCTCGAACAAAGATATGACAACTTGGGAGACTGCCAGACCGAGCAAGTCGATAGCTCAGTTTGGTAGAGTGTCGGTCCAGTATTCTGGAGGTCGCAGGTTCAAGTCCCGCCTTGCCAATTTTTTTGTTCACTTTGAAAGTTTAATCTTTGTTAATCTATGCACAAAGATATGTTTTCTTTTTAATTTTTTTAGACCAAGCACCCCCGGTCGAGTTTTGGCAAATTCCAGCAGTCCTCCAAATATGTGCAATATGGGTAGGTTCAATTGAATTATTAAAACAGCTTTAAACTTCTGTTAGTAAGTCAGCAATGCGCTGAATAAAGTTAGTTTTATTCTTGTTAAGTAGTATTGTTAATCATAAAAGTGAATGAATGAAGAAATTTTGTTTGTAAGTTTTCTACCAATCCTTATATTAAGTTGCGAAGTATTTAAAAGAAGAAAACAAAATTAATTGCCAAGCTAGCATCCCAAACTCCAAGCTACTCTTGAAATACTACAATGCAATGCCGGAAATATCGGTAACATTCTCCCTGGTAATATTGGGTAAATGTGGTAATATCGGGTGGTAATAACAGGGAAATATTTGTCTACTATTTCCCCGTTATTACCCAGTAATAACCACTCGTTATTACTCGTTACAGCCCAGGTAATATCGGTATGTTACCCAGTAATAACTAGCGTTATTACTTGTTACAACCCGGGTAATATCGGGTAAAATGCCCAGTGGGCTATTTTCTATCTATACTATAAAAGATGAAAAATGCGCCATCTTGTCCCTGGGCACCGCCATCTTGGAACACAGGGCCGCGCCATCTTGGCGCGTGGTTGGCGCCATGTTGGAAAGGCGCAGCGCTTTTGGTCGGGTGACTCGTCGCCGTGCGTACGTGCCGCCGGCGTCGGTGCGGCGGGGTATAAGATTTAAAACAAAAAAACTCATATTCGTCCGTGGTGAGATTTAGGAGAAACAGACGTTACTGATAAACGTGCAGTCGCTTTTCGATTGCATGTCGACTGTGTGTGGGCCTTTTTGCGTAAACTATTGCATTATTCTTGCCGGAGTTCGGGCCGAAGCCTTCCCGAAATCGTATCCCGTTGCTCGGTTGCCGAATTGTTGGCTGTTCGCGATTGGGCGGCAGCTATTGCGTTACACAAAGCCGCCAAGTTGTTGCCGAGTTTGTTGTTCGCGATTGGGCGGCGCATCCGGTGTTATTTGAGCTTTATACTCCCTTGGTTATTGCGGAGTTTGAGCGCCAGCTTCGTTTTCGGCTTCGAATTCGTGCACGTCGACCACATGCAGTCACAGATTCGGAACGTTAACAAAATGATTTATTCCTTTCGTGTTGCCTTTTGGGCAAATTTCGTTGCTTTACATTGTCGATACTTGAATATTGATCCCTTACGAAGTGGCGCAGATAGTGAAACAATTAAGTGGAATCAAGTAGCAAAAAATGGTCAAGCATGTGCGTCCCGCATGCAAACCAAATCAGGAAAACTGAAATCACTGCAAACACAGAACTCGAACAGAAAGTGCCGTGCCAAAAATAAAAGTGAACAATCTGCTGCAAAAGTGGGCACCGACATGTTGAGAACATTGGTACATATACAGTTGGCATATTGTTCAAAAACAGCACGAGGATCTACATTATGTGGAGAACAAATTGTTAACCACAGAAGAGCAACTCAACAACAAAACAACAAAGTACCAACTCGCGATCCACAAAACTTGGGAAGAATTCATCCCGCTTTCAAGAAGCATTAATGTTGTTGCAGGGGATTGGCGTGGCGGAACATGAAGTCGGCCCTGCAATAGAAACTGTCATCACGACACTCGCCCCGGCTATACATTGGATGGCAAATTGCCATCGAAGTCATCGCAACAAAAGAATCGGTAGTGTAATGAGTGTAATTGGAAAACAATTCACTATATCCTAGGTGGGTGGGAAACCGTTTTAATATATACTTCGTTAATGCTGAGCTATTGTACATGTACGACTCATACACGAGTTCCAGACTAAGGTCATGAAGCCGAGGAATAACTTGCACCATGCAGTTTTTAACATAATGGCGATGGGGAAACTACAGCCCATACTCAGAGCACTCGGCATTGTTAACAAATTCCTAACGGACCCTGGATGGCCTGGCAGGGAACCCGGCAGGAAATCCTAAAGACAAGTGAAGTTTTTACCAGAGTTCTCGACACCATTGATGGTGTAGATGTAAGTGCTCTTACTTATCGGATTAAGGAGAAGACACGGAAAGAGGAATTGCAGATTTTAGAATTTTAGAAATGAGATGGCACTATCCCATTCAGTGACACTCCCTCTCTCCTGACTTGTTTTGGCTTAAAATGGATTTTAAGCATGATATTGTCTTTGCCGGTTATGTCCGATTAAATTGTTGAGTGGGCGGACATAAGAGACTGAGTGACTATATGGTCGGTTGGATCAGGATCAGTGCCCGGAATGCGGGAAACAGTGGACGGGTCGCCAACTGCCACACTGTCTTTGAAACGTCGACTTGAAACCGACCAGTCACCGACGAGGACAAGTCTGCGAGTTCGACCCAGGGCCAGCCACAAATGCACATGCTGTAACGACAGACGAGAGAAAACCTCTCTAAGCAAGCACAGTAAAAATACGCCCAACGCTAAGGGGAATCTCGCACATCCGTCGCCGGTCACAGACACACAACAAGTCATACAAGTGGGACGAGACTCCCCGGACTCTCCAAAGGAGGAACGTCTAAGTCGATCGATGAGGAGGATTAATTTGGAAGATGGCACGGACAGCCCAGATTGTACCTCATTTTGCGCCACACAGACTCGGAGAGTCTCCAAGAAACTGCGACAGAGTCCAACAATGCCTGAAAGTGCAATGAACCTAAATGACAAAACTCTTAGAATTGACCCTTGAAAAGGCTGACGTTGACAGTGCTGACAGTGACCACTCAGTACGTTGCTCTATCAGTGATCTGGCCGATGCCAAACTCGACACTGTATCCAACAAAGATGTCTGTGACTATATTAACAGTCAAACCTCCGAGTAGTAATCCAGACGGTGGTAAAGTGTACGAAGCTCCAACACCAGCGATCAACATTCTCGGTGCTTGCGGCAAAGATGTGATTGCCCTCCATGTAGAGGCTCCCACGAACAACAACTAGCATTTCATAGTTGTGCCAGCCAGTGCTAATTACAGCTTATCAGAGGCTGCCAACAGAAGTATTAGAGGTGGAGTGTCTGCGGGTAAACTGGTCACAATACAGTAGGCAACCAGTGTCGTGTCAAGCCCGTTGTATGGAGGTTCAAAAGAGGACATCTGCTTTTCTGCTGTCAGAATGGCAGAAAAGCAGATTGAACGTTTTTGTAAAATGAATTTTTTACTTTTCTACTTTTTTGCTACCAGAAAAGCAGATTGAACGATTTGCCAAAATGCATTTTTCTACTTTTCTACACTTTTCTTCTACCAGAAAAGCAGGTTTTACTTTTTGCCATACACTGGCGGTTCAAAAAAGGACATCTGCTTTTCCACTTCACTACTACTAGAAAAGCAGATCAAACTTTTTGAACAAATCTGTTTTTCTACTTTTTCTGCTTTCTGAGAGAGAGTAGAATGAACGTTGTAACCACAGTGGTTCAAAAGTGGACATCTGCATTTCTGCTAGCAGAAAAGCCGATTGAACGTTCTGTCACGGCGGTTTAAAAGTGGACATCTGCTTTTCTGCTACCAACGCAAAAATGCCACTCTAGTACCTACCCACCAACAAATGGACGGTTCCAAGTGACTCGATCCGCCTTTATTTAAATACATTTCTTATAATTACTTAGGTCTTCCAATTCGTCGACAATTTACCGACACATGAAGCGACACATGCTGTAATCTCGTGACGGGCTCCACAACAATAGTATAGCCTTTTGAGGCGCGGGCAAGTCCGGATGTATCGCAAAGGCTGCTTACACAAAATACAGCCTTAATTACAGGCCGTATACCTTACCATGTATTGGCCTGGCATTTAACGTGGTGACCATTTTTTTCTGTTTTTTTGTATCCCCGAGCAAAAAATAAAATAAAAAAGAAAGGTGGAATGGGACAACAAAAGTATACACACCCATCTGCTTTCATGCATGATTATACAGGATGGCCCATAAAAAAAGGGACAAGCATACTTCCACTACCCTGGGGCCAAATCTACATAATATCAATGAATGGTAAATTCTAGAAGAAAATTGTTACCAAGATATCTAAATTCAGACCAGTAGTTTTAGCTCTAGACCCTCAGTGAAGCACAGCCAGGGGTTCTTTTGCGCAGAGAAACCGCCGGCACAGTTATTTCTCGGTGCGAAAGGCGGACCGCGGACTACACACAAAATAGGGTCTATATAGAGCTAAAACTACTAGCTCAAATCAAGATATATTGGTATCATTTTTCTTCTAGGAAGATTCTCCATCCAGGTAGTGTTGGCCTCGGGGTAGTGGAAGTGCGCTTGACCGTTGAGATACGTATTTTATGGGCCACCCTGTATAGTTTGTTTTGTATTTTCTCAGAAACGGTAAGCTAAGACGTTAGGTTGGTTTCCTTTCGACCAGATGTTTGAACAAGGTTAAGTTTAAACATAACAAGTGCAAACATAATAGTTAGTATACCCTTTAAAATTCAAGGACGGTTTAATCTATTTGTGAGAATCATAGTGAACAAAGTTGTTCGCCTTTTTAATTGGTGGGGTGGAGGGTGGAGGTATTTTAGGCTTTCATACGATTTCCGGAAACGACCAATCCCGACAGAACATTAAAATACAGCACATTACAAGTAGATGGGTAACCCGATAAAAATGCCTGTAGTACTTAGTGGGTGTGGGCGGGAAATTGAGCGAAAGCTGAGCCGGAAATTCGCGGTGATTTGTAATGCAACAAAGAACCGTCAGAAGCTGAGAATGAGAACAGATGATTGCTGGCGCAGCTATAGCTAGATTCGCGCATAAAACGGTCTATGTATTATGTGGATTGGACCGGGATTCGGGCTACGATATGACGTAATGACAGAGGCGGAGTCACTTAGAACCGTCCATTTGTTGTTGGATAGGTACTAGAGTGGCATTTTTGCGTTGGTAGCAGAAAAGCAGATGTCGACTTTTGAACCGCCGTGACAGAACGTTCAACCCGCTTTTCTTCTAGCAGAAAAGCAGATGTCCTGCACTTTTGAACCACACTAGTGTGGTTATATTACAACGTTCGTTCTACTCTCTTAGAAAGCAGAAAAAGTAGAAAAACAGATTTGTTCAAAAATTTCGATCTGCTTTTCTAGTAGTAGTGAAGTGGAAAAGCAGATGTCCTTTTTTGAACCGCCAGTATATGGCAAAAAGTAAAACCTGCTTTTCTGGTAGAAGAAAAGTAGAAAAGTAAAAAAATGCATTTTGGCAAATCGTTCAATCTGCTTTTCTGGTAGCAGAAAAGTAAAAAAGTAGAAAATTCATTTTAAAAAAACGTTCAATCTGCTTTTCTGCCATTCTGACAGCAGAAAAGCAGATGTCCACTTTTGAACCTCCATACCGTTGTTTTGGCGGGGTCAACTAGCCAAAATTGTATAAAAACAATAACAATTCCCTTCAGCAAGGTTGCCGGACAGTCATCGGGCCAACTTAACCCTAACCACCCTGAGTCCATCAAAATCCATTTCCTGTTTTGGAGGATTTTGGGATTCAGGATACCTCCATATTGAACCAACTGGAGGAGTGTGATGGATTGAGGATGATTTTAAGCCTATGCGTTACTGCAGGAGTGTGATGGATTCAGGATACAGACATTCAGGTGATGGACGTACTCTATGGAGAAACGCACTGCAATTTTTTGTATGCCACCTACCCGATATTACCCGGGTTGTAACGAGTAATAACGCTATAGTTAATTACCGGGTAACATACCGATATTACCCGGGTTGTAACAAGTAATTATGGGTAATATCACTGGGTATATAACAGGGAAATAGTAGACCAACATTTCCCCGTTACCACCCGTTATTATACCACCCGATATTATTACCCGATATTACCCACTGTAGAATGTTACCAATATTCTGGCATTGCATTTCTGGCATACCATCCGATATTACCCCATTTACCCAATATTACCAGGGAGAATGTTACCGATATTTCTGGCATTGCATCGTTATTACCACCCGATATTACCCCCTTTACCCAATATTACCAGGGAGATGTTACCGATATTTCTGGCATTGCATCGTTATTACCACCCGATATTACCCCCTTTACCCAATATTACCAGGGAGAATGTTACCGATATTTCTGGCATTGCATCGTTATTACTACCCGATATTACCCCATTTACCCAATATTGGTTAATTTGTTGGTTAATTGGTTAATTATATTGGTTAATACTAATATTACAATACTACAATGTATACACATATAAACATCAATGACTCTTCTGAGCCTACAATCTTAGCATGTACTTAAATGCTATATACATGTATGTGCCCAATCATCACCGCTGTCTGTAATCACAGCTAGTTTGCAATTAATTTGTTGTTAATTTATTTGTGTGTTGGTTTTTTGGCAAATTTGTTTCTTTGAGACTTGGAGTAAATAAATATTACACAATTATCTCTACGTAAACACCCTAAACATATCGCTATTACGCAAAACATAACGTTCATGTAGAAAAAAAGTGACAAAATTGTTTCACCAAGGTTTATCACGCCCACTTGGGGTCAACATGTAAATTGAGGTCACCCGATATTACCCTATTTACCCAATATCAGAGAATGTAACTGATATTTCTGGCATTGCCGTGTTATTACCACCTGGTATTACCCCATAATACCAAATATTACCAGGGAGAATGTAACCAATATTTCTGGCATTACATCCTGTTGTTACCCGGTAAATTGTTGGTTTCAATTAACAGGGTAATAACAGTAATATTTGAACTTGGAAAAGTGTTGCTGGAATTGCTACTAATTTTAGAACTTGGAAATGTTACTGTTATTACTCAAGTTCCCGATGTTATAACCAATTCAACCATTTCACCACATTACCCACATTACCTGTATTATCCTGTTGTTACTTGGTAACATGTTGGTTTCAACAGGGTAATAACGGTTATATTTGGACTTTGAAATTTGGTAGACCGGTGCACCATTTTTCAAGAGTTTTTCTCATCAGAAACAGATCCTGTCGGTCTCAAAGATCAATTAGATCCAATCCTTATATTAAAAAAACAAATATTAAGGAATTTATAACAATTTCATTATCACACCGGTATATCCAAGTTGGGTAATAACACGGTAATATCGGTACAAATTTGGACTTAGTCAAATTTTGGGGTGATATATTACCGGTAATATCGGTATAAACCGGTAACAACTTGCCCACTGGGTATAGGTATATCCTGAATCCGTCACAGTCCATCAAACTTTTGCTGGTGGAGAATGATGGACTCAGGATCTCTCCAGAATGTATACTGGTGGAGTACGTCTGATGGACTCGATCAGGACACCAGCAGTTTTTGCAAACCAAAATTGGTGGACTGTGGCGGATTCAGGATACTTTCTAGTAAAAGCTAAGGGGTGAGGGAGTTAGGGTTAAAGGCATTAATTCTCGTCAATCAGGCCAATACACCTGGTAATCCGGTAGTCGCGCGGCCACCTCAACGGGAACCATAATATGCGAGATCACGCTAGCTAAAAGTGCTCATGCAGTTCTGTCAGTTACCGTGCACGGTTACGTCCACAGTCGATACAAGTCGCTCGCGGGTGCTCAAGACTTATCCGGGGAAAGCACGCGTGACGGACCCCAACAAAAAGCAAGCCACCAGAGCCAATGCGAAAAGCAGCGAAATCAGTTTGATTTGTGTGGATTCGGACGGGTTTGAGGAGAATAGCTCCATGCCAGGGGAATTGGATGGAGAACCCCAGGTGAAAATTCCAGTTGAAACCAGTTGAACTGGACCAGTTGGGACCAGTTAAAACCAGTCGAACTGGTCTCAACTGGTCCAGTTCAACTGGGAATTGGTGACTGGTATTGAACTGGTTTAACCGGTATTGAACTGGTTTAACCGGTATTGAACTGGTTTAACCGGTATTGAACTGGTTTAACTGGTATTGAACTGGTTTAACTGGTATTGAACTGGTTTAACTGGTATTGAACTGGTTTAACTGGTATTGAACTGGTTTAACTGGCTTAACTGGTTTTGAAACCAAAAAACTTCAATGAACATTCTGATATATAACTGCGTGGAATTCCGTAATGAAATAATACCAATGGAATTTACTTATTAAACATTACTATAGGGGAAGTATATGGGCGGCCAAAAGGGCCAAAATCTAAAATATGTTCACAAAGGACAAAACAATAGACAAAGAACAAAATGGCAAGAGGACAAATTTACAAAAGGACAAAATTCAAATCAAAAAAGGACAAAGCTGCAAGAGGACAAATTTGCAAAAATACAAACTTCAAATCAAACAAAGGACAAAACGGGAAGAGGACAACATTACAGAAATACTTGAATAACAAGCAAACAAAGGACAAATCGACAAAAGGACATTCAAACAGTTCAAAAGGACGTCCATCATATACACGCAAAGGACGTTTTCACAAAAGGACGTCCATATACACGCAAAGGACGTTTTCACAAAAGGACGTCCATATACACGCAAAGGACGTTTTCACGAAAGGACGTCCATATACACGCAAAGGACGTTTTCACAAAAGGACGTCCAAATACACGCAAAGGACGTTTTCACAAAAGGACGTCCATATACACGCAAAGGACGTTTTTACGAAAGGACGTCCATATACACGCAAAGGACGTTTTTGCGATTATACTTTAACATCCTTACTTCAATAACATTTTCTAAAGCATGTAAGTGACTAAATAATTATGAAAATATAGTAATGGTCCAAAATGACTACAATTATACCCTATCATTTGCACGCATTTACCGTGTCTCCAGATATCATCAAGTAGTCAGTATGGACGTGCTTTAAATTCACCAAGTTGTTTACTGGCACAGTTATCCTATTAAAACCTTATGGAAAATCATATGAAAAATAATAAAATTGTGATATTTAGCCCAGCAAACAAAAACTAGGAAAAAATGATGTGTCCCTAAATTGGGCTAACAAGTAGGTGAAGGGTTGCCTAAGGTAAGAGACCTGAACAAGTTCAAGGAAACCCCCCAAAATTAAAGATTTATGTTGCTAACAATAATCCTATCAACGTTAAAATGTATTTTGGGGATTTCCTTGAACTTTTTCAAGTCTTCCATGTTAGGCAACCCTTTAACTACTTTTTAGCCCAATATATGGAAACGTTGTCTCATCCGCTCCGTGCGGCCTGCGTACATAGGGAAAATCAACATTTTTTCACGAAAAAAGTGATTTTATAAAAAAGTGCTTTCATTGCTAGCATTGGGCCGCCCGGGAGTCACTAGAACAACTATTTATCAAATCTAAAACCTAAAAATAATACCAGTCAGTTTCTCAGTTTCGTCGGAAAAAACATAGTAAGTCTGCAAGATGTCCTGTTTTTTACGTGGGAGAGTTGGCAAAACAGCGAGTTTCTTTGTACATGACCCGCTTTCGCAAGCCCTCACTCGTTTCATCGTGACCAGGCTGCTTTGGGCCTAGCGGTTTATGAATATGCTGATTGTTAGCTTTCTTGTGATATAAAACTTATTTTGATTGGTTAAATAAATTCGTCGGAACAAAGGCTTTAAAGAGCATTGACCATTAACAGCTAGCGTCTGAAATGACCTTTCATCTAAAGGTCCCGGATGCGCTAGTACGCGAAGCATCACTTGTGACGCTACCACTTGCCACTCACATTCTTTCATCGTCGAATGCTACAATTCTACGATATTTAGTATAAATGTTATTTATTAGTAACATGTAAGACTATGTTTCAAGCTATCTCTTAAGTTTTGAGTTGAATTTAAAGTGAACTTTTACAAATAAAACCATTTTTCTCTGGTTTTTACTGGATTATACCATTAAAGCTGTAGGGGTGGATTCTCTCGCCACGCCGCGCCGAGTTTCATACACTAGCATTCGGATACATTTTGACTGTGTAGTTACGAGTAGCAATTGTTTTCAATTTAATTTATGTTTTCCTATGGTATTGATGTAATAATCAGAAAAGTAAGTCGTTCAAATACCTTACAGTGGAACTACGTACACTACGCGATTTGTTACCATTATATTATGTTGTGCTACTGTTTATTTACTGTTTATTTACCCATTTCTACAATGGAACTGCCCTACAGTAACGGTCAGTGGCGCGTGACCTTGTGCACGCCTCGGTCCTGTGGATCTCACAGAGCGCTCGTGGGGTCAAATTCTTTTATGAGACAAATTCGGGAAAACGTTTCCAGTGAGTAGACACACCGTTTACCCCCAGTTTTTGTTTGCTGGGCTAAATATCACAATGTTATTATTGTTCATATGATTTTTCATAAGGTTTTAATATGATAACTGTGCCAGTAAGCAACTTGGTGAATTTGAAGTTCACCAATACTGACTACTTGATGATATCTGGAGACAGTGATGTGCGCACATTTATAGGGTCACAAAGTTGTCATTTTGGATAATTACTATGTTCTCATAATTATTCAGTCACTTATATGCTTTAGCAAATGTTATTGAAGTAAGGATATGTAAGTAGAATCACTAAAATAATCTTTTCAAAAAATAAAAATAAAATATATACCCAAATATGGGAATAAACATATTACACGGCAGGGATTAACGATTTATGCAAAATAGACATATTTCCACCACTTGGATTTTTGTAGATTTTTAGTATGTAATTCTAGGGACCTTATAGAAGTGCACTGTGGTGAAAAACAATTTGTTGCAATTTGTTTGAGGTCAAAACGTATTTTTCCTGGACTAGAAAGGAGTAATATACACACACGCAAAGGACGTTTTCACAAAAGGGCAATCTTTTTTTAAACTTAACTAATGTTCAACGCTGGGGGCGCTTCTTCCGATGTCCACTTCTGAAGTAAAAAATCATTGATCTGGATAGGATCATAATAGACTGGATAGGACACCGCGTATCTGTTTGTGTACGAACGCGTGATCTGAAACAATGGCGGTGCGCTTTCTGCAGTAGGGTAAACGCGGCATGTGTATTCACTCTGGAAACTAGTCGAGTAGTTATTGAGTTTATCGGATTTTTATTCATATGGGGGTATGAAGAATTTAAGCGCTCTGCCAATAAAATCATTAAAAAACATTAGATTAACTAACGAATAACGATAGGGATTCATCTTTTTCACACTTTCTTGATATGTAGGCCTACTATTTTTTCCTACGTAATGTACAGCCTACATTTTTGAATGAATATCATTTTCCTTAGGCCCTTCAGTGAAATTGATTTCCAGTATATTGCTCTTTCATTTTATCACCCCTGTAGGCCATATAATAGTTCAGTTGGAGACAGACACAGAGTGAATTTATATGGTCGTATTGAATTTCTAAAATGACATGAAACACTCATAGGGCCTATAACCAAGAAAGAACTAAATTGAACCTCACAAAAAAATTATATTTGTATTTTAAATGCAAAACAAATTTATTACGAAAAAAACTTAAAAACAAGTACTTTTTTGTATTCGTGTTGCTCTCCTTATCATACCAACTTATATCACATTATATCACATTTGTATATATAAGAAAATGAATGTGAATAAGTATAACTTCCGATACACATAAGTCAAAAAGAAATTATTTCTGAAAATATTTTAAAAAAGAAACATGAAAGTGCATCTATCGTTGGTCCACATAAAAAAAAATGACACCATTTAAAAACCTAATTTCAAATTACTTTCAAACTGTGGACAGCTGCAAAAAAGTACGGTGGTACAGTATAACGCAGTAAGTACGATCTAGCGAACCGCGCCGTCCGATCCAGCGCACAGCGGACGTCTGAAGAAGCGCCCCCAGCGTTCGACAATAGTCAAGTAAAGAAAAGTTTGTCCTTTTGTGAAAACGTCCTTTTGTGAAAACGTCCTATTGCGTGTGTATGGACGTCCTTTTGTGAAAACGTCCTATTGCGTGTGTATGGACGTCCTTTTGTGAAAACGTCCTATTGCGTGTGTATGGACGTCCTTTTGTGAAAACGTCCTTTGCGTGTGTATGAACGTCCTGTGCGTGTATGGACGTCCTTTCGTGAAAACGTCCTTTTGACATGTTTGAATGTCTTTTGGCCGTTTGTTCTTTGTTTAATTTTGACTTTGTCTTTTTGTAACTTTGTCCTTTTGTCGATTTGTCTTTTGTTTGCTTGTTATTTAAGTATTTCTGTAATGTTGTCCTCTTCCCGTTTTGTCCTTTGTTTGATTTGGAGTTTGTATTTTTGCAAATTTGTCCTCTTGCAGCTTTGTCCTTTGTTTAATTTGAATTTTGTCCTTCTGTAAATTTGTCCTCTTGCCATTTTGTTCTTTGTCTATTGTTTTGTCCTTTGTGAACATAATTTTGATTATGGCCCTTTTGGCCGCCCATAGAAGTAGGTATACATACAATAATAACCTACTCTTATATATTACCTACTACATGTAAATACATACTACACACTTAGCCATCGCCGTTAGTTAGTTTTATACTACACTTTTTTGTCCACGACATAGTCACAGCTAGTTTTTATGAATAATGTCAAAATTTGAATACGAATGGAATGTAATGGGAATTTTTAACTATGTTTGCACAAAAATATAAATTCAATCATGGAATCGTTTGAATAATTACATATAATGTCACAAAAGTGCATTTTTGGACAAAATACCACAATTTAACATCGACTATTGCAACTGGTTTTGCAACTGGTTTTTCAACTGGTTTTCGCAACTGCATGGTTTTCGCAACTGCATGGTTTTTGCAACTGGTTTTTGCAACTGGTTTTTGCAACTGGTTTTTGCAACTGGTTTTTGCAACTGGTTTTTGCAACTGGTTTTTGCAACTGGTTTTTGCAACTGGTTTTTGCAACTGGTTTTTGCAACTGGTTTTTGCAACTGGTTTTTGCAACTGGTGGTTTTTGCAACTGATGGTTTTTGCAACTGATGGTTTTTGCAACTGATGGTTTTTGCAACTGATGGTTTTTGCAACTGATGGTTTTTGCAACTGATGGTTTTTGCAACTGATGGTTTTTGCAACTGATGGTTTTTGCAACTGATGGTTTTTGCAACTGATGGTTTTTGCAACTGATGGTTTTTGCAACTGATGGTTTTTGCAACTGATGGTTTTTGCAACTGATGGTTTTTGCAACTGATGGTTTTTGCAACTGATGGTTTTTGCAACTGATGGTTTTTGCAACTGATGGTTTTTGCAACTGATGGTTTTTGCAACTGATGGTTTTTGCAACTGATGGTTTTTGCAACTGATGGTTTTTGCAACTGATGGTTTTTGCAACTGATGGTTTTTGCAACTGATGGTTTTTGCAACTGATGGTTTTTGCAACTGATGGTTTTTGCAACTGATGGTTTTTGCAACTGATGGTTTTTGCAACTGATGGTTTTTGCAACTGATGGTTTTTGCAACTGATGGTTTTTGCAACTGATGGTTTTTGCAACTGATGGTTTTTGCAACTGATGGTTTTTGCAACTGATGGTTTTTGCAACTGATGGTTTTTGCAACTGATGGTTTTTGCAACTGGTTTTTCAACTGGTTTTCGCAACTGCATGGTTTTTGCAACTGGTTTTTGCAACTGGTTTTTGCAACTGGTTTTTGCAACTGGTTTTTGCAACTGGTTTTTGCAACTGGTTTTTGCAACTGATGGTTTTTGCAACTGATGGTTTTTGCAACTGATGGTTTTTGCAACTGATGGTTTTTGCAACTGATGGTTTTTGCAACTGATGGTTTTTGCAACTGATGGTTTTTGCAACTGATGGTTTTTGCAACTGATGGTTTTTGCAACTGATGGTTTTTGCAACTGATGGTTTTTGCAACTGATGGTTTTTGCAACTGATGGTTTTTGCAACTGATGGTTTTTGAAACTGATGGTTTTTGAAACTGATGGTTTTTGAAACTGATGGTTTTTGAAACTGATGGTTTTTGCAACTGATGGTTTTTGCAACTGATGGTTTTTGCAACTGATGGTTTTTGCAACTGATGGTTTTTGCAACTGATGGTTTTTGCAACTGATGGTTTTTGCAACTGATGGTTTTTGCAACTGATGGTTTTTGCAACTGATGGTTTTTGCAACTGATGGTTTTTGCAACTGATGGTTTTTGCAACTGATGGTTTTTGCAACTGATGGTTTTTGCAACTGATGGTTTTTGCAACTGATGGTTTTTGCAACTGATGGTTTTTGCAACTGATGGTTTTTGCAACTGATGGTTTTTGCAACTGATGGTTTTTGCAACTGATGGTTTTTGCAACTGATGGTTTTTGCAACTGATGGTTTTTGCAACTGATGGTTTTTGCAACTGATGGTTTTTGCAACTGATGGTTTTTGCAACTGATGGTTTTTGCAACTGATGGTTTTTGCAACTGATGGTTTTTGCAACTGATGGTTTTTGCAACTGATGGTTTTTGCAACTGATGGTTTTTGCAACTGATGGTTTTTGCAACTGATGGTTTTTGCAACTGATGGTTTTTGCAACTGATGGTTTTTGCAACTGATGGTTTTTGCAACTGATGGTTTTTGCAACTGATGGTTTTTGCAACTGATGGTTTTTGCAACTGATGGTTTTTGCAACTGATGGTTTTTGCAACTGATGGTTTTTGCAACTGATGGTTTTTGCAACTGGTTTTGGCGCAACTGGTTTTGGCGCAACTGGTTTTGGCGCAACTGGTTTTGGCGCAACTGGTTTTGGCGCAACTGGTTTTGGCGCAACTGGTTTTGGCGCAACTGGTTTTGGCGCAACTGGTTTTGGCGCAACTGGTTTTGGCGCAACTGGTTTTGGCGCAACTGGTTTGGGCGCAACTGGTTTTGGCGCAACTGGTTTTTGGCGCAACTGGTTTTTGGCGCAACTGGTTTTTGGCGCAACTGATTTTTGGCGCAACTGATTTTTGGCGCAACTGATTTTTGCAACTGCATGGTATTGCGGAAGTCGAGGGGGGTGTTGGTTCTTGGCAATAGGTATTTTTAATAAATAAAGTTGGGGAAAATGTGCTGTCTGTTGATTTTGTTGGGGATGTAATTAGACTTTTAAAGAATGTTTTATTTGGTTCCTGTTCACTTGACCAGTTGGTACATGTAACTGGTTTCAACAATTGGTTTCAACTGGTTATTGTTAATAAAAAAGACTAGTTCAGGGTACGTAACTGGTTCCTTCAACTGGTTTGAACTGTTTCCTGTTGTCGGCACAAGAATGACCAGTTGGTAACTGGTTCCTTCAACTGGTTTGTACTGTTTCCTATTTTCACCACAAGAATGACCAGTTGGTAACTGGTTCATTCAACTGGTTTAAACTGTTTCCTATTGTCGCCACAAGATTGACCAGTAAATGTTCCTACAACTGGTTTCAACTGGTTCCTATTGTCGCCACACAAATTACCAGTTGGTAACTGGTTCTTTAACTGCTTACAACTGGTTTCAACTGGTTTTTGTTAAATCTGATTGAGCTACCAGTTGATGCCAGTTGATTCCATCACGTACCAGTTGGATACCAGTTAATTCCAGTTCAAAACAGTTGAAACCAGTTGAAAGTTTAACTGGTTTCAACTGGAATTTTCACCTGGGACTGCAGCCATCCAGCCAATTAGGTATACTTGCACTGTAATAAAATGCCCAACCATCTCTAATTCTCACATGTACTTTGGCTTATACAATTCGAACCCCATCAACCCTAACCCTACCTAATGCTACTTGTTACTACTAGTAGTAAAAAGTAGTATTCAATACTCTCACTGACTTGTGTGCAATGCCTGTAGTAATTTTTAGTATTTGGTACTTCACCCCATTGCACTCATAGTACTTTAGCATTGTGTCCCTTTGCTTGCTGAGTGTGCATAGCCCACGTATGTTGTGTAGGGTGTTCTAAACTCCACAGCAAAATTTGTCACTTGGTAAACAGCAATGGGTCAAGGCTGGACTACTGCATTTTTTGCCAGGTAAGTATTACTGACCTGTATTGCCACTATTAGTATTTTGTAGTTGGCAGTATCTGATGTACTCTGTCAGTACACACCCAATCATCAGTCACGGACCCAGTGCTACAAAATACTAAGTAGTATTCTGTAGTACGCAGTTCTTTAGCCCAAAGTAAGGCCTAGGGGGTTAGGGTTAATATTGGACCACAGTGTTGAGTTTTAGTGAGAATCCTTGAGAAAATTCAAAATCTATGCCGATCTTGCTTTTAGCTTCTTAATTTCAGCTTCTTGCTTTCTTTTATCGTCAGAGGGTGAACAGGATCCCAATAAATCCGATCAAATATTCAACATCAGTGACAAGATGACAAAGTTGGACCTGGACACACTGGAGGAAGGGAAATGGCTTAATGACTGTGTAGGTTCCGGAGAGTGGTTTGTTGGGCTGTTTTGGGGTCTGTTGGGTTTTTTGAGGGGGGAGGCGTGAGAAATAATGAATTTTAGGGAACTGCAAATTTAAACATTGATCTAGGAGATTACAAAATAGGATTTTCACTCCAAAATTAATTCCATTTTTCAAAAACATTTAACAAAAAACAAAAAAAAAGTGATGCATTATTTCTTCGCAGGTCATCAATGCCTACTTCTTTCTCCTGAGTGTGGCGTCTCCCCTGAAGGTCTTCACTCACAGCTCTTTCTTTTTCGTCTCGCTGTTCAACCGGGGTTACGAGGGAGTCAAACGCTGGACGAAAAATGTGAGTTCTAAACCCAACACATTGCGAGACACAAGAGACAAATGATCGCTTGTAGTTATTGTCCGTGCTGACACTATAGATCATGAGTCCAGGGCCGTTTTTTTATCCAAACCTCGGCTTTCGTCTCCATCTTTGGCTTCGTTCATGCAGTTTGACAATGGTGATGGAGCCGCAGACTGAGCCTAAGCTGGAGTTTGGAAAACGGCCCATAGTATTTGATTTGAGCATTGAAAGGCTCTATAATTTTTACAATTGGGTTTTCTGAATATAGGGCCTAAACACAATTAAGCTAGTATGGGAGGGGGGAATTTTTCGTCCAGGCTTTTTAACCCCTTGATGCTAATCCGCTAATCGTCTGGAATGCTGTTGTCAGCTGTGCAATGCCGTAGAACACGGCCTGTGCGACAGCTGCACACTCAGATCCATTGTGCAGTGCAGCTACTGGATAATGGCTGCTGTGCAGTCGCGCATCAAGAGGTTAACAAAATGAAGGAGCAGGCTTTTTGTTTTTGTTCATAAAATGGTTGATTGGATTTTTCCAACTTCTCAACTCTGTTTTTCTGACACCAACTGCATGATCTCACGGTAAAAATTGATTGTGTCTGTGGGCTATTCACAGGTGGACCTGTTTGCGCAAGACTTGATTTTCATTCCGGTGCACAACAAGAACCACTGGTTGCTAGTGGTAGTACACATCAAAGAAGGCATTGTCGAGTATTACAACTCCTCCACCTTAGGCGGTAACCCACAGAGTTTGATGGTAAGGCTCCCCTGTAGTGTGAATTTCAGACTTCATGAAATGCGAACTTAAAGGGATCGTATACGTTTGGTAATTACTCCAAAAATTAATGGCAATAAAAACTTACTTGGTAAGAAGTACAGCAGCTTTGGATTGTATAATACATTTTTAGAAACTTTTCACTTTGAAGTACTGCGGTTATGGGAAAAGATATTTATTTATTTATTTGTTGTTTTATTTAACCAGGGTGGCCTTATCAGTTAAAGAACTGCTTTCCAAAAGGGCCCTGCATATAACCTAAATAGTATTTAAAATAGAAATGGAAATAAGACCAAAAATCTAAAATTTAAATCTAAAATTTAAATCTAAAATTTAAATTAACATTTAAAATTAACATTAAAATTACATTCAAATAAAAATAAAAAAGACCATATAGAAAAAGATATTATTAGATCCAAAGACTATTCCAATAAATACAAACAGCACCTTAATTAAAAGCATTAAGACTGCTGTTTTATATGGATTTAAAAACATGTTAAGATTCAGCAAACAAATGCAATGATGAAACATAATTATAGCAAACAAAATTCATATAAAATACGAATTTGAATATGTAAGACAATAAGAACAAATATTAAAATACATAAAAAACAATGACAGTAAAGAAAGAACAGGACAAATAAAAAACATCAATAAACAAGGATAAAAATGATAAAAACAAGGACAAGGCTGAATAAACATTGGTTTTCGATAAGTAAAATCTAGAGACAAAATAAACTTAAAGATATAAAAATAATGTTGCCAGCAAAATTAATTTAAAAGAGCTTTAAAAACATTTAAAGAATTGGCTCTTCGCTGGGTTGTGGTTAAGTTGTTCCATCCCAGGGTCCCGCAATACTGAAATGTGCGCTTGGCGGCATTTGTTTTCGGAACAAAGGGCAGAAGTAACAAACCGTTTGACTTAGAACGAGTATTGGCAGTATATAGGCATTTTAAAGCGATCACTAAGATACGCTGGACTGAGGTTATTGAGACATTTATATACTTGACATATTCTGTGACAATCCCAGCGCGATTGTAATGATGACCAAGAGAGTGCCTGGTGTAAATCGCTAATATGTGTCCTAGGATGAGCATTAAGGATTAATCTGGCAAGACGATTATGTAGTTTTACCAACTTGTCAGAATGACAGTGTGCACTATTGGACCAGACCACATCACAATAATCAAACAAAGGAATAACCATGGCAGAACTTAACATTTTGAAGGTGGGACTAGGAAGACACGGTTTAGCACAACGTCTTAAAAACCCTATTCTCTGCGAGATCTTCTTGGCAATATAGTCAGTGTGGTCGGCCCATGTCAGTTGCTCATCTAGAATTACGCCAAGATATGTATAATGATTTACTCGTTCAATGACCACATCGTTGACTGCTATCTGAACTTGGGCAAATGCGCCGGATAGACGTGGGCGAGTTCCAAAAATCATGAACTTAGTTTTGCTCACATTTAAAGTAAGTTTATGCTGATTAAGCCACTGGGACACTTTACTGACCGCCGACATCATACCACATTTAATATTTTCTGGGGAACTGCCAGCAATCATAATCATAGTGTCATCAGCATATACATACTGACTTTGGTTCCTGGAAGAGCAATACGATTTTACTTGGGAATTAAGATGATCGTTTTCCAAAAACTGGATTCTCAGGGCACTTATTTCATTCCTCATTTCTTCCAAAGATATTCTCAAATGTTTGAGTTCATCTCCTGGTGAAGGATCTCGATTGATATGGTCTTGGTCTGCCTTTGTAGCATATGTAACATGGCGGCGGTGTTTAAAGTAACAGCAGCCTGATCGTTTAGAGAAGATTCAATGGCTGATGTACATTTCAGTTTTGATGACGAGAGGCACGATCTAGGGAATCGTTTTCGCCGGCCAGTGAGATACAGGTATAATTCAATAATGTCATCATGCAGTGATGGCCTCGACTGATCGCCTAGACTTTAAGGTCAAATGATCCATGGGACCTTGTGTAGTATTATCTTCGCCATTTTGTAGCGTCTGTACCTGTTTGGTTTCAGCTGACAAGAACAGCTTATTCCTGATGTCGTGAAGCTCATCGGGACTTAGATTGTCTGTCATCTGCTTCTTAATAGATACTGGTGGTAATCTGCCAATTTGAAGGATGATTGGTTGGCCATTTCTGCAGATATTCCGAAGAAAGACTGGAGCAGTTAAATCTTGTGCTGCCATGTCATCCATGCTTCACTTTTTATCCCCACAAATTTGAGTCTGAGAATTAAGCGTTACTGCAGTGACGTTTCTCAGATTGTGTATTCCAATGCAGATATTCTTCCTGCGTGGACATAACCGCTCCAGATTTTCGGTAATATTTCAAAATCGCGACCACCTTTTGAAGTGAAATTTGTACAGGTTAGTTTTATGGCTTGATTATGGCATATATCTATAACTATAGGCCTATAGGATTGAAAAAACAATGGGTTCCAATTACCAAACGTATACGATCCCTTTAACGTACTATTGCATATGTCTTTAACCCTTTAACATGTTATATCTTCAGAACGGAAGAGGCTTTGGAGCTCTATTATAAACCAAAAATGAAAGCTGACGTTGTGGGCTTTCAAACCGACGTTGTGGGCTTTCAAACCATGTATATAACTCAATTTCACATTCTGTCAAGATTGACAATTTTAGCTGCATAAGTAAGTCAAAAAAAAATGTCTTTGTCTTGCCCCACCTATTCGTAGCACATACGAGATTACCTTACATCCGAGGCAAAGCATCGCGAGAAGGTGCAGTTCTCGGATATCAAGTGGGAAATGTATGTGGTTAAGGATATCCCCCGACAACAGAACATGAATGATTGCGGGCTGTTCATTTGCCAGGTTGGTAAAATTTCAACTGATAATTGTTTAACTTTACTCTTAACGTTTTGAAATGCACACTTTTGATATAAAAGAAATAGATGTATAGGTCTCCAAAAGGTTTTACAAAATATATTCCTTGAGTTTCCAGGGCATATGTTCATCAAATTTATATTTGAGGTCTAAGGGTTAGGGTTACAGCCTAGGAAATTAACCCTAGTTGAAATAGGATCACTTTGAAAATAGCCCTCGTCAATCCGGAGTTTGTTAACATGAGAACAAAGAGACAAAGATACAATTGTGTGTTCACAGATGTATCTATTTGACTTACACCATATAGATTTACACCATGACACAAACTTTATTTCTACAAAATCTGGCCAATTGTGTAGACCAGATGTATGAAAATATTTCCAATGTATTACCCATTCTAAATCAGTTTACGTACATGTAATATAATTTGGTATGTTCTAGGCCTAGGGCCAGATTTATTAGGGTTTAAATTTGTTGTTTTGTTTTTTTAGTATGCAAAAAAGCTGAGCTTGAAACAAAAGGTGAACTTTGACATAAAGGAAAACATCAACCTGAGACGACAAATGCGGAGGGAACTCCTAAGAACCAAGATTGAAGCAACTTAGTTTTTTTGGCACAACCGAGTACCAGTCGCAACTCGCAAGTTATATACATCAAGCACATTTTGACCGGTATCCTGGGTTTTAGGTTTATTATGTTTGGTGCGCAACAGACTTAACATTATCTGTTTATGTGTTTGCAATATGTAATTTTTGTATGGTACATATATCAATTCACAGTCCCATATGCTGTAACATGAATGCAATTATGTTCTCCTAATTTTATTTGTAAAATAAATGTTACTGCCATGTCAACATTATCAGAAACTTCACAATTCATGCTCAAGGTTTTGTTTTATGGATTTAAGCAACAGTATGGTTTATAAACTCGTTTATATTTGTTAATTTGCAAAAAAAATTGAAGCAATTTTTGGTTGCTTTTTTTCTAGCAGTGTTGTATTAGAGTCCCTACAAGTCCTTCGCTATTCAAATATAATGTCACAAAAGCATTTGTCATTGTTCATCCAGTTTACTTGGGAGTGGCTTCGAGAAAGGACTTGTGACTGGACTTGAATACAATAATGTTTTGGAGAGTGGATCGAGACATTGTGTCAAAAAGGAGTCGCTGCAATAAAGAATGTCTTGTTTCAAAGAAGCATTATTATTAGGTCTTGAATGAAAGATTGCCACGGGTACCGTTTGTAAAGCTATAGATATAAAAAAGTATTTCTATAAATGATCAGAAAAAGTGTTGTAGACAAATTCCTGCATAATCCGCATTCTTTCTTCATTATCAAAGTCCTTGAGGTCATTTTGAATTGCAGCCAAAAACATTAGAAAACAACCTTCCCCATTTACTGGAATCGAAACACTGTTTTGAGTTTGTTTAATTCTTCAAGAACATCTAGTCCCAAAAAAAGTGATAGTTGCGGGATATGTTCGTGCAAAAATGCATAGTAGAACAATAGCGTTACATGTACTTGTTTACTAAGTTTGTTGAGGGACACATTTTGAATCATTTTGGTTTTATAGTTTGGCCCAGAATTTCAGAGATAATCTTGCCATTTCCAAAAAATTGTATGTACATGTACTCGGACTGTGTTACCATTGCAATTTCTTTGGCGGCTGTGTGTTAAAAGAATCAAAATGACGGATATTATTTGATTTAAAAGTATTACATAATATTGATAAGAGGAATACAATTTCAAAAGTCCTGTATTGTTTGTTGAATTTTAGGCGTGTTATAGAAATGTTTACAAAAAACATAATCACAAATGATAGTTACAACACTCGGATAACCTTACACAACTTGCAGAGGCAGTGTGATATGTACAGTTTACATATTTATTAATAAAACATGATCACAAATGATAGTTACGAGGATAACATTTGTATATACATTTGTATTCTTTTTGGTGTTTCAGATACATCCGTTCGGTATTTCAACAAATTTCCCCCCTTTCCCCAATAATTATGCTTAATATTAGACACCGTTTACTGGAGAAAATCTGCTTGTGGCAAAGATTTTAATTGTGTTTCTACCCTGGCAGTCTTGTGGTACATTTGAAGAGGAAATCGTGACTGGGACAATACATTATGTGAAGTCGGTTGATAAAACCTTGATTCAGGAAGCCAATTTGGTCATTCGAAGTACATGTAGTCTAGGTCAAAGGTTATTCAAGATGAAATAGCCGATGTCATGTTACGTGAATGCACATTCTGATTGCAATTAACCAGACCACAAAAAAAACAGCTCAGGGTTTCGATGCAGGTCATGGGTCAAAGGTGAGCACTTTCAGTCGTCCTCGCGTTTCCTCTTAGTCGCCTGGATGACGGAGCTCTGGGATGGAGGTGGCAGCGGCGACGACAAGCTAGTCACCTCGGTCTTGATGATCGTGTGCGATGCGCTGGTAGTAGGCATAAAGGGCGCCCTCGTGGCGGCGGCGCTTGGCTGCATGTTGATGACAGGTTTGGCTGAAGGACGAATGGTGATTAACTATTTACAAAAGATTGGTATGTTATTCTTGTCAGGCCATAAAGATCAGGCATCGTCTTTGGTTTGTTTTGTTAAATAAACTCTGGCAGTACTTACCGATGGGCTTGGAAATGCCCTTGATGATGCTGATAGGCGCACTGCCGGGTTTGGACGGGGGAGCGCGGACGTTCACGTTGTACGGTTGTTTCGCCCCGAGAGTGAAACTCGGCGAGAGCTTCGAGCCGGCCGATGAGGACATGGAGATTCCTACAGAAATAGTAACGAGTTTCAGGATGACAAGGTTAGGGTTTTAGAAAATTGTTGAATTAAGAGAAAGGAAGTTTTTGAAGAGCACACAAAACATTATATCTTTAACAATTTGTGAAGTTGTAATGCACACACACCAAAAATATGGTTTTCCTCACCTGTGTTAAAGGATAATCTCGACGGCAGTGTCAATGTTGCCTGAAAAGTAGAGTAAGTATTTGAAAACAAACCCAGTGGGCAAGTTGTTACCGGTTACCGATATTACCGGTAATATATCACCCCAAAATTTTACCGATATTACCGTGTTATTACCCAAATGATATTACCGGTGTGATAATGAAATTGTTATAAATTCCTTAATATTGGTTTTTTTAATATAAGGATTGGATCTAATTGATCCTTGAGACCGACAGGATCTGTTTCTGATGAGAAAAACTCTTGAAAATGGTGCACCGGTCTACCAAATTTCAAAGTCCAAATATAACCGTTATTACCCTGTTGAAACCAACATGTTACCGAGTAACAACAGGATAATACAGGTAATGTGGGTAATGTGGTGAAAGGGTTGAATTGGTTATAACATCGGGAACTTGAGTAATAACAGTAACATTTCCAAGTTCTAATATTACTGTTATTACCCTGTTGAAACCGACATTTTACCGAGTAACAACAGGATAATACAGGTAATGTGGGTAATGATGAAAGGCTTGAATTGGTTATAACATTGGTAACTTGAGTAATAACAGTAAAATTATAGCAATCCTAGCAAAATTTCCAAGTTCAAATATTACTGTTGTTACCCTGTTGAAACCAACATGTTACCGAGTAACAACAGGATAATACAGGTAATATGGGTAATGTGGTGAAAGGGTTGAATTGGTTATAACATCGGTAACTTGAGTAATAACAGTAACATTTCCAAGTTCTAATATTACTGTTGTTACCCTGTTGAAACCGACATTTTACCGAGTAACAACAGGATAATACAGGTAATGTGGGTAATGATGAAAGGCTTGAATTGGTTATAACATTGGGAACTTGAGTAATAACAGTATTAAATTAGTAGCAATTCCAGCAAAATTTTCAAGTTCAAATATTACTGTTATTACCCTGTTGAAACCGACAATTTACCGGGTAACAACAGGATAATACAGGTAATGTGGGTAATGGTGAAAGGCTTGAATTGGTTATAACATTGGGAACTTGAGTACCGGGGGGGGGTAATAACAGTAAAATTATAGCAATCCAAGCTAATAATTTCCAAGTTCAAAGATTACTGTTATTACCCTGTTGAAACCGACATTTTAGCGAGTTATAACAGGGTAATAAGAGGTAATGGGTAACAATTTACCGAGTTAATAACATGAAAATGCCAGGTAATATTTGGTAAATGGGGTAATATCAGGTGGTAATAACACGGCAATGCCAGAAATATCAGTTACATTCTCTGATATTGGGTAAATAGGGTAATATCGGGTGACCTCAATTTACATGTTGACCCCAAGTGGGCGTGATAAACCTTGGTGAAACAATTTTGTCACTTTTTTTCTACATGAACGTTATGTTTTGCGAAATAGCGATACGTTTAGGGTGTTTTCGTAGAGATAATTGTGTAATATTTATTTACTCCAAGTCTCAAAGAAACAAATTTGCCAAAAAACCAACACACAAATAAATTAACAACAAATTAATTGCAAACTAGCTGTGATTACAGACAGCGGTGAAATTGGGCACATATATAGCATTTAAGTTCACGCTAAGATTGTAGGCTCAGAAGAGTCATTGATGTTTATATGTGTATACATTGTAGTATTGTTCCGGTAGTATCGTAATATTAGTATTAACCAATATAATTCACCAATTAACCAACAAATTAACCAATATTGGGTAAATGGGGTAATATCGGGTAGTAATAACGATGCAATGCCAGAAATATCGGTAACATTATCCCTGGTAATATTGGGTAAAGGGGGTAATATTGGGCAAAGGGGGTAATATCGGGTGGTAATAACGGTAATATATCGGTAATATTCTCCCTGGTAATATTCTCCCTGGTAATTTCGGGTAAATGGGGTAATATCGGGTAGTAATAAAAATGCAATGCCAGAAATATCGGGTAAAAGAGGTAATATCGGGTGGTAATAACAATGCAATGTCAGAAATATCGGGTAATATCGGGTGGTAATAACAATGCAATGCCAGAAATATTGGGTAAATGGGGTAATATCGGGTGGTAATAACAATGCAATGCCAGAAATATCGGGTAAAAGAGGTAATATCGGGTGGTAATAACAATGCAATGCCAGAAATATCGGGTAAAAGAGGTAATATCGGGTGGTAATAACAATGCAATGCCAGAAATATCGGGTACAAGAGGTAATATCGGGTGGTAATAACAATGCAATGCCAGAAATATCGGGTAAATGGGGTAATATCGGGTGGTAATAACAATGCAATGCCAGAAATATCGGGTAAAAGAGGTAATATCGGGTGGTAATAACAATGCAATGCCAGAAATATCGGGTAAATGGGGTAATATCGGGTGGTAATAACAATGCAATGCCAGAAATATCGGTAATCTTCCTGGCAATATCGGGTAAATGGGGTAATATCGGGTGGTAATAACGTGCAATGCCAGAAATATCGGTAACATTCTCCGGGTAACAGTGGGTAAATGTGGTAATATCGGCTGGTAATAACGGGGAAATGTTCGTCTACTATTTCCCCGTTATTACTCGGTGATATTACCCGTAATAACGCGTTATTACTCGTTACAACCCAGGTAATATCGGTATGTTACCCAGTAATAACTAGCGTTATTACTCGTTACAACCCGGGTAATATCGGGTAAAATGCCCACTGGGAAATGTTTAAAACTGTGTGGTGACCACCCCAGGTGGCCTTTGACATGTAAACAATGTCACGTGATTTTGTATTACCAATCAGCGTCCGTCCTTCATGGATCGCTGGTAGACGGTTTTCTGTTGTTTCACCATTGACCTTTTAGCTGGTTACAAAAGCCATGCCGTTCGCCATCTGGTTTCTCTCGAGTTCTTCGCGTTTGTCCGGTGATTCATTGTAGGAGTTTAGTCGAATAAAACATCGTAGTTTTTCTACAAGATTGGGGACTTTTTGTATGAATACTTGCAATCCCCAAAGTGGTGACCCAGACGTGATATGACTTCCACATCCGCCGCCAAGTCGGAGCTTTTGAACCCGGACTCTGCAGCGCCGCTGGTCAGTGCAGTGGCTTTGAAACTTCCACCGTACTGGCCCAATGACCCAGTGATATGGTTCGCACAAGTCGAGGCGCAGTTTCTCACTCGGGGAATTAAATCGGAAATTACCCAATACTCGTACGTCATCTCCTCCTTGCAACCGTCTATCGCTCAAGAAGTCAGAGACTTGTTGATCAATCCACCGGCCCACCACCCATACACCAAGCTCAAGGAAGAGCTCATCAAACGTACCAGTGAGTCGGAGCAAAAGCGCCTCCAGAAACTTTTGATAACCGAAGAGCTTGGAGACAAAAAACCTTCACAACTACTTCGTACGATGAAACAACTTCTCGGAGATCGCACCCTGGAGCCTTCAATCCTGAAGCAGTTATTCCTGCAGCGACTCCCCACTAATGTCCAGCTTATTTTGGCATCGACAAGCGACACCGACATTCAACAACTTGCCAAGCTTGCAGACAAGATTGTCAAAGTTGCGCCGCCCGTTGCTCAAGCCTGTGCCGCAGTTCCAGCACCGGCTCCATTTGTGGCTGCAGTCAAGCCACCCGCTACATCAGACATGCAACTACTCCGGGCCCAAGTAGAAAAGCTATAACCACTCAAATGGAGATGTTGGTTCGCCAAGATCAATACCAGCGCAGTCGATCGAGGAGTCGTGGTCGCGAGTATAGCCAGCATGGCGGTCGACGTGACCGTAGTGCTTCTGCATCAGGGGAGAATACTACAGGTGCATGCTGGTACCATTGGAAGTATGGGGACAAGGCTCGTAACTGCAAGGACCCATGCAATTACACACACGATCGCAATCCCACTACGGCTCAGGGAAACCACCAAGCCAGCGGATAGGGGCGACTTTCCCCACTGGCACACCAAATCAATGTCGCCTTTTCTATGTGTACGACAAATTCACAGCAGCCAGATTCCTGGTGGACACCGGTGCTGAGGTCAGCATTGTACCTCCAACGCCACGCGATAGACAATATCGTCAAAGTGATTTTGTGCTCGAAGCAGTCAACAAGACACAAATTCACACATACGGTGAGCGTTCTGTGACAATTGATTTGGGTCTTAGGCGTGCATGCAGGTGGATTTTCACAATTGCCGATGTACTGCAGTTGCAATTTTGGGAGCAGATTTCTTACGCCATTTCGGGTTGCTGGTGGACATGAAAGACAGGAAACTAATAGATTCCACGACTAGTCTGAGTGTCCGAGGCATTGCAACGAGCACCAATGTTCTCAGCCCGGTTTTTGTTGGCCCATCACCGAACACTCGATACACGGCCATTTTGGGTCAGTTCCCTGCCATCACCCGACCATGCTTCAGGGACGCAAATCCCAAACACGATATCACCCATCACATCCCAACAAAAGGCCCACCAGTGTCCGCCAGGCCACGACGCCTCGCACCGGATAAATTGAAAATCGCCAAGGCTGAATTCGACCACATGCTACAAATGAACATTATCCGTCCCTCTAATAGCAGTTGGTCTTCGCCTCTCCATATGGTGCCGAAAGGAACACAAGGTGATTGGAGACCATGCGGCGTTTACCGCGCTCTCAACAATGCATCTGTCCCTGACCGCTATCCGATCCCACACGTACACGACATCACTTCGTCACTGCACGGCCGGACTGTATTCTCGAAGGTGGATTTGATTAGAGCGTACCATCAAATCCCCATGGAGCCGAGTGACATTCCGAAAACAGCCATCGATCACCACGCCGTTTGGCATGTTCGAATTCTTGCGAATGCCCTTCGGGTTGAGGAACGCCGCCCAGACGTTCCAGCGTTTCATCGACCAGGTGTTGCGCGGATTGGATTTTGTGTATGCCTACATCGACGATTTACTAATCGCCAGCCATAGCGACGAGGAGCACGAGTCGCATCTTCGTACGCTTTTCGAGCGCCTTGATCAGTACGGTATCGTGGTAAACCCCGCTAAATGCGAATTTGGCGTCTCGTCACTACACTTCCTAGGCCACGTGATCGACCAGGACGGAATTCGGCCACCAGATACGAAGGTCGAAGCGATCCAGCGGTTTCCTGTCCCAGGTTCGACAAAGAAGTTGCGAGAGTTTCTTGGGTTGGTCAACTTCTATCGCCGTTTTGTACCCCACTGTGCTGCTTTGACACAACCTCTCACCGGCATGCTTGCTGGAAAACCCAAGAAAACGATCGAATTGGACGACACAGCGCTCGCTGCTTTCGAGGCCGTCAAGTTGGCTTTGGTCAATGCAACTCGTTTGTCCCATCCGCGACACGATGCAGAGTTGTGCTTAATGGTTGATGCCTCCGATTTCGCAGTGGGTGGAGTCCTTCAACAAAAGGTGCATGGTGACTGGCACCCTATCGCGTTCTTCTCGCGAAAGCTGCAACCTGCAGAGACCAAATATAGCACATTCGGCCGGGAACTGTTAGCAATCTATCTCGCCATTCGCCATTTCCGTCATGTCGTCGAGGGTCGCGCTTTTTCTGTCTTGACTGATCATAAACCGCTGACCCATGCACTTGCTGCGAGTTCGGATCGATATCCCCCCCGCGAGATCAGACAGCTTGACTACGTGTCACAGTACACAACCGACATACGGCATGTTCAGGGTAAACACAACGAGGTCGCTGACGCGTTGTCACGCATTAGCCTGAACACATTCTCTACCACATCATCATCTCCAATCGATTTCCAGGTCATGGCCGAGCAGCAGCGCAAGGATGAGGACTATCTCCGTCACAAACAGCATTCGGTTCTTCAGTTGCAAGACATTCCGCTAGTCGCTAGTGAGGGCACCCTAACATGTGACATGGCCACTGGAACGCCTCGACCTTTCGTCCCCAGGGTCATGCGACGAGCAGTTTTCGACTCTCTGCATTCCCTGTCGCATCCGGGAATCAGAGCCACACTCAAGCTGGTCAGTGCACGTTTTGTTTGGCCCAACATGAATCACGACGTTCGTTCATGGGCTAAAACCTGCATCAAGTGCCAGAAATCTAAGGTGCACAGACATACAATCACGCCGCTGGGCACTTTCATCACCCCAGACGCCCGGTTCGACCACGTCCATATTGACATTGTTGGCCCACTTCCATTGTCCAACGGCAAGTCCTACTTGCTGACGTGCATCGACCGTTTTACACGGTGGCCAGAGGCCATTCCAATCCCGGATATGACTGCAGAAACCGTCGCCAGGGCGTTTGTCTGCAATTGGGTTGCAAGGTTTGGTACACCATCGACAATCACGACTGACCGCGGCAGACAATTCGAATCGGCACTGTTCAACGCCTTGATGACATTACTCGGCACTAAGCGCATTCGCACAACGGCTTACCATCCCATCGCCAATGGTCTGGTTGAGCGTTTCCACAGACAGTTGAAAGCTTCCCTCAAAGCGCAAGACGACCCCACCGCGTGGACGGAAACGCTTCCTCTTGTTCTACTGGGCATACGGACAGTCGTCAAGCGGGACATTGGGTGTTCGACAGCGGAGCTCGTGTTTGGAACTACCCTGCGCCTACCAGGGCAGTTCGTTGCACCCGTCAATGATGCCGGTTTAGACCCTGGAAACTATGTACATCGCCTCAAACGCGTGATGCGTCAAGTAGCACCACCACCAACACGACCACACACCCGCACCACACAGTTTCACAAGGACTTGTTGTCTTGTACGCACGTTTTCGTCCGGTGTGATCATGTGAAGCGGCCACTCGAGCCTCCGTACAAGGGCCCCTATCGTATATTGACGCGAGCGGACAAATACTACACGTTGGACATCAAAGGCAAGAGCGACACTGTGAGTGTAGATAGATTGAAAGTCGCCAATCTTGAAACGGATCCCTCGACCGAATTGCCGCAACCGCCCGTGTCGCAACCGCCCGTGTCGCAACCGCCCGTGTCGCAACCGCCCGTGTCGCAACCGCCCGTGTCGCAACCGCCCGTGTCGCAACCGCCCGTGTCGCAACCGCCCGTGTCGCAACCGCCCGTGTCGCAACCGCCCGTGTCGCAACCGCCCGTGTCGCAACCGCCCGTGTCGCAACCGCCCGTGTCGCAACCGCCCGTGTCGCAACCGCCCGTGTCGCAACCGCCCGTGTCGCAACCGCCCGTGTCGCAACCGCCCGTGCCACCTCGACGCACTGTGCCGGATACACCTGCATTAACTGCACCAGTTGACCAGGACACCGCAAGTGAGCGGATAACTCGTTCAGGACGTCACGTTTACTGGCCGTTACACCTTACTCAATTTGACTGTGATTGAACATTATACATTGTATATATTTCATTGTTTCGTTCACTTCCTTATGCAGAAGCTCTCTGGGGAGGGCTAATGTGGTGACCACCCCAGGTGGCCTTTGACATGTAAACAATGTCACGTGATTTTGTATTACCAATCAGCGTCCGTCCTTCATGGATCGCTGGTAGACGGTTTTTCTGTTGTACAACCATTGACCTTTTAGCTGGTTACAAAAGCCATGCCGTTCGCCATCTTGTTTTCTCTCGAGTTCTTCGCGTTTTGTCCGGTGATTCATTGTATGAGTTTAGTCGAATAAAACATCGTAGTTGTTCTACAAGCTTGGGGACTTTTTGTATGAATACTTGCAATCCCCAAAGTACCATCCAACACAACAATAGAAAGAAAGGGTGCCGCCTGGTGACGCTCAGGAGTAGGGTGGCAATATTGTTTTGACTGGAAATTAAAGACATTAAAACTCCTAGAATAATTTTCTTTTCAAATTTAACCCGTGGTTCACATTCCAAAATAACAGGAACCAAATTTATATTAATTTAACTCCCTTTTGGTAAAAACTCTTGACTTCACACAATTCAGGATTTGCATACACAAAGAAATTGTTTATTTCAAGAAGAAAATAATCTCAGGTAATAGCAATACAAATGAAAAAAATGCCATGGGTTAGGATAATTTACACAAAACACAGGATCCTGTATGATTTAAAATACAAAAATTTGAGCTCAGATAAAAAGGGCGCCAAAACCTAAAAGACAGTTTACGCTTGCGATTCGTCCATCCTCGGTAGATCGGAGTCATATGGGGTAGAAGGAGTTGAAGAATATGTAGAACGAGATGATGAAGTAGAGCACTTGAAGAAGAGTTCAATCGAAGATAGAAGTAGAAATGACAACTCTCGTCATTTGTTGCTACATGTACATGTAAAACCAAAGTAAGATACTTGCGGGGTCTTGAACAAGACAAAAAGATGAAGTGGCTATGTCTGATGCTAGATTGTTCTTGTGCCTGGATCGCTCGAACGTCTTGTCGTTGGGCGTCGAGGATAGCAGTAGGCTTGGCGTACTGGACGTGCTGGAGCATGGAATGGGATGCCAGGAGGGCAGGTCAGGAACACGCAGACGGCTTGGTCTAAGTTACCCTTCAAATGGCACGGTCCAGTCGTTTTAGTCTAAAACAGAGAGTTGCATACGGGGTCTATGCCAAATTACTAAATCCATCTAATTACTACAGAGTCAGGTCAAAATGGCTGACTTTTCTACATGCAAATTTAACACACTTCATAACTATCCATCATGTGGAAGGCTTTTTAAAATTTAACAACAGCAACCTACATGTACACGATATTGACATGTATTGCATGAACTTCTTTATCATAGAAAAAATATAAAAGAAATCAATTTGTTGTCTAGTACTTCTCAGAAATACTCAAAGGTATTTCCTTGGAACGACTTTAAAACTAAACATGATAAAAAGGACTACATTTCTCAGTCTCATGCGTGAGACACAAATCAAAAAATAGAAAACTCCAAATCTTAATCGAACTGTTCAAATGCAGGAATAGCAAGTTCCAAAACTTGATCATGAGAGAACAATTTGTATCTCTAAGTTCCGATTCATAACAGAATAATATATGAACGGCACTAAAAACCAGAATCTACAAATAAATAAATACAGAATATTCATCTTTTCGCATACAGCCTAAAACTCTAACACAAGACAACAGTTTGTGTCTTTAGCTTGGGTTAATCAAAACCACAAGAAAATGTCCGCCAAACACTTTAACAAGTAAATCATAACTGCGGAATAGAAATTCAATAAAAATATTCAATCATCCCAGAATTTGGGACCATAGTCAGTTGATCACCCTGACTTCACAAAACAAAAAAAAAAGTCTTTATACAATGCTGAATAAAATCTGGAGCATTACTTATTCTTGGTTTGACTCTAAACCACTTGCATGTGCTTCATGCAAGAGTAAATAAAAGGCGCAAATCCAACTTACTACAAACTTATCTTGCTAAAACACTTTACCTAAAGTTAATATAAAAAATGAAAAATCATGAGAGTATCCTTTTTGGATCTCTCGGCACATTATCAAACTTGACAATATATTTAATCGCCAAAGTCTTTTACTTCACCAATATGTCTGGACTCTCTCAAATTCCTGAAGTCCAGACTTCATAGAAATACAACTCAGAAAAATCTCTTTATAATTTACGAAAAGTCAGGATGAACACAGTGAAATGTCAATGACTAAAAATCTGAGCAAACATATAATAATCTAAACACAATATAAATAGTAAATCAAACTCACCTAAAACAGAGAGCCAATATTCGTGCAAGAGGAGGAAACTTGCAGGATCGGGGTCCTCCAATCGAAACAACAACAATTTGCTCAAAACAGCAGATGAAAATGGCAGACATGCAGTCAGCACGATGGCAGAATCGGTTATGCCAAGTCTTGCTAAAATTTGGGGCAAGCTGGCACCCAGGCATGCCCTGACCACATGACCAACCCAGGCTCTCATTGGTCAAACTTCAAATTGTCACACATGACTCTAAACTGATTGGCCACTTAGTAACCAGGGAGATCTGAAATCAACAGAAGCTTGTTGTTTTAACAGCTCCTGCAAGATGTAATAAACAAATGGTAGGCAGAGATCAAAGGGTCTATACTGGAACAAGCGCTCCAGTAGAAAAAGGATTAAAAGCAATAAAAGATCAGTAAAAGGGAAAACATAAAATAGGAAACATAGTCATACAAAATAGAAAATATTAAATAATACTATAACCCAAGACCTGTTTTGGGTCGGGGTTACACAAATTTATGAGGGTTGCCCGAATGAATTTTTTGTTATACTCCCCTCCCCACAAACCACCCCTAAAATGGTGGCCCAGCTCTGGGCCCAGGTCTAAATGAAGCCCCAGCTCTGGGCCCAGGTCTAAATTTGGCATGGCGCTAATTAGCCTTTGTCTGATCTAGTGCAATTTGAAACCACCCATTCTGTGATCAGGGTCGAGGATACTATAATTTAAGACAATACAGGGATTTGTTCCAGAAATTTGGATTAAACCCTGTCCAGCTCTTAGTCTAATTGTCGGATAGGTGATCAGCAGATCAGAGCGACAGCAATGAAAAGGCATGTCTAATTGACCACCAACTTTGTTTCAGAAAATAGTCCCTGGAATTAAAACTACTGGACTGCATCGGGTGATGATCTTGGTGGTATCATTTTTTGTATCTAGAAACATTTCCAGTATATCCAAACTATTTTTTTCTGGTCGAAGGGTACCGAGAACATAGCACATTCTGTACAGTATATGTCAATTTTTAAGTTGCACGATAATATAATTGCCGTAAGTGGGCAAAACTAACTGATTTTGGTTTTCCATGATTCTTGTCTATCGCATAAGGCTAGAAAAGCCAAGCAAAGCTGGTGCAAGATTGATGAAGAATGATCTAAAATAATTACTTTGCATACATGTATGTGTCTACACTACGGGCCAGACATAAATGAGCCCATTCATTGGCATTACAGTATGGCATGCCAACCACTAAAGCTCTCTTCCCATTTCTTAAATGGTTGGCAACTATTAATTTTATGTACCTCGACTTTTGACCAGTCCAAGAGATTACAACCATCCTAAAAATAAATATATAACCCAATGCCTGAATCTGCAGCGTCGATACTTTATTATGTTATTATTTGGCTGTTTTTTTATATTAAATTAACTGAAATCAAAAGAAATGTCTCTTCAAAACAAGACCAGACCCTAATCCCTTAATACTGTGTGAATAAACAATGATTGGTAGTTGGTTAGATAACTCATTTTTTTATTTAAAAAAATAACAAATTCTGTACCTAATGGTAATAAAATGGCATACGTAAAAAAAATCATTGGTTGTTGTAAAGAGCAATCATCGATATAACGTTTATATTAAGCAAATGAAGTTTATGGATGTTTAAATTACAGGTAAACATGAACTGTTGCTAACAAGGTTTAAATTGTGGCCAACTGGTTACAATAGCCAAATGATGTTTGATTGAGTTGCATGAATTACACTCACTTCCCTGAAATGCCGATAATCACAATTATTCATATCTTGGAATGGCAATGTGAATTTTGTTGAACAGATCTCTTTTTCGGTGGGCTTACATAAAAAAGAAGCTTCTGTTATTTTGGTCAGGCCAGTATATGTTAATGTACCACACTGGGTTTATGGCGTCACTGTTGCATGTTTTTAAAAACAAGTTTATACATTAACATTTAAATATATTCAATATTTTAAAACTCTGTTTAAAATATATTTACATTATAATACACTGTGATAAAATACTTCTGCCTCTACATACCCGCACGTTTAGTTGATAGTGGACAATCCAGGTCAAAGGTGATTCATCGAGATCACATTTAAAACAATAAATGGGTCATAGGTGATTTTTTTACACGATACATGATGTTTTGTTTTTGTTGGTTATAGGTCCGGAACTAACTAACATGTAACCCCCTCTGCATAAAAAAGAATCAATAAGAAATGTAATACAAATATATATTTTGCCGAGGTATAAATACTACAAATGAAATAAATACAGAAAAGTTATATGTACACAAAGTAAAAAGTGGTAAAAATGCGCTAGGGATGTGAATCCCGATTGTCTAATGTATTCTTGCGGTACTGTAGTTTCAAACTTCGGTAAGGTTATGCCAAATATACCAATTGCTTGATAATTACCTGAATATTAACTGGGCCTTCTTGAAATTATTCTAAAATGCGAAACTTGAAATGGGTGACCAAGACTTTTGGCGAGTGAGTTTATCCCTTTCGTTGTCTAATATTTTAAGTTCATACTGCGAGAGAATGTCCTTTGTTAAAGGTGATGTTATGCAATTCCACCATCGTGGTACTTGTTTTTACAGGCTTTTCAGGACAACATGGCCTAGTTGGCAGTGAAGGAAACTAGTACTGGTATAAGACGTGACCACAGAAAGCCGAATTTGGAGAAGTGATGAAGTAAAGGCATTGACCATGGTTCCAGATACTGAGGCTAAGTTGAGCGATTGCATCACGTGGAGTCTGTAGCTGATGAGGGGGCTGGTGGGTACGGGTTGAAGAAGCTCCTCTCTGTGGAGGGTGATGGTGGGCAACTTGAGTAGTTATTGTCCGACATGATTGGCGTTGGGGGCGGCGGGTAGGGCTCCGGATCATATGCCACATCAAAGTTTGTCACATTGGTGTAATACTTGTTGCCGCGCTTCCTGCGTGCAGCGTGGTGCTTTTGGTGGTGAGGCATCTTGATGTACGGTTCGCTGTCTTCACAAAAGTCGGTGCTACAGGGCGTTGGCGGAGGTGGGATGTTGCGCATTTTGTAATGTCTGTAAACAAGAAACGTCCTAATAAGTAAACTCTCCAAACAATTATCAGTCCTGTTCTAAAAAGAGATTTTCTGTGTGTATTTATGCATGTTTGTAAGTCCCTCTTGCAAATTAAACTGTTTAGTTTTTGTTTGTCTGTGTCATCCGGTCCTAAATCATATTCACAAGCTATTTAACCAGTTCGCGTCGGATGACGTATATAAACGCAAAGTTTTCCCCAGATTCAAAACGGATGACGCATAAACACGCCACGAGCAAGGCCGGAAATGTCTGTCAGCAGCAAGCAAGGCTGGAAATGCGTGGGTGTGCTTCCCGGTACTATTGGCCAGAACCCGCCTCGAATCGAGTTTTACTTTAAACGTTAAAAATAATTGCACTCGTCAGCTTAGTGATGTTAAAATAATCTCGGAGCGAACTGGTTAAATCAACTTTGACAGAGGCATTTCCTTAATAATAAGAACAAGCAATCATTAATGCTTGTATTGCACTTTTCATCGTATCTACAATCTCCAAGCACTTTATTACCCCCTTTCATCAGACCACACGGCAGCCAATATCTGTGCACATTTGGCCTCTACAAAATAAGGCCAAACAAAATAAATGTTGTGTTTACAGTAGCACTAGCAGCCTGAACAAAATCCAGGTACAGTACATAATATAGTTAGGCCAAATAAAAAAACAAAACATGTTTAGCGTCATGCCTTTTTTTTAAAGGAAGGAGGCGAGTTTTTTTCTTTTTATTTCTTCAAAATGGCCGCCCGACACATCTTAACCAGTTCGCGCCGGATGACGTATATAAACGCAAATATTTCCCCAAATTCAAAACGGATGACGCATAAACACACCAAGTTCAAGTTCGGAAATGTATGTCAGCAGCGAGCAAGGCTGGAAATGCGTGGGTGTGCTTCCCGGCACTATCAGCCTGAACCCGCTTCGGATCGAGTTTCGTGTGCTCGGCGATGTTAAAATAATCCCGGTGCGAACTGGTTAATTCGAGTCATGTAGTGAACATGTCACACCCTATCTTCCAATTTAAAATTAAAACATTGTTCACCCACGATTAAAAATCCAAATTCATGTGGGTCGATCATGTATGCACCTTACACAACTACACGTCATTATCTTTATACAAAATTTGTAAAAAGGAGGCGGAAACGCTAAACATGGTTTTTTTTTTTATTTGGCCTTAGACAAATTATTTTGTCAATTATTTTCTTTATATTTTAGTTCATGCATTTTGTCAGCGTTTTGAAAATGTTTCAAAAGGTGGTAGCGATTTTGAGATATTGCCGAAAATCTGGAGCGGTAATGTCCACGCAGGAATAATAATCTGCATTGGAATACACAATCTGAGAAATGTCACTGCAGTAATGCTTCTCAGATTCAATTTTTTTTGGGATAAAAAGTGATATCTTTTTTCCATAACCGCAGTACTTCAAAGTGAGCAGTTTATAAGAATGCATTATAGTATCCAAAGGTGCTGTACTTCTTACCAAGTAAGTTTTTATTGCCATAAATTTTTGGAGTAATTACCAAACGAATACGATCCCTTTAAACCTCATTAAACCTTGAGTTATGTCCTGTTTAATTTTGTATTCTCCTCTATCAGGCTACATGTACATGTGATTAGATCCACACATCAAGGTACGAAATATGACAACCATAATTCCCAGTCCAAATTTCATAGCAGCAAACTTGTTAACTGACATTCTTTTACTTGTGATGGAACTTGGGATAAGCTTGTAATGGACTTTTATTCAAAGTCAATGACACTTGTAATGCTTACCTATAGGATCTACTGGTAGTGGGATTCTGAGGTGGATAGTACAGATCTGCCATGCACTGTGAGCGATCTGTGACGGGACTCGGTGGAGGGTTTAGAGTCTCCTTGGGGTAGTTGCTATTTGCCGAGACACTCATCATCTCAGAGCTGCATGACGATGCGCCGGTCAGATGGGCACGCTCAAACAGACCGCCACTGCTGCTGCTGCTTCCACTCTTGCCATTTGCACAGCTCTGGAAGTTGGTTGATTTCAGGTTACTGCAGCGCGCTGAGCCTGTCATGCCACCAACAAATACATTGGGATTATCCAAACAAATTTCCAGACCAAGTTCATTAGGGGAGAATGCCAAATTAATGCAGCCGTCAATGGAAATTTTAAACCTACATGTACTCTCCTCAAGCCTTCACTCTTATTCACTTTTTGTCTCGCATTACCAACGTCAAGTACACCTCCTATTCATCTTTCCTCTAATAAAATTAGGTCAAGATTCATCCTTTTGTATCAGTTATTAGGCAAAGATTTTCCAACCCCCAAAATAGATTATTGGCAAAGATTTGTTCGATATCTGCCTTTTTTTTTATATCTGCCAATTTCACTTTGAAACTGAACAAAAAAACTGAGCTATTTCTTCAAAAAAAGACATACAACTGTGTAACAGACCGTTTCAATTTTATTTATTTATTTTTGACATGTCCTTTTCTTTCCTCCTTAGAGTAGTGAGTTCCTTTTATGCGAAGGTATTTATATTATGAATATTCAGTAGTTTAGTAGTGCATTCTTGGGCCAGACTTGTTTTCAGTAGACATTCTTTAGTTGGGTGTAGTTCTTTTGTGTTTGGTTAGTTGGGTATGGGTGCGTTTGTATTGACTGGCAATCGTGGTCGTCGGACAAAAGAATTGGGAGTCAAACAATGGGTCCACGATTGACAAAACGTCCACGATCTTTTCCCGTGTACAAATCCTATGGCGATCATCAACAAACGTTAGGATAAACAAAAGAGGGAAGACGGTCGGACAATACCCCGTCCACGATCGAAGGCCTTTACACACTTGGGTGTGTGTGTCAGTACATAAGTGTATGGACAGTGTTAATGCAGCCCACTCCATCTTATGAGAGCTCACTATGCACATCAGGCCATCTTGCTGCTGCTGCTGTTGCTGTTGTACTTGGTTCAGGGTATTCAGACTCTGGCGACACATCATTTGTGCTGCAATAACCAAGACAACTTTAGTGCCCGTGTATTTCAGCATCGTGCTAAATTGTTGGGACATTCAGGCTCCAATATTTGGCTGGTGAGTTTCGTACCAGATAGGCGGAGGAACCTCGCTGCAAAACCGTGAGTTAGATTAATAGTTTTCCTTTAGTTTTATTGGGTGATATTTATATTCGTTGAATGGACTTTTGTACATACAAACATAAGAGTGCTTGTGTATTCTTATCGACCTTTCTTATTGTGTTATGTTAAAGATTTGGGATTATTGGGATTGTCGATTTTGAATTTAATTTTACAGATAGCATTCCTGGGTTTTCAGCCGCAGCTGAGAAGTTCTTCCATGTTGCCCTATTGTCGATAGTTCCACCTGGGGCAGTTACTTCCTATTGTGCTGGGTCATCCGAACGTAGCTTTACAAGCAGCATCCTATGCGACCCTAGTATTACTCCAAGCCAGATAGACGAAGTTCAAGTAGAGTCGGTCGACTAGTCTTGACGGCCTTGTGGAACACTCGAACCGTAATATCATTATCTTCTGGGTGAACTACATTATACGGTGTATAGCCTTAGAGTAAATTCATCTGGTCCAAAGATGGAGCGATTAAAGTGTTGATTATTTGTCTTAAGTAATTTATTGTGTAAAGGTGTTTGGTTTTGTAAATTACCAAAAAGTGTAAGCTTGCAATTTGCCAATTAGTGTAAAAGTGTGTTTTAAAAAAAAGAGGAAAAACTATAGTGTAAGTTAGTGTGTAGTGCACATAGTGCACTGGTTCGAGCGGACCACATAAATGAAGTGTAATTTTCTTAAATGAAAGTATTTTGAAAAACTATAGTGTAAGTTAGTGTGTAGTGCACATAGTGCACTGGTTCAAGCGGACCACATAAAGGAAGTGTAATTTTCTTAAATGAAAGTATTTTTCTATTCGTGTAATGGGTTATTTATTCCAAACGAAATTAGGTGTAATTTTTGTAAACAGAAGTAAATCTATTTTTGTAATGTGTAATGTTTGATCAAAAGTTTGTTATCATTAAAGTTTGTAAGTATTAGTGTCACTAAAAGAAATTCTCTGTATTTATTTATTTGCGTTGACGACAGTCTAACAAACTGAGAGTCTGGCCAACTACACACATTGTTTCAAAAATGTCAATTTCGTGGACTTGCAGCTCCCGAAATCCAATCAAGCTTGTTTCTTTCTTAATTCTCCATCCAGGCATTTCTAGGGAACTCATTAGCAATTGCAAATTGAACATTATTGGCCAGTTTAGTCAGTCACGATGAATCATATTATTTAGGGTCTGGAACGTATAACATCATACCCCATTGCTAAAAAATCCCCAAGATGATATTAGTAAGAGAAAGAAATTAAATACAAACAAAACAGTAAAATTAGGGCACTCTGCAACTTCAGTTATCAATGCTACGCAAATGCGTGTGTACCATAGTGACTTGCACTACTTTACTGGCATCTAGCCATAGCAACATGTGTGAGGTAGGTTCTGGTAAAACAAAACAAAAAATGCTTGTCAAAGATGTTCACTGACCTGACAGATATTTACTAGAAGAGTCTCTGCCTCCTAGCTGGTTGACCATCAAGACAGTAGAGTACTGACCGTTATCCCCAGCACCTCGGCCAGCCCCACTCCCTTGTTGGGCAGCACAGCGGCAGTGACGGAAGATGATAATCACCCCGATGACAATGACAAAGATGAGGGCCACGATGCTTCCAATCACAGCACCAGACATTTCAGCAGATTTATTGACTGTTGGCTCATTGACGAGATTGTCATCTAAAATACAAAACATAAGATTTGTAATCATGTCATCACCAAAAAATCATGAGATATCCCAAATTCCCAAGTCACCCTAAAGAATACAAAATTATGCCAGATCGTCATAAGTCAATAACAAGTCATCACAAGTGGTCATCAGGCCAATTGCTGAGTGTTCTTATTATTAGAATCTATACTAGCCTTGGTCAAGGTGTTTGATAATATTGTCCAACCATCATTGGTTAGCCACTAATAACAAACAGTAGCCGAGTGCTATGCACTCACGAGTCTTGGGCCAAGACAATAGTGATTGATATTTGATCATGTACTTCGCGTAAAATCGTTTCATGTAGTGAGCCCTATAATGACACGATTACACCAGCTCGTCCTCTCTTGGGAAACTTGTGCCAGCGGCTTAACTTTTTCTTTATTTCTCACTAGGCTTTCCCAGGGAGCCAATCAGAGATCGCAAAATGAACTTACATATAAAATTATGCATCGCCTGGGTTGCTGACTGTAGACACTGTCGCGTATGTCGCTTTACCCATAGACACTATCGCGTGGGTCGCTTTCCCCATAGACACTATCGCGTGGGTCGCTTTCCCCATAGACACTATCGCATACATGTAGGCAGTAGGTCGCTGACCCGTAGACGCTATTGCATAGGTCACTGACTCGTAGACGCTATCGTATGGGTCGCTGACCCGTATATGCTATCGCATTTGGTGCCTGACAGTGTCATTTACAATTGCCACCAAGCCCCCTGCTGGTACAGGTTCATAAGAGCACTGAGCTGGTCTAATCGTGTCATTAGAAAGCACACTGCATCAAATGATTTTACGCGTCGTGCACAAATAAATATCAATTACAATCGTCTTGGCCTTAGACTATGCACTCAAATACTCGTCTACATGTGCCTTCTTCAAAATGCAATGACACACGACATACCTAGAATACAGATTGACCTTTTGGGGGAATTAAAGCCATCCATCTATTTTTAAGATGGTAAATCTGCTGTAACTTTGAGAGAGCCACTCTATTCCCTTACGAAAATGTCCTGTGGTATTCCTGTGGTATACCACACAATTACCACAGGACAGTCAAATACCACACAAATTTGTGTGGTATGTACCACAGGACATTGCTGCCCTGTGGTATTCCTGTGGTAATAAAATTAGATACCATGCACACAAATTACCACAGGACAGTCATACAAAATGGTTTTGTGTGGTAATATACCACAGGATAGAGATGTCCTGTGGTATTCCTGTGGTATTTACTTGGATATCACACAAATTACCACAGGGCATGTCATACAAAATGGTTTTGTGTGGTAATATACCATAGGATACTACAGGACATTGCTGCCCTGTGGTATTCCTGTGGTAATAAAATTATAGATACCACACAAATTACCACAGGACAGTCATACAAAATGGTTTTGTGTGGTAATATACCACAGGATAGAGATGTCCTGTGGTATTCCTGTGGTATTTACTTGGATATATCACACAAATTACCACAGGGCATGTCATACAAAATGGTTTTGTGTGGTAATATACCATAGGATACTACAGGATAGAGATGTCCTGTGGTATATTCCTGTGGTATTTACTTAGATACCACACAAATTACCACAGGACACAAACATGTCATACAAAATGGTTCTGTGTGGTAAGTAAGTACCACAGGACATTTCTGCCCTGTGGTACTCATGTGTTGTAAATATCAAGAGACCACACAAGGACAGTAAGTACCGCAATATTGCCGTTCTGTCCTGTGGTATCCCTGTGGTAAATGCTGAGATAACACACAAATTAAAGACATTGAAGTACTACATAATTAGTTCCCATCTTGTTGCCCTGTGGTATCCCTGTGGTATCCCTGTGGTACAAACTGAGATACCACACAGTACACATCGTACCACATAGATTGGGTTCCTACTACATCTCTGTCCTGTGGTATCCCTGTGGTACTCGAGTTAGATTTACTTTTGCTGTAATTTTCATAGGGATTTTAATTTTGAGGGCAGGTAGAAATGGTAAATTGTTTCACAGAACTGTCTGCGGTTTTTTTTTGTGGACGCTGGAAGAAGATACCAGACAAGAAATGCTGTTCTTATTCCAGTTAATACACACATCACACAATCTCAAACTAAATGCTTATCTCTCAGTCATTGTGTACATATACTGTACACAGCTCTGGTGCAGTATAGGCACACAATGGCTTGTTGGTTGTCTTGCAAGGACACATGGATGCCCTTTGACCCCTATATACAGTGCATGTAAGTCTCAAGGTGCAATGACCTAATTGCATTAACTCTAGGCTTGGCTACTCATGCACATGCTGCATATTTTGAATTGGGTTGGGGAAAGAGCAGTTTATCAGTGGTATATGTACATCAATGTTTGCTAGAAAACTGCAACTATTCATAGTATAATGGTGACCCAGAACTGCCAAAATGTATCTCACATGCCTGTCAAGATATCATGACCAAATGACTTGAGTTTATGTATGTTTTGGTTGAAAACATAAGGCTTTCAAGTTTCATTTGGACAGAACTTCACTGCATTCTGCATATAGTCCTGCTGTCATGGCTGTCAGTTGACTCGGTTGTGTGGTAAGTTTTTTTGTATTGACTTCAATGTTTAACATTTATATCGTGTCAATCTTTTATATACTTGTTGTGATCCTGTAATGTTATAGTCAACTGATTGCTTATTCCAATATGCAACTTACGATCAACACATTTTTGATCACATTGCATGTACTTTAGGGATAATAAGAAGACTTTATTAAAAACCAATGTAATGGAATATTAAAACATCATCATGGGTGCTCAAACAACTACAAACAATGTCAATGTAATGACTGAAAATTTTGAAGGCTGAAAAGACTAGGTTTGTGATTGGTGCCATTCTTTAAGGTGTACGTCTTAAACTACGTTTGATTCTTTCAGATTATAGTCTTTGTTTTTTCCCTTGGTTTTGAACTTTGTTAATGATTTGTCCTTTTTGTAATTTTTATTTTTGTTCTCAATGCCAGGGAGTTGGTCAAGATTGAAGATCAGTTCAACCGTACTAGTGAAGAGATCAAATTTGTGGCTGCATGGTTGAAACAGATGTAGATGGGGGAATTCAGCAAACACCGAGAGGAGCATACGTACAGGGACTTTATAAATGAAGTCTTAATTGTTGATGTGATCGAACAAACTTGTGCATTATAAGGGTAAACTCTGGACACTAAGAAATGTTGAAGGACTTTTTTGTGTATACATGTTCATTATTCCTTTTCGCATTCGCACCACAAAGATTTTAACAGCTACCGGTAATTTTACTTGAACATAATTGTATTTGTAAGTCAAATACATTAGGTTTGAAACTAAGCAATCAGTAGTTTCTTTCCTCTTCTTGAATCAGTACAATTTGCAAATATCAAGCGAAGAGACTGTTCTATGACTTTTGTATCATCACATGTAAATCAAATGTGACAGAACCTAAATTCATTTGTTTAAAAAACCCAATAAACCCTTCCACTTTACTTAATCAAATTACGCACAAGTTGACTCAGAAATATATATAAAATAACTTGCTGACTTGCTGTTATTACCGTCATTATAGTTTAAGGACATGAAACTTCATTGCAAAGAAATGTATGAATGCAAACAGTTGCTCCTTGAATCCAAAATTTGAATGTAACCTGAATCTACTTTGTTTGCTGTATATCTTAAAAATCGACACAAGTACATGTAGGATTGGTGGTGGTGGTGGTGGTGGTGGAAGGGCTTTCAATAAACAACAATCTAAAAGAGCATATTTAAAGGGTTTTAGTGCATCACTTTAATTTCAAAGTGCCATGTTTTTACAGGAATATTCAACAGAAGAAAGTGGTACTCATTGAAAGGGAAATACCACATGATCGATACCACAGGAACAAGTACTGGGAACATGTATCACAGGAACATGTTACCACAAGAATGGTACCACAGGAATATAGTACCACAGGTACCACAGGAATAGTTCAACAGGTACCGCAGGAAAAAAGTACCGCAGGAAAAAAAGTACCGCAGGAAAAAAAAGTACCGCAGGAAAAAAAAGTACCGCAGGAAAAAAAAGTACCGCAGGAAAAAAAAGTACCGCAGGAAAAAAAAGTACCGCAGGAAAAAAAAGTACCGCAGGAAAAAAAAGTACCGCAGGAAAAAAAAGTACCGCAGGAAAAAAGTACCGCAGGGAAAAAGTACCGCAGGAAAAAGTACCACAGGAATACCACAGGAATTTGTCCTGTGGTAATGTCCCAAAAAATGACAGGACATTTCCTGTGGTACTGTCCTGTGGTATTTTTTGTGGTAATACCACAGGACATTTTCGTAAGGGTTGTTTGCATCATTTGCCTTGCTTTGATTTTAGAGATACACTGTACGTAACCTGATAAAGGTCTATCCATGTAACTTATGAACCTCCATTACTGAATACTAATTTCATATTTATTTGCAACGTAAGCCAAGGCGAACGGTTGTTATAAGGCGTAAGATGAGATTTAACTGATTTGCATATTGTAGCAGTGACGTGCGAGGTTAATGTTTCCGCTTTGTTGTGTGTAAGAGTGTGTGCATGCACAGCATGACACTATAGTGGAACATCTTGACTAAGGCTAATGCTATGCAATTGTGAGTAACTACTCGGATGACCCACCACAGTTCTTTTCGTCACTGTCGTCATAGCAATGGTTGATCCCGTCACAAGTTGGTTCCTCCTTATCCACACACTGCTTATTGGAGCACTCGTACTGGTTTGCCCTGCAGGGCGCTGTGCAGTACTGTTCATCAGAGTCGTCTGAGCAGTCATTCTTGGAGTTGCAGCGGAGCACCAGGTCAATACACTGGCCGCTGTCACAGCGGAACTCGTTGGCTTTGCAAAATGCTGAGAAACCAATCAAATTTACAGCATTAGAGAGGGATCTAGTTGAGCTCTGTCAAAAGATGGTGCATCCAAATGTTGGACTTTAATATAAAGGTCTACATATATACATGTACATATACATGGGCCTTATTCTTGAACAGACACGAGAGTACAAATTATCGATGTGGTTTCGAATTGCAAAGCCCAAAAAACTAATGTAATTAAAAAAACAAAATAAATTACAATCCGTATTCTCTTTGAGTGATTCCCGTTTGCTATTTCCAAGGTTGGCAACATTCCTAATGTCACTAGTATCATGACTTTGGGCGTGATCCCATACATGGAATTTGACTAGCGGCCCCTGAACAAAGATAGACAATTTTAGGGAACCGCCAACATAGGGCTGGATATAACTTAGTTGGTAGAGCACCGGAACCGATTCAATTTCTTTGTTCAAATCTAAACATAATTTTACAATCTTTAGATTCAAGTCAAGTTACCAAACTGCTTTAATAAACATAATTTTTAAAGAACTGGTATCCAGAAGATGTGAAATTTGCCCTGTGGACACAGTCTGTCTCCTTTACCTACATGTAACCTTTCACAGGTTCTTGCCCATGTGCGCAGTTCAACATAAAGGTGATCATGCAGTCCATGCTGGAAAGATCAATCTTATGAGTCCAAAGCTCACATCAAGACCTTTCATTCAACTTACGACAATCTTCTTCATCGCTGTGATCATCACAATCAAAATCAGAATCACATCGCCAGGACAACGGAACACACAGGTTGCTGTCTGAGACACAGGTAAATTCCTTGGTGGAACAAGTTGGTGGATCTGTCCAAGATAAACATGAAGACAAATATGTGAATGCCTATGCTAAATATTCATTGTTACATTATGTGCTTAGATACTGGTCAACAACGGTCAATTGTCCGATTAATAAAAATGGGAAGGTAGGAAAAAAGAGGGGAAGGTAGGGGATTGGGGAGGGGGGGGGGAGGGGGGGGGGGGGGGGGGGGTTGGTGTTGATGACACCCTATATTTAAAAGAATTAGAACCATAACAAGAAATGTATGCGTACCTCCGCAAGTACTCTCATCATCCTGTAGAACCAGATCCAGCGGACATGAGCATCGTGATTGGCCGTCACCCATAGCAATGCAGATATGAGAACAACCGCCGTTCTCATCGATGCATGGATGATCAGCTATAAATAAATCAAACAAGGGCAAAATGATATGCTATAAAATTGTACCTGTTGATGAGATGGTATTTAGCCATTTACACCTCGACTTATAAAATCAGGATAACAGTAGGACTTTAGCCTTTCATTAGTTTTTCATTGATAGCCACACCCATGTGTAACCGAGCAGACAAGGAAGGTCACTTTTTGTATACAAATACACCAAATTTATTTCCAAAATAGATATAATAAATTCTTTGCCAATTTAAATAGCTTATTTACAAATACTGTGGTATATGTCAAAACGACAATAATTATGTCAAAACGACAGTATCCCAAAACGACAGCCATAAAACGGGTCTAATGTTAACACTCCCGTAAGTATCGCCAAGTACAAACCGGTGAAAGGGTAAAAATCCGGTAAAACCCCGACGGGTGAAAGGGAGCTTTACCCTTTCACCGGTTTGTACTTGGCGATACTTACGGGAGTGTTAACATTAGACCCGTTTTATGGCTGTCGTTTTGGGATACTGTCGTTTTGACATAATTATTGTCGTTTTGACATATACCACAGTATTTGTAAATAAGCTATTTAAATTGGCAAAGAATTTATTATATCTATTTTGGAAATAAATTTGGTGTATTTGTATACAAAAAGTGACCTTCCTTGTCTGCTCGGTTACAAAAGTGGCGTAGTCGACAGGATCTGGCATAGTCCAGATTCTGTTTAAAACTCCCGTTTATTTCCATAATAGAATAAAACGACAGCCAATAGGGTCATTAGGTGCCGAGGTGACTGTTCGCTACTCCTGTTGGAGCTGCCACATCATTGCCCTTCTACGGTGATTTTCCATGTGCACAGTTGGTTTTATCTGAGCGGTGGACAGTGCTGCTGGAATGAACTTTCCACAAGACACCTCTTCGGTTGTTTAGTGGTGATGCTGTTTTGCTGCGCAATTGAACTGTGTTGCTAAGGTTACGGTACCTTTGAAACATTTTCTTTTGCATACACTTTATTACATAATTGTTGAGTAGTTGATGGTTTATGCGATGACTGTATGTGTACTGCATTTTCAGTAAAATAACGTCTGTCTGCAGTTAATATGTTGTTCATATAGTGATACCTTGCTTGACAGGCACATATCTAGAATCCTAATGAGTTTTGTATGTTATTTTTCATAGGTAACATTTCAATTTAATGAGCCTTTGGTACAAGACATTGATTCTCGTGCAATGTGTATTTGGCAATAGTTCAATTTAATGTTGGACATTGTTTTAGGCAACATAGTCCTTGTGATAGTTACTTGTTTTCTCGTTTGGTATTGTTGAGGGATTGTTGTGCATAGATACATGTACTGTAAGAGACGCTGGGGTTAAGAGATTAATTTTTGTATTTTTTTTCATTGCTACAGGTTCAGGCATTTGCAGGCCCGAACGACTCGTATCTCCCATGCCTCTCTTCGTCCATCACCAGCCTCAGCGAAACAATTCCATTGGGGAATATAAATACACAGGTGATATATACTTTTGTACACATTAGTTGTCATTTTACATGTTCTTGTATTAACTTTCTCTCCACATAATCAGCAGGCCTCCTTGTGTGTAACTATGGCTACTGGAGGAGAGTATACTTGGTCGCCGGTTCCGAAAAAATTGTCTGAAGACAATATGATGACCCAGATTAGGAAATTGCAGGAACAACTTAAAGAAGCTACCATGGAATCTAAATCTAAAAGTTCCCCTGCTTTTCTGTTAATGCCCAGTCAGAAGAAACTCCCTTCTTACTCGGGTAAGCCAGACGTCGGGTTGAAACTAGAAGACTGGATTTGTGACGTAATAGCGGCAATTAGGTCTCGACCTTTGACCGAGGAAGATAAAGTGGATTTTGTTTCAAACACCTTACCGGACCAGCTAGAGAGGAAGTCAAGTTTCGTCCTCATAAATCAGTTGCTGACATTTTAACCATACTGCGGGAAGTTTTTGGCGATCAGGGATCATCTGTTCATTTACAGAGAGCGTTCTTTGAACGAAAACAGACCACTGAAGAAAATAGTCGAGATTTTTCTCATGCACTTTTAGACCTCTATATGACCGTGCTTGTAGGAAGTCTCCACATCTTGTTGCACATAAGGAGCAAATATTGTGTGATCAACTGGCTGATGGTGTTTCAGATAGTTTGTTGAGAAAGCACCTGAGAAAGAGAGTTAAGGATACACCAGACATCAGGTCCTTCACTCTGAGAGCTGAAGCCATGTGTTGCACCCCTAGTGGCCTGACTTAAAGGTAGTATACACCATTTGCAGAAATCGAAAATATTTACTACTTAATTATTAAGAAATACCTTACTCAATTGAAAGTAAATAATGATTTTAGGCATTCCGCAAAAGGATTGCGCTGGATATCCTGTAATTATTCCAAAAAAATGAATTTTATAAAGAAAAATTCGCTCTCGCCGGACGGCGAGAGCGAAAAAACAAAGATAACATAAGAATAACTGCTCGACCCCGGTTGAAAACAAACGCTGTTTTTCGTGCTTTTCTGGGCATCCATGATTGTAAAACTTCGGAAAAGTCAGTTAAACGATATTTACTATGAAATACAACCCCCCAAATCTACCCATTCATGATAATTCAAGCAATTAATTACCAATGGTGTATACTACCTTTAAAGGTAGTATACACCATTTGCAGATATCAAAAATATTTACTACTGAATTATTAAGAAATACCTTACTCAATTGAAAGTAAATAATGATTCTAGGCATTCAGCAAAAGGATTGCGCTAGATATCCTGTAATTATTCAAAAAAAAATGAATTTTATAACGAAAAATTCGCTCTCGCCGGACGGCGAGAGCGAAAAAACAAAGATAACATAAGAATAACTGCTCGACCCCGGTTGAAAACAAACGCTGTTTTTCGTGCTTTTCTCGGCATCCATGATTGTAAAACTTCGGAAAAGTCAGTTAAACGATATTTACTATGAAATACAACCCCCCAAATCCACCCATTCATGATAATTCAAGCAATTACCAATGGTGTATACTACCTTTAAGTCACTGCAGGGTGTTCATTAAATTCTCTGCAAATAGATGACACAAAGCGTCCAGTGAGTGGGCTGATATAACTTTAATAGTGTTCACTCAAAGTCATCCAGTGTAAGAGTGACGATAACAACAATTAAGGACTTAAACGGTTAAAACATAAGGGATAAAACTAGGGGTCAGATATTATAACAATTATCTCTACTGCCAGAGTACTTAAAGACTTGGCTAGTTTTCTAATTATCTCTATTGCTAAAGTCATATCTACCAAAATAACAAACCCAGAACTTGTAAGATAAACACTTTCTCTCTGTCTAAATTCACATTGATACAAGATAAAGAAACACATTACGTTACTGGTATAAAGAAAAACATTAACTATAAAACCATCATGTGGTTCAAGCCTGGAGTTAAATAAAACTAGTCTGACCCAGCCATAAATCTTATTGTCCTTCCTAGCCTGGCACTTGTCTCTCATAAATCAAACCAAAGGGATGTCATATACAAGCTAGATAAACAGGAGGGATTATTCCAGGCTAGCCTATTAACTAGTGAAGCCCCAAGGTTATGTGGTGGGCCAAACAGGCATTTCATTGTTCTTAGACCATGCAGTCTGAGTGCCCTATTTCTAGCTACATGTGTACAGTGTATACTGTACAGAGAAAATGGCACAATTACCGAAATGAAAACCATTAATGACTTTTCCTACTACAAAAATACATACAGTGGGTGGGAAAAGTGATCAAACACAAATCTTAGTATAAATCTCATCTATAAAGTCTGAACTGTCAAACACACAAATCAATGAATCAAAATATCATCCGGAACAATAAGATAATCCTTGGATAAAACATGACTGGATCTGAACAGGAATATAGCAAAAGTAAATGTGTCACAGGCCAGACAAGGATGATAAAAGTTCATCAAAGTTCAAGAGTCAAAATACGCTTTCTTTAAAAGTCTAAAAGGAACTAGGATGACACCTAGATAATCTCTACATTATCAACTGACCATGAACTCCAATAAAATTCCACATACCTGCAAATAGATGACACAAAGCGTCCAGTGAGTGGGCTGATGTTTCCTACCTCCATGGCTGATATAACTTTAATAGTGTTCACTCAAAGTCATCCAGTGTAAGAAGAGTGACTGTGGGTGACCACTGATCCACTCACCAGGGCTCTGTGAGTCCAATTATGGCTGTTCCATGAACAGGCTGTTGAAAATTAAGAGGGCGTACTACGGTGGCCCACAACTGTCACGGCAAAAGCAAAAGCGCCGCAGCAAAAGCAAAAGCGCCGCAGCAAAAGCAAAAGCGCCGCGGCAAAAGCAAAAAGGTCACGGCAAAAGCAAAAAGGTCACGGCAAAAGCAAAAGCGCCGCGGCAAAAGCAAAAGCGCCACGGCGAAAGCAAAAGCGCCACGGCGAAAGCAAAAGCGCCGCGGCAAAAGCAAAAGCGCCGCGGCAAAAGCAAAAAGGTCACGGCAAAAGCTCAGCATCACTGTACCAGTTATATCCTTGATGTGATCAGCTTGTATGGCTCTTGTATACCCATGTTCTAGTATTGTGTCCTGAAACGCTATGGGGTCGTTCTCGATTCTGCCCAGCAGTTCTCTTTCATGCTTGGTTAGATGTTCCGCAGTGAGCTGATCCATCTGCACTTCTTGGTTGATTAGCATGTCATATACACATTCCTCGAATAAACAAGGGGGTGGTCCACCTTGTGCAATACTAACTGTACACACCTGACCACATGCATAAAAGAAACCATTATGGACAAAGAGCATTGAATCAATCGGTCCACCATTGGGAAAGATCTGGCTTCTGACATTGTCAATGGCAGTTGTCAAAAATTCCTTGGCCATGGCACCACTATCTATGCCATCTTCACCGGCAAAATGAACTCTTAACATATTCTCAGGTGAATGGCGCTTTGCTTCTCTTTGCCAAATAGTTAGATACCTTTGAAGCGTAGAACCCCTCCTCACCACAATAAACATCTGATCTTGCTTGTTGATTTTTTCTTGCAAACAAGATATGAGGCTTAAGCAACTGTCAAATTTGTGGAGATCCTCCTGGCTTGACGACTCACAGGTAAATGAACCTCGTTCATTGTTCACTCCGTGAATGAATTGGTCACCGGCATTTTCATTCTGCAATTCAGACTGCAGCTTCCTGGCTAGCATCTCGTCACTTTCTATTTGGCCTTTCACCTTCTTCTCTGGTGGGTGATGGTCTTCCTCCTCTGAAGTAACATTTTCCTCAACTTGCTTTTCACTTTCCTTGAGGTCATCAGATGTGCAGAGGTAGAGTACAATTCTCTTGTAATCTTTTCCAAGTTCATCTTGATATCTCTTAAGGTTAAAGAATTCTCGGGTTCCTGGAAGAAATTGAGCCTCTTCCCCACTTTCGTACAACAATCTGTATTCTTCTCCTTCTCTGTAACAGTTTGTGTGGTAGGCTTTGAACTTGGCCTCAGCTTGGGTACGGACGTCAGCATATGGGGCTGTATTAGATATTTTTAGCATTACCCTTTTCCCTCTTATTGGCTTCAGTCTTGATTCCTTCTCATAGAACTCCATAATGCCAATGGTGATAGCTACTTCCTGGTCTTTTTCTTTTTCTTTCACTGCTGCCTTGCCAACCTTCTCCTTCCATAGTTGTCCTTTAAATTTTCTGTAGGCAGAAAATGTTTTAATTTTGTTTCCACTGCCTGTACTTGAGGTTGACCCTGCAACATGAAAAAATGTTATTATTAATAATTGTCATGCGTACATGTATTCCTTATAACTCCCACAGCTTTGCGAAACTGCTGAAAGACACTCAACCCCCTAGTTTTTCAGATGATTGAAGTGATATTGTATGCTCAGTAGTATAATATCAGAAATGGATTATGATTAGGCAGGTTGAAGTGGTGACAGCCAGGGATTTCCAGTTTCTTGGTGTAGAATCACATTGCCAGTAATTTCTTGCCAGCCCTCTCTTGTTTTACTTTTTCAATTGTTCCACTCCTGTCCTTCTGATGTTACACCCCTGGTCCCTCTTTTTTTTAATCTCTTTTTTTTATTCCTTCCCGGTTGTATCTCCCTTTGTTTTATTGTTCTCCACCAAGGTCTGTTCCCTATTCACCCCATGGTCTGTCTTTGATTCTATACTCTGGTCCACTCTTTGAATTCATAATCCTATCTTTTATTGGTTCTTCGACTCTTCTTAATTCTGTTATCCCTCATTTGTTTCTCCTCCCAACCCTGTAATACATGCTTGTGTGTCTTCTTGTGTTTGTTTCATGAACATTTACATTCATTTCTACTATGAAGATCTTCTTGTTAAAGGTATGATACACCATTTGCAAAATGATTGTAATATATATCCTGCAATTGTTCCGAAACAATACAGAAAAAACAAACCCTAAACCCTATAAGAAGAACAAGAACAACTGCCCTTTTTTCTTGGCATCCATGATTGTAAAATTTCGGACAGGTCAATCGATATTATTTTACTATAAAATACAACCCCAAATCCTCCCATTCCTGACAATTCAAGTATTTAACAAACGTGTATACCTTTAAGATAAAAATATCAGGCCCTCTAAATTTTTTTGATTTGTGTATTTCCAGCCAGTATAAGCAGTTTGCAGCAGTTTAATTGTATTCAAACTTTTCTTAGTTAACAAATTAATAATGCACACACACCCCAAACCACTAAAATATAGGCAAGTTCAAGTATAGTTATACCTCTCCCACCTGTTTCTATTCCTGGCGCAGTTGCTCCATCTTGACTATTTCCAGCCACCGTGACGGAAGTCCCTAAATGAACAAAACAAAAAATAATTTTAAAAAGGAACGCGTATTAAACCTCTGCTGTAAGTTAAAGGTAGTATACACCATTTGCAGATATCGAAAATATTTACTACCGAATTATTAAGAAATATCTTACTCATCTGAAAGTAAATGTTGATTCTGGGCATCCAGCAAAATGATTGCGCTAGATTGCCTGTAATTCTTCCGAAAATTAGAATTTTATAATGAAAAATTCGCGATCGCCGGACGGCGAGCGCGAAAAAACAAAGATAACATAAGAATAACTGCTCGATGCCGGTTGAAAAAAAACGCTGTTTTTCGTGCTTTTCTCGGCATCCATGATTCTAAAACTTCGGACAGCTCAGTTAAACGATATTTACTATAAATACAACCCCCCAAATCTACTCATTCATGATAATTCAAGCAATGACCAATGGTGTATATCTTTAAGCAGAAGTAAAATGTTCAGGTAGTGTGCAAAAGTAGTACATTACTTTCTATACACTTTCAGTAATGCCACTCACATAACAACTAAAAGTAATGCAAATAACATTTTCTGAAATAGTACAGTAATTGTACTGAAGGCAATTTAAAGGTAGTATACACCATTGGTAATTGCTTGAATTATCATGAATTTGTAGATTTGGGGGGTTGTATTTCATAGTAAATATGCCGGACGGCGAGAGCGAATTTTTCTTTATCAAATTCAATTTTTCACAATAATTACAGGATATCTAGCGCAATCATTTTGCTGGATGCCTACAATCATTATTTACTTTCAAATAAGTAAGATATTTCTTTATAATTCGATAGTAAATATTTTCGATATGTGCAAATGGTGTATCCTACCTTTAAGAGTCTTTCCTTTTTTACTAAACATTTTTGACAGGCCTCCCTATAAAAGTATAGTTATTACTTATCATTTGTATTTGTACTATACCTAGCTTGCATAGCAAATAGTCTGCTACACAATATAGTTTATAAATGTTTTAATTCCAAAACTTTAATTACATACATTTTGTACATGTATGTATAATATTTGTATGTGGGAAAAGTGCTTGTTAAAAGATATACCACATTTGCAAACATTCACAAACAAAATGTTTATGAAATACATTTGTAGTACACCTTTAACTTACTGCCCTCTGACTATGCGTTAGGCAGGTCACAAGATCAGGAGTTCAACATTGCCACTGAGCAGTAAATCTTAATCGTCATATACCCTCCAAGTCAAGATGCCAAAATCAGAATCTTAAATCTTAACCTTGCCCTGGCCTATGACCTGACCTGACCTTAATCATGCCCTTTTCCTTTGAACATTGTTCACCTAAATACTAGTTGACATCTGTTTTATATTTCACTCTGTTCAGACCTCCATATTTGGCATATTCACTTGTTGTAGTTTTAATGTATGTACATAACATGTTGTCACGGTAACAAGTACATTTGATAGTACACAATCTCTGTTTCTGAGTAAAGTTATTAATTTACCTTCTTCAAATAACTCTTTGTACACCCGCCTGCAATGCAATCCTGCACCTTTATAGTCCAGTCAAAATTCTAAATTTTGTATTGTTGACCTCCAACAAATTGTAACAATATTTCTTTCACCACAGTGCACTTCTAAAAGGTCCCTGGAATTACATACTAAAATTCTTTAAAAATCCAAGTGGTGGAAATATGTCTAATTTGCATAAATCGTTAATCCCTGCCCTGTAATTTGTTTATTCCCATATTTCGGTATATATTTTATTTTTATTTTTCGAGAAAGTTTATTTTGGTGATTCTACTTACACAGCCTTACTTCAATAACATTTTCTAAAGCATGTAAGTGACTGAATAATTTTGAAAATAGAGTAATGGTTCAAAATCTCTATAATTTTAGCCTATAATTTGCACGCATTTACCTTGTCTCCAGATATCATCAAGTAGTCAGTATGTCAGTATATGATAACTGTGCCAGTAAGCAACTTGGTGAATTTGAAGCTCACCATGCAATACTGACTACTGGATGATACCCGGAGACATTGTAATGTACGCACATGTTATTTTGGATAATTACCATGTTCTCATAATTATTCAGTCACTTATATACGCTCTAGAAAATGTTATTGAAGTAGGGATATGTAAGTAGCATCACCCAAATCAACTTTTCAATTTTTTGTTTTAATATATTATATACCTAAATATGGGAATAAATATATTACACGGCAGGGATTAACGATTTATGCAAATTAGTCATATTTCCACCACTTGAATGTTTAAAAGACTTTTAATATGTCATTGTGGGGATTGTCATCCAAATTCTAATCTAGCTAGGGTCGTGGTATACTTGTTGTAGCTGAATAGTCATGATTAAAAAGGGCCTATTATTAACCTTAACAATTAATATAACTAGGCCTAAGCTCATCGTGCACCGGCCACGTGGACACACATACATACATTTGTAAAGCAACGACTAAGTCAAGTGAGTATATACTACGTACGGTACGTTTATATTTTCGTGAGCTGGAATTTTCATTCAAGATCAAGGCTATAAAAAGACCCACCTTTTCCACATTTCGAGCAGAAATTGCCAGGATCGATGACTTGCTGACCACAGTTGCTGCAAAAGGTCATACTTGATTGTTGCTCGTAAAGTTCTAATTTGTATTCAGACTACGTAACTAGGTACACAAGTTAAGTACATGTACATGTAATTTTTGTCGATATCATTATCAAGTTCGTATGTCTGTAAATCATAGGCCGCGCAATGATTATCGGCCGTTTTCCAAACTTCAGCTTCGTTTCAGTTTGCGTTCATGCAGTTTGACAATAGGCCTATAAAGCCAAATACGAACTAAAGCTGAGGTTTAAAAACCGGCAATAGACGAGGCTTTTGCTTTCCCCGCGGCGCTTTTGCTTTCCCCGCGGCGCTTTTGCTTTCGCCGTGGCGCTTTTGCTTTTGCCGTGACCTTCTTGCTTTTGCCGCGGCGCTTTTGCTTTTGCCGTGACCTTTTTGCTTTTGCCGCGGCGCTTTTGCTTTTGCCGCGGCGCTTTTGCTTTTGCCGTGACCTTTTTGCTTTTGCCGTGACCTTTTTGCTTTTGCCGCGGCGCTTTTGCTTTTGCCGCGGCGCTTTTGCTTTTGCCGCGGCGCTTTTGCTTTTGCCGCGGCGCTTTTGCTTTTGCCGTGACAGTTGTGGGCCACCGTAGTACTCACAGAGGGGGCATGTAAAGAAGCATGTAAGTAAGGCTGCTACACTCTCCCCCACCAACTTAAATGTTGACCCCAACATTTCCAAAAATCTTAAAATACAAGCGATACAATACAATTGATTTGTCCGCAACATCAATCTAATATACCATTCGGACAAATTTCAAAGTTAAAATCACAACAATACGTACAAATCTGATCTTGCTTTACGCTGCTACATGCGCATGCAGCTCAATTCTGCAAGGACAATTCTGATGCCATTAAAATGTCAACATGCACATGCACAAACTAGGCATTCCAATCAACAACAAAGCAATCACGTTCTCAGGTCTATAACAGTTCTATACAAGAGCTGGTTTTTGTTTACATCCTTATGGCGGTTGGAGCCACAGTCGCCATGACTGCATCTGCATCCTCCAGGATTACACCAGGGCATCGTCACAGGGGTACGTAGGCCATGACATCGGGTTGAGTGGCCACATCACGCTAGTGCAGGTGCTGTCATTAGAGGATGGAGCCATGACATCATTGGGTGTGGGAAAGGAGTGTAACTCCCCATGTTGATGGTGTTCACCCCTCCTTGCTCCAGTTGTGACTCACCCAATTGTTGATAAGCCAAACGCTGTGGGGGCTGCCGTTGTCTTGTCGGATAACTCCGAAACTCCTGCGGTGCGTCAGCTGGACCAGGGGCGTCGGCTGGCTGAGGGGCGTCGGCTGGCTGAGGGATATCAGCTGGACCAGGTATGTCGGCTGGCTGAGGGGCGTCAGCTGGCCGAGGGGCGTCGACTGGACCAGGGGCGTCGACTGGACCAGGGGCGTCGACTGGATCATGGGCGTCGACTGGATCAGGGGCGTCGACTGGATCAGGGGCGTCGACTGGATCAGGGGCGTCGACTGGATCAGGGGCGTCGACTGGATCAGGGGCTGCCTCGGGAACATTTAACTGTTTGCCTATGGCATCTTCCTTCCTCCAGTGATCAGCGGGAAAGAACTCGCCAGCTTCATGATTTAGTGGTCGGGTAGGCTGTCGTCTCCTGGGGGCTGGGACTGGTGGCGTTCTCTCGAACGGCAGATAGTCGTCATCAGAGCCACTAGACGAGTCCTCTTCTGGTCTGATACCAGTATGTTGGGAAATTTGCCTTCGGGTGCGGGGGGCTGGTCGGGGTGGAGGCTTTACTTGTTCCGCCAACCCTTCTCTGGTGAGGTGGTTGCATGGCAACAACAGGTTTCTATGAAGTGTTCTTCTTCTTCCCTTTCCACTCTCGGGAACCAGTTCATATACTGGGGAGTCATCACCTAGCCGTTTCACGACAGTGTGGACTTCACTCTCCCAGTACGCTCGCAGCTTGCCTGGTCCACCGGTTTCGTTGAGGTTTCTCACTAGAGCTCTGTCACCAGGATGAAGAACACTGCTGTGTACTTTCCGGTCATGTTGGTGTTTACCCCGGGCTGAGGACTTGACCGCATTTTGTCGTGCCAACTCGTACGCTTCTTCCATCTGCTGCTTCCAGCGTTGACTGTACTCCCTGTGGTCCTTCAGGTGGTCTGGTGCCTGTTGCAAACTAAAGGCCAAATCAATAGGGAGGCGTGGCTGACGGCCATACAGAAGAAAGAATGGTGAAAATCCCACGGCATCAGACCGAGTGCAGTTGTATGCGTGGACCATCTTGTTCACCGATTCTTTCCAGTGGGATTTGTCCTTTTCTGGCAAGGTGCGCAGCATTCCAAGTAGGGTCCGGTTGAACCGCTCAACCTGGCCATTTCCCTGTGGGTGATAGGGGGTTGTCCTTGATGGTGTAATGCCGCTTAGCCTTTGTAGCCTGTGGAACAGCTGGTTTTCAAACTCCCTCCCCTGGTCATGGTGTAGTTTGTGGGGAAAACCGAATCTCAGAACGAAATCATTGAAGATCTTGTCAGCAGCGGTCTTGCCCGACTTGTTAGTCGTCGGGTACGCTTGGGCAAACCTCGTAAAGTGGTCCATTACCACCAGGATGTATTCGTATCCTCCAATGCTTTTCTCAAGGTGAACGAAATCGATGGAGACCATCTCAAAGGGTGCCGTTGTCACAATACTGTGAAGGGGTTCTCTGGTCTGGCGGTTTGGTTTCCGCTGCTTCAAGCATCTGCAGACATTTGTGACGAAGTGTTCAATGTCTTTCTGCATGTGGGGCCAATAGAACCGATCACGTGCCAGGTGAACGACACGTTCAGCCCCTAGATGGCCCATTTCTTCGTGTAGCTCTCTATACACCATGCGATGGTACTTACGAGGAAGGACAAGTTGGGACCTTTCACCGGATCTACGGCATAACACTCCATCTTTGTCAACACTCAACTTGCACCAGTCACGAAGGAGAATAGTGGTGTGTGGGTGTTCTCCTGCTCGATCTTGCCTATTTGGCCGTCGTCCACTCTCAACAAGATGAAGAACAGGGCCAATGATGCTATCGGCTTGCTGGGCTGCCCTCAGCTCTTCTCTACTGTTCTTCTGGGTCAATGTTACCTCGTCATCGGGGCAGGATGTGTCGGTTGTAATCGCCGTTATCCAGGGGCAGAAGACGGTGACTGACTGGGTTGCGGCATTGATGTGATCTGTAGTGACCTCCCTTGTACAATGAGCCATGTACTCATCGATATCTAGGGGGATGCGAGACAACACATCCGCGTCCGCGTTGTTTCGTCCTGGGCGGTACTTTATCTTGAAGTTAAAGTCGGCAAGTTCTGCCACCCACCGGTGTCCTGTTGCGTTGAGTTTGGCTGAAGTGAGGATGTAGGTGAGCGGGTTATTGTCGGTATATACTGTGAAGCTGGGTGCATAGTACAGGTAATCCCTAAACTTCTCGGTAACCGCCCACTTCAAAGCCAAGAACTCTAGCTTACCAGAGTGCAGATGGTAGTTCTTCTCCGCTGGGCTGAGAGTACGGAACCGTACCCAATAACCCTCTTCTTGCCGTCTTGTTCCTGGTAGAGTACTGCCCCTAACCCCTCATGAGAGGCATCAGTATGCAGGATAAATGGGTTCTCGTGATCTGGAAAACCCATTACTGGAGGGGACAGCAGGCATCTCAGAAGGCGATCTAACACTGCTTGATGGTTGTCTAACCAGGTGATTGGTTGCCGTGATGAGACTTGCGTTGCATTGTTTTTCCTGAGAGTTCCTCTGGATGGTTTCGGTGGTTTCTCACGGCCCTTCGCAGAAGGATCATCTGGGCTGGGTTTTCGTAGCAACTCGTACAGTGGCTTGGCAATGCTGGAAAAATTCTGGATGTATTGTCGGTAGTATCCAAGCAAACCCAGCATCTTTCTTAACTCACCAACCGTGCTTGGTTTCTTCGTTCGAAGTAACTCCACCGCTGCAACATCTGCTGGATCCATCTTGTACCCTTCGCTTGAAACGATCCTTCCTAGGTATCGGACTTCCTTCTGAAAAAGGCTGCACTTACTAGGTTTGAGTTTTACCCCTTTCTCCTGTAAGCGACGCAAGACTCGACGAAGATACTCCAGGTGGTTTTCGAATGTGTCACCATACACCAGGATATCATCTAGATAAACAACAGCAATTTCACCAACCAGTCCTTCTAGACAAGACTCCATACATCGCTGGAATACGGCAGGTGCATTTGTAAGGCCAAATGGGATGCGTAGCCACTCATACAAGCCCCAGGGAGTGATGAATGCTGTAGCCTCACGACTCTCTTCTGCCATGAAGCCTTGATGATAGGCCTTGCCCTGGTCTAGTGTGGTAAACCAGGAATTTCCTCCGAGGCTATCAAGGACATCTTGGATTCGTGGAATTGGCTGTCTGTCCGGTATCGTCTTACGGTTGAGTTGCCGGTAGTCTATGCATAGACGAAGAGACCCATCTTTCTTCCTGACACACACCACTGGAGAGGAATATGGAGACTCTGACTTCGAGATCCACCCTCGCTTTATTAAATCTTGTAAGTAAGATTTAACTTCCCGATACAGGGGTGGGGGTACTGACATGTATGACTTTTGGACAGGTATGTCATCTTGTAAACGAAGGCGCATTTGTAGGTCTCGAATGCATCCCAAGTCGCTTTCATCTTTGGCAAATGCTCCTGCCTCTTCCTTCAACATCTCGGTTGCTAGGTTACGCTGTTGTTCTGTGAGGTGGCTAATATCAACAGGAGGGACCCAATTATCACCACCCCCTGTAGATGTGACGACGTTCACTCGTACTTCTGGTCGGGTGGGTTCCATGACACACTTGTATGGCCGGATCTCATCGGTATGGACAATTAAGGGTGCCAAGGGGAGTTCGTTTTCTAAGCACCACATCATAATTTTCCGAGTTGGATATCAGGATAGGTACTTTACACGATGAACCTTTCCCCAATCTGATTACAGATGGCTGAGGCTGCAGTTCATCTGGAAATGGTACCGTGAGGTCTGGCTCAAAGAGAACGTCTGTATCCCTCGCTGAGCAAGTGGGGTTTACACGACATGACACCTCCATGACACTTCTTTTAGGAATTGTAACATCGCTTCTCCCCACCATGACATTGCAGATGTTGCTCGGCAACTCTTCTTTGATGAGGTGGACAAGGGTTTTTACTTCCCTCTTCGCCATGGATGGAAAGGCTGCTTCCACTGCTTGTACCGGACTGGGACCAGAGTTGTTATCCATTTTGACAAACTCCTCGATCACGTTGTAACCAATGATAGGGGCTCCGGTCGTTGCCTGGGTAACCAACACCGGTACTCAAATCTCTTGACTCCGCCCTGCTACTAATTTGAAGGAGACTTCAAGCCATCCGTCAAAAGGGATGCGCGACCCATTCGCTGCTGTAAGGTTGAGATCATTTGCACCAAGAAGCTCTGACAGGGGCCGTATCCGTACATTGGGGATGTTTACCATTTTCCAGTCATTGGTAATGATGGAAACTTGAGCACCGGTATCCCACAATGCCCTCGTTTTCACTCCTTGGATCCAGCAGTTTACTAGGCATCGTTTTCCTACCAGTCGTGTCACTCTTGTTTGGTTTGAAGGAGATAGCTTGCATACATGGGACTTGTTGGATGTAGATCCTGCGGTTACTGCCCGTCCCGCTGCAGTAACCACTCGCCGTTTCCCGCCTGGTTGTTCCTTGGTAGACGACAACCGCGAGCAAAATGTTCACTTGAGCCACATCGGTAGCAATGGTCACAATTACTGCCAGTGCCGTCTCGTTGGCAGTTGGGACAACCACTGCGAAACCTCTGGTTGGTCTGGGGTCGTCGCCGTTCGGATGGTTGGTTATTATTATTATTATTCATGGTTTATTTCAAATTCACATAGCAGCTTATGAGCTGAATTGCGTGGAATTTTACAATGATAGTTACAATATAAAAACCGAACATGTAAAAATACATAAAATATAGAGAAAAGGTCAAGATTCAAAATGTATCAATTGCACAGTACTATTAACCATTTTACAAACAGACAAAATTAAACTATTGGAGGAAGAGGATGCAGGGAGTGGGAAGCAGGGTGGGTGTAGAAAACGGGGTGTGTTGGGAAGCAGGGTGGGGTAAGAGGCGGGGTGGGGGTGGGAAGCTGTGTGGGGTGGGAAGCGGGGTAGGGGCAGAAAGCGGGGTGTGGGTAAGAAGCGGGATAGGGGTGGGAACAGGCTGGGGGTAGGAAGCGGGGTGGGGGTAGGAAACGGGGTGGGGGGTTGGAAGCTGGTGAGGTTGGAAACGGGATAGGGGTGTGAAGTGGGCTGGGGTGGAAAGCAGGGTGGGAGTATAAAACTGGGTGGGGTTTGGAATGCCGTAGGTTAACTAAACAATTGAGAGCCATAATGATAGCGGAGGTATGGGGAATACCATGAAGGGGTGCTTGTAAGTAAAATAAATTTAAATACAATGGCAATTTAAAATACAATTACATGTAATAAAATACAAAACAGCCAGTTAGGTAAATCAATCATAAAGAATTAGTCCTTATTTATGATTAAGATTGATGGTGTGATTCATTCAGTAATTTAACCATGAATGGGATTGCACTGTTCGCATGCCTTTTGGTACGCACTTTGGGGGCTGACAGCAAATGAGAATTACGTAATGCATAATCGTTAAGTTCACCTCTTTGTTTAGGAAGCCAGTTGCGAAACTGATTAGACTCCATAAGTGAATTTGCAAATTTAAGACATATGCTATCACGTCTCTGTTTAAGCTCCTGTAATCCACAAGTCTCAAGGGCCTGTTGGTATGAACAATAATCATTGGCAAGAATAATTCGACAAGCTCTTTTCTGAATGCGTTCCAATACATTGTGTTGTTTTAGTGTGAGTCCTGGATGCCACACTGGAACAACATATTCCAGAAGTGGTCTTATGTACCCAACATAGATAGTAATCAGATCTTTAGTTGTTAAACCAAATCTCCTAAGGGTAATTAACATAAATAACCGACCACTAGCTTTTTTACTAACATCATTTATATGCATGTCCCACTTAAGATTCTTGGCTAGTTTGATGCCAAGTATCTTGAGTACTTCAGTTGAATCTAATTCATGTCCAGCTAGTTGCAGAGAGGTTGGGGTTGGTGGGTTCTTGCAGAAGGTGATATCCATTGACAGGCATTTTGACGGGTTCAGAGACATGTTATTTTCTTTAGACCACAGGTCAAACTGTTCCAGGTCCGCTTGCATGGTACTGCAACTGTTGATTTGTGTGTTTTCTATCAAAGTGAGGTCGTCGACATACTTGAGTGCCAGTTTGCCCCTCTCGTTAGTCATAGCTGCATCGTTGATCATGCTGAGGAAAGTGGCAGGACCTGTGAGTGTTCCTTGGGGAACACCAGCTTGAAGTGTGGACCATTTGGAGGTGATACCACAATATCTCACACACTGGAGTCTGTGAGACAAAAAATCTGAGATCCATGGAATGATCGATGGTCTGGCACCCATGTTTAAAAGTTTGGGGATTGCAACATTATGGTCTACACGGTCGAAAGCTTTGCTAAAGTCAGTAACCACAATTCGAGTAAGACTCTTCGCTTTATCTGCATGTTCAAATATGTTGTTGAGTAGTTGGACAAGATAATGCGTGGTGGAGCGTCCTTTGCGATTTCCAAACTGGTTGGCGTCTATACGAGGCTCCATGTCATCCATCAACCATCCAATGATGAACGACTCCGCAAGTTTGGCAAAGTGGTCAGTTAGAGATATTGGTCTCAGCTGGTTCCATGTGGGCGGGTTGGACTTGGGTATGGGAACAACAATTGCTTTCTTCCACTGAGGTGGAACTACTCCTTGTTGAAACGACGCATTAAGAACATCAGCCAAAGGAGTGCTAAGCTCACAGGCAAACTCACGAATGATCTTGGCTGGGATACCATCAGGACCTCCTGCCTTGGTGCTGCTGATCTTGTTGAGTTTGTTCTGTTCTTGCATACGGTTGGGAGGTTTGGTCTGAAGGGCATCTTGCAGACTCGTCATTTGTCGTTTCAGGGTAGCTATCTCTGCAATCCCAGCTTTCAGCTCGGCCAAGTCAGTCATGAGAGTACCCGGTTTGGGTGTTCTTTTGTCCGAGCTCGACTGTTCTGTTGTCTCGTCACTTTGTTGTTCCACTGCCTTTACAGTAGCGGTCTTCAGTTGCCCCAACTTCTCCCTCCGTTCAGCCTCGTGACTTGCGGCGGCATTCATTTTCTCAAGGAGAATTTCATCGGTCGTCGAGGGGTCACTGAGTAAAGGTCGGATGTCATGTTTCACCGAGTCGCTCCTCAGTCCCGTCAGAACAGCGTGCAGAAACATGCTTTGTACCAAGGCCGCATCATACTTCACTCCGGAACCTGATTCTTGGCTGGCAAAGATCACTTTCTGACGTAGATCAAGGGCCCGCAACAGAAAACTCTGGGGTGACTCTTTGCTGTCTTGGGTACCCCGTGACAACTGATGATATAACTCGGTGGCGTTCTTTTCTTGGTAGTGGGACCGCAGCAGTCGACGAAGCTTTGGTAAGGTCAGGTCAGTTCGCCCTTCAAGGTAACTTCTTAAGGCTGACCCAGGAACGACTGCTCGGATCACTGCCTCGGTTATCTCACGCTCGCTGTGACCTTTAGCTCGACCACCCTCAATCTGGTGGGCAAGGCTGGAGAATGTGAGTCTATCCCGCTGACCAGGCTCACCGATTTGGCCAGATATTTTGAAATCCCGATGTGCAACAAACCCGGTGGGATAGGCAGGATGGGAAGGCTCAACCATTGCCGTGCTGCTTGAAGGCTCTCCTTTCTCCGCTGGTTTGGGTGGCTCATTCTTTCCACCCGTCAGCTTTTCCACGAAATCAATTACGTCGTGATAGACAGACATTCCCTCATCTTCTATCTCCTCTAGCTCTTCTCTCAAAAGGTGCCGGTTAATCTTCCTCACCAGGGCCTTTATGGAATCATCTCTTTCCTGTAGCTCCTCAAATCCCGGAAGACCAATATGTTGGCACACCTTGAGCAAGGACTCCTGGGGCAGTCCGCCAATCTGCTGCATCACCTGCTGGCATAGCTCTTGTGCAGACCCCTCCATCTTGGACCGGTTGGCTGTACGATAGGGCCGAACTTGAATGTTGGTCCCTCTAGCCGCAACTGTTGTCCCCTTGTGAAGTAGGCTGCCTCCCTCAGCTGATGCCGGCTTGGTGGCTAGTAGCGTCAGTGGCGTACGTGCTGTCATTCGGGTTCTGAATGTCACTAGACAGGTGTACATCATTGGCTCTACAGATTCATGTAGACGCAAAACACCTGTCCCTTCGTGGTCGCCAAATGTTGCACCCGTAGTGGCCTGACTTAAGTCACTGCAGGGTGTTCATTAAATTCTCTGCAAATAGATGACACAAAGCGTCCAGTGAGTGGGCTGATATAACTTTAATAGTGTTCACTCAAAGTCATCCAGTGTAAGAGTGACGATAACAACAATTAAGGACTTAAACGGTTAAAACATAAGGGATAAAACTAGGGGTCAGATATTATAACAATTATCTCTACTGCCAGAGTACTTAAAGACTTGGCTAGTTTTCTAATTATCTCTATTGCTAAAGTCATATCTACCAAAATAACAAACCCAGAACTTGTAAGACTCACTTTCTCTCTGTCTAAATTCACATTGATACAAGATAAAGAAACACATTACGTTACTGGTATAAAGAAAAACATTATAACTATAAAACCATCATGTGGTTCAAGCCTGGAGTTAAATAAAACTAGTCTGACCCAGCCATAAATCTTATTGTCCTTCCTAGCCTGGCACTTGTCTCTCATAAATCAAACCAAAGGGATGTCATATACAAGCTAGATAAACACAAGGGATTATTCCAGGCCTATTAACTAGTGAAGCCCCAAGGTTATGTGGTGGGCCAAACAGGCATTTCATTGTTCTTAGACCATGCAGTCTGATTTCTAGCTACATGTACAGTGTATACTGTACAGAGAAAATGGCACAATTACCAAAATGAAAACCGTTAATGACTTTTCCTACTACAAAAATACATACAGTGGGAAAAGTGATCAAACACAAATCTTAGTATTGTAATGGAATCCAAAATATTTACGCTGCCTTTGTGTGCCAGCCCAGGCGCAGCAGAGATAATTGAGTAGACTTTAAAGTATAGGAGAATGGAAAGGAATTTGTTTGTAAGGTTTTTGTGCACAATGAGTGCACTCATTGTATAATGAGTGCATTCATTGTGTTTACCCATTCGAATATTCCTTTAAAAAGCCACCCTCCCTAGCAATCGGGAGGGCATTTCTATCTTGCTGTGGCTGGATACACACCATTTTCCCGGACGGCCACCATTTATGATTGTATTAAGTGTAGTGATTTTATGTTGTATTTAAAATCTTGGTTAGTGGTCGTCCGGTTCTTCGGTTTGTGAGTATTCTTTTACATTATTTATTAAGGGGCTCTCCAGAAACTGTACCTGTCCGTCCTGGCAGACACCACTCAATTTTGCCCGAAGTAAGGGCGGTAAATAAATGTACACATAGAATATTAGAACATCAAAGAAATCTCTGTTTATTTTGTTATTGTATTGGTCACTGACGGGAGCCCCGCCCAAGGGTGGGACGCCGTTACAGTTTTGGTGGCAGCGGTGGGATTGAATTTGTTCGGATTAAGATTATATTGTTCCGTTTGATTTAAAATGAGTTCTCGTATGGATCTAACTAGTCAGTTAGATCGTACAATTAGGATGATAGATGAAGAGATAGAGAATAGGACTGATGCGCTTGCTAGGATGGACAGAGTTCGGCCCGTGGAGTCAAACGTCTCCAGCCACATGCCCTCCACCGCGGGCAGAATAGGAACAGTTTCTCGGAGTGTCCAGACAGCTAAATACTGTATTAGATTCGAGTCCCTCAGAATGTATGACAGAGTATCATTCTCTACCATCATATAGAGGTGTTAAATTACGCAGTAATGATAATGCTGATGGCAACGGCGCACAAATACTTATGCAACCAAAGCCTATTGTATATCCTGATAATTTTGATGGTAAAACAGATTTTTCGGATTGGTTAACCAATCTTAATCTTTGTAGCCAGATAAATAGGTGGAACGTAAAACAGTTAAATTTAGCAGTTAAATTACGGGGCCCTGCACTACAGGTATACACAGACTTAGATGAGGCAAGTAAGAACAATTATGATGAACTCGTCTTTGCCCTTAAAGAACGGTTTTCCTCCCATGGACAGACGAGTCTCTTCAGAGCTAAACTTAAGATAAGATGTCGAAGAAAGGGAGAAGCCCTACCCGAGTTGGCTAGTGATATCCGTAGGTTAGTGTCAAGAGCCTATCCGGATGTACCCGCAGGGTTGAGAGAAGAGTTAGGTAGAGATCACTTTATCGAGGCACTAGATTCACCCGACGTTAGAATGCAGATAAGGCGATTCAAACCTAAAAATCTAGGGGCCGCCCTTACGGTAGCTCTTGAGGAAGAGGCTTTTCTTCATGTAGAATACAATAAAGGTAACGTTTTGAGAATGACCGCTAGTGCATGCCAAGATAACACTAAAATGGAGCCGTTAAAACAAACTAGAAATGATCTCGAAGTTAAGATAGATCAACTGGAACAGACTGTAAAGAATTTACAAGTTGCATTGCATGGAGTTAGGGAACGACGCCAGAGACCCAAGGGACCACTAGTTTGTTGGAATTGCAGGAATGAAGGGCATAGACATTTTGAATGCCCATATGATAATCAGCAGTTGTCTAAAAACCTCAATGGTCCTAATCCACAGGAAAACTGGAGTCGGCTGAGTACGGGGCCGGTGCCCAGCCAACAATAGCTAGACAGGCTCAAAATACCATTCTTGTCAAAGGTAAAATTTTCAGTACAGATGTGAATTTTTTACTGGATACTGGCTCTTCGGTGTCTATAATACACCCACATACATATGATTTACTCCCTCTAAGTTGCAGACAGGCTTTAAAACCTTGCAATAAGACAATAGTTGCAGCCGAAGGAACCAATTTAAATATAGTAGGCACCGTAGAAGTTGTCATTAGATTTGGCAAATTAGTGAGGCGCCATGTCATGTATAGCCCAATCACACAGGCTGGCATTCTAGGCCTTGACTTTTTGTCATTACACGAAGGTGTATTAGATATACCTAGAAAAAAGTTGAGGTTCGGTACTTGCGACATAGCCGTGAAACTAGAAAACGCGACATTAAATAGCTGTTGTAGGATTTCAGTAGCAAGCACAGTAACAATTCCGGCAGGTCACGAGGCTATTACATGTATATCAGGGGAGATACATGCTCGTGGAATAGGGGTGTCCCAAGGAATGATAGAGCCATCCAGCCGGTTTGTTGCAAAAGATAATGGTACTTTAATAGGTCGGACATTTTCTAGTTTTGGTAAGGACCATTACATACCCATTCGTGTTTTAAACTTGAATAATGATGTTACGACCATTTACAAAGGTACTCATGTTGCTGTTCTACAGCCAGCATCAGAAATTCCTGCAGTGTGCTTGACTAATTGTGACAAAGTATTGGAAGGCGATTTGGAAGAATTATACCAACGTAGTTCTGAGAATTTAAATTGTCAACAAAAATCCAAGTTAAGAGGCATGCTAGCTGAATATAGTTGTGCATTTTCCGAGTCTGGTGAACTTGGTAGAACTAACGTGGTATATCACAATATAGAGACTGGCGATGCTAGACCAAAGCGACAACCTGCTCGTCGCTTACCATATCACCAGAGGGCTGAGGCTCAAACACAGGTAAAAGAAATGCTAGATAAAGGAGTAATTTCCCCGTCGAGTATCCCTTGGGCTAGTCCTGTAATACTAGTCAAAAAGAAAGATGGGTCTACAAGATTTTGCATAGATTATCGAGAACTGAACAAAGTCACTTATAAAGATGCGTATCCATTACCTCGCATTGACGATAGTCTTGATGCATTATCTGGGTCGAAATGGTTCTCGTCATTAGATTTGGCTAGCGGTTATTGGCAAGTGGAAGTTGACCCCAAAGATAGAAGAAAAACTGCATTTACTACTGGTACGGGCCTGTATGAGTATAATGTAATGCCCTTTGGGCTATGTAATGCTCCTAGTACATTTGAGCGATTGATGGAATTGGTCTTATCTGGACTTCACTGGCAAACTTGCCTCATTTACTTAGACGATATTTTGATATTTGCAGAATCGTTTGATGAACATCAGTCACGTTTAAGTGAAGTTTGTCAAAAACTTTCCTCAGCAGGTCTCAAGTTGAAGCCTAAGAAATGTTCCCTGCTTCAAAAAGAGGTCCTTTTCTTAGGCCATGTAGTTTCAGGTGATGGTGTGTCTACCGACCCTGACAAGATAAGAAAAATTAAGGAATGGCCAATGCCTAGTACCTTAGCAGGTGTGCGCAGCTTTCTTGGACTCTGTTCTTATTACAGACGTTTCATAAAGAATTTTGCGCACATTGCGGCTCCACTCCATAAATTGACGCACAAAGATGTATCTTTTAAGTGGACAACTGAGTGTAATGAAGCTTTTCAGGAACTAAAGAGTAAATTAACGTCAACTAACATTCTAGCATTTCCTGATTTTACAGAACCATTCGTTCTTGATGCCAGTAATGAGGGTATAGGTGGTGTACTTTCACAAGTGCAGGATGGACAAGAACGAGTAATCTGTTATGGTAGCCGTAAACTGTCTAAAAGTGAACGTAATTATAGTGTAACAAAGAAAGAGCTCTTAGCAGTAGTACACTTCGTAAAACACTATAAACACTATTTATATGGTAGAAAGTTCAAAATACGAACAGACCATGGATCTTTAAGGTGGTTATGTAACTTTAAAGATGTACAAGGACAATTGGCAAGGTGGATCGAAACCTTAAGTTCTTTTGATTATGAAATTGTTTATAGACCTGGTAATCAGCATAAGAATGCAGATGCCATGTCTAGAATGCCATTTGAGTGTGATAATTCAACTAAAGCAGATTGTAACCCAACAGTGTGTTCTTTGAATACTGTCTCTTTAGGCTGGGACCTTGACGAACTGCGGGAGGCACAGCGGAACGACAAGACTTAGGCGCCCATAATACAGTGGAAAGAGCGTTCCGCTGATAGGCCACCCAGCAGTGCAGTCGCAGGCCACAGCCGGGAGACTAAGGGCTATTGGTACATGTGGGAACAACTAGAGATACAGCAAGGTATTTTATACAGACAATTTCAGAATAATGGTGCATCTTTTTTGCAACTTGTTGTCCCAAATCCACTACGAAAAGAGGTGTTGGAATTAGCTCACAATGTTCGAACTGGGGGGCACTTGGGTCGTTCGAAAACTTTTAAGAAAGTTCAGCGTTCCTACTATTGGATTGGTTGTCGGACAGAAGTAGCTAATTGGGTCAAGCAGTGTGAAAAATTTGCAAAAAGAAAAAGTCCGGCACCTAAAGCTCGGGCTGCACTTCAACAATCCATAGTTGGTGCTCCGTTTGAGAGGATTGCTTTGGACATACTGGGTCCCCTACCTCGATCTAAGAAGGGAAACCGCTATATTCTCATAGTGATGGATTATTTCACTAAATGGGCTGAGGCGTACCCATTGAGAAATCAGGAAGCCGAGACTATAGCAAAGGTTCTTGTAGAACAGTTTATCTGCCGATACGGCGTACCACTTAGCTTACATTCAGATCGGGGCTCCAATTTCCAGAGCAAACTCTTTCAAAAGACATGTGAATTGTTAGGGATTAATAAGACGAGCACAACTGCGTATCACCCTCAGTCCGATGGTCTAGTAGAAAGATTCAATAGAACTATACTGGCGATGTTAAGTACATACGTTTGTGAAGATCAATCGGACTGGGATGTACACATACCATATGTGATGATGAGTTACAGGGCTAGTGAACAAGAAACAACAGGTGTTAGCCCAAATAGGATGCTATTCGGTAGAGAGGTTATGTTACCTCTTGATTTACTAGTTTCTCCAAAACAGGAGAATATTACTAGCGAAACTTATGCAGCTGAAGTATATAATCGATTACAGACAGCGTTTGAAGTTGCAAGGCAAAATATCGAAGGCCAACAAAAAAGGCAAAAACGCTTATATGATGCTAAATTAAAAGGGGATCCATATAAAGTAGGGGACAAAGTGTGGGTATATTATCCAGTAAAGAAAATAGGATTAAGTCCAAAATTGCAATCCTTTTGGAAAGGACCATTTGTTGTAATCAAAAAAAATTCAGATGCCGTATATAGAATTAAGGATGTTAAGTCACACAAAAGGCTCATAATACATTTCGATAGAATGAAACCATGTTATACTAGTTCTATTGAACAGGATAATACTACATCTGCTGCTACCGGAGGCCGCTGGATGACGCAGGATGGCAGTCCGAGTGCAGAGAGAACAACGTACAGGAGGGAATACGGGAGGAAAGAGGATGAGACGCTACATCAAACAGATGGGCCAATGCCGGAAGCAGACGTGAGTTTGTACACGACTGGAGGCGGGAGCCTGGAAGATGAGACGGACGTCACCCTTGACCCCGAGATTGGAGAACATCCGAGTCAACAGTTTGCTTCCCAACAAAGACAGGCAGAGGAGGATGAGTACAGCGCAAGTGATGGATGGACTGATCAACCCCATCACCCGCGCCGAAGACATCGACCTCCTGCCTGGATGCAATCTGGACATTTCGTAATGTGACACTAAAACTGAACTCTAATTATTCGGTGGATAAGCACATTTTATTGTGCCCTGTGGGCTGCAGACCACTGAGGACACTTTTGATGCTCTCTACTGAACTTAACAACGTAAACGTAACCATGAGTGCGTGAAGTGATGTTTGAGACAGTCGTCGCATTTTAAACTCCTGTAATGTCAACCATCAGAGTGTGGTGTTCAAGGATGTAATTATCAATAATGAAATTAATATAACAAGTTACGTTTTCGAAACTGATACATACAGAAATGCCTGTGATTAATTTTGTATTTGCTGTTGCCATCACATTCTTAATGTTTAAAAACAAATATATATAATACAATTTAAAAAAGGGTTCTAATTAAGAATTTGACAATTTCAGTTGTAATTGTTTAGGTGCAGGGGCGCCCCTTTTTTTTCCTGGGGAGGGTAGTGTAATGGAATCCAAAATATTTACGCTGCCTTTGTGTGCCAGCCCAGGCGCAGCAGAGATAATTGAGTAGACTTTAAAGTATAGGAGAATGGAAAGGAATTTGTTTGTAAGGTTTTTGTGCACAATGAATGCACTCATTGTATAATGAGTGCATTCATTGTGTTTACCCATTCGAATATTCCTTTAAAAAGCCACCCTCCCTAGCAATCGGGAGGGCATTTCTATCTTGCTGTGGCTGGATACACACCATTTTCCCGGACGGCCACCATGCATTTATGATTGTATTAAGTGTAGTGATTTTATGTTGTATTTAAAATCTTGGTTAGTGGTCGTCCGGTTCTTCGGTTTGTGAGTATTCTTTTACATTATTTATTAAGGGGCTCTCCAGAAACTGTACCTGTCCGTCCTGGCAGACACCACTCAATTTTGCCCGAAGTAAGGGCGGTAAATAAATGTACACATAGAATATTAGAACATCAAAGAAATCTCTGTTTATTTTGTTATTGTATTGGTCACTGACGGGAGCCCCGCCCAAGGGTGGGACGCCGTTACAGTATAAATCTCATCTATAAAGTCTGAACTGTCAAACACACAAATCAATGAATCAAAATATCATCCGGAACAATAAGATAATCCTTGGATAAAACATGACTCGATCTGAACAGGAATATAGCAAAAGTAAATGTGTCACAGGCCAGACAAGGATGATAAAAGTTCATCAAAGTTCAAGAGTCAAAATACGCTTTCTTTAAAAGTCTAAAAGGAACTAGGATGACACCTAGATAATCTCTACATTATCAACTGACCATGAACTCCAATAAAATTCCACATACCTGCAAATAGATGACACAAAGCGTCCAGTGAGTGGGCTGATATAACTTTAATAGTGTTCACTCAAAGTCATCCAGTGTAAGAGTGACTGTGGGTGACCACTGATCCACTCACCAGGGCTCTGTGCCATGAGTCCAATTATGGCTGTTCCATGAACAGGCTGTTGAAAATTAAGAGGGGTTTCACAGAGGGGGCATGTAAAGAAGCATGTAAGTAAGGCTGCTACACTTGGACTGGGCTGATGAGCCAGAGCAGTCTACTGTGGGCCAGAGAGCATCGATTCAAGCTTCTAGGAGTTCAAACATTGATACACAAACACTGTTAGACATTGTTCAAAAGCAACAAGAACAGATTCAGCAACAACAGAAACAGATAGACGAAGTTACACGTTTAGTTCAAGAACACATTGGACAAAAAGGTGACAACAAAAACACAACATATACAAATCAACCAGACAGAAGTAGAAGTAAGTTTAGGTGCAATTTTTGCAAAACTGTTGGACACACGCAGGATAGATGTTTCAAGTTGCAGCTAAAACAAGCACAGGACACAATAGAACAGCTTAAGAAGGAAGGTGGGAAGAAATCGTTATCGGGAAACTGACTCGTCAAGAGTCCATCGATTGGGAGGTGTGAAGTGGGCTCAACTGGATCAATTTCAAATATACGTCTTGTTGGAGAGTGTCCTACAGTGACAGCAAAAGTTGGTGGACAGGATGTGACTTGTCTAGTGGATACCGGTTCGATGGTGTCGACTATCACAGAGGAATGCTTCCTTTCAGTATTCCAACCTAGTGGCACTTGCCTCCAGAATAATACGTTATGGTTGAAAATTACCTCTGCTACAGGTCTTGAGATTCCGTATATTGGTTTTATTGAGACTGATGTTTTTGTTGATGGAGTGAAGATCCCTCAGGTTGGTATTTTAGTTGTCAAGGATTCTGTAGACAACGAGCACAGAGAGCAGAAGAGATTGGTGCCTGGATTACTGGGAATGAACATCTTGCGATCTCTTGTTGAAGCGATGGATGATGGTAATAGGGACCACTCATCAGTTTCATTTCTGCAGTCTATTCTGTCTTTGAAGGACTTGGCAGACAGGGCAGAGCAAGACACGATTGGCATCGCTAGAGTTGCAGGCAGCAAAACTGTTTTCATTCCACCCGAGTCTAGTGTCACAGTTATGGCCGAGACAAAGAGTGATTTTTCTGGCGTGGCGTTATTTGAACCTATGAGATGTAGTGATAATTTGCCTGTTGGTGTTTTAGTAGCTTCCACACTTGTGGAAGTTGGTGGTACTTTCCCAGTCAGGGTGGACAACATTTCTACCTCTGGTTGTACTTTACATCCAAAAGTTCATATTGGAGTTCTTAGAGCTGTTGATGGATTGCAGAGCCCGACCTCCAAGGTTCAGTTTCAGGTTTCTGTTAATCATATTCAGATTTGTCGTGTTGATGCTGAAGTCAAATCTTCGTCTTCTGTTCCAGTAGATTTGTCAGATTTTTCAGGTTCACATGAACAGCTGGCAAGTGTGCATGCTTTGTTGCACAAGCATCGAGATATATTTTCAAAACACGATTTTGACTTGGGTGATACCAGTACGGTTGAACATCACATTAGAACGGTCGACTCAGAGCCGACAGCTCAGACATATAGAAGAATTACTCCTAACCAATACGAACAGGTGAAACAACATATACAAAAGCTACTTGATCATGGTATGGTGACGGACAGTCATAGCCCTTATGCTGCCCCTATTGTTTTGGCGAAGAAAAAGGATGGCTCCCTTAGGATGTGCGTCGACTATCGTCGATTAAAAGCCAAGACTAGGAAGGACGCATTTCCTCTTCCAAGGATTTCCGAGTTTTTAGATTCTGCAGTTGGTGCTAAATATTTTTCATCTCTAGACTTGGCAAGTGGCTATCATCAAGTGAGAGTTCATCCCAAAGATCGTGAAAAGACTGCGTTTGTAACCCCTATGGGTTTATACGAATACGTTCGTATGCCGTTTGGTCTTTGTGGAGCTCCAGCAACATTCCAGAGACTCATGCAGCGGTGTGTAGGCGATTTAGTTTATCAAATGCTGTTTGTGTACCTTGATGATATCTGCATATATTCCAGAACTTTTGAGGAACATATAGAACACTTGGATCTTGTCTTCACCAGACTAAAACAACATGGACTTAAGCTCAAACCCTCTAAGTGTCATCTGTTTTCTAGGGAGGTACGCTACCTTGGACATGTTCTGTCGGAGAAGGGTATATCAACTGATGAGGAGAAAACTAAAGCCGTCAGTGACTGGCCAGTACCTGATTCTGTAAAGAAACTTAGATCTTTTCTTGGGTTCGCCAGTTATTACCGGCGATTCATTCCTCAGTTTGCACACATTGTTCGCCCACTTCATGCACTAGTTGGAACATGTCAAGGCCATGATGCTAAATACTTCAGAAATAGGTGGACGTCTGAATGTCAAGAAGCCTTTGACTTGTTGAAGACGAAATTTGCTTCTACTCCCATCCTTGCATTTGCTGACTTCTCAAAGCCTTTTATTATCGATATTGATGCAATTCAGTTGGGCCTTGGAGCTGTTTTGTCACAGGTGCAAGATGGTACTGAGCGTGTTATTTCATATGCCAGCCGAATTCTGCGAGACAAAGAGAAGAGGATGGAGAAATACAGCTCTCGAAAGTTAGAGTTACTTGGTTTAAAATGGGCTGTGACCGACAAGTTTAAAGATTATCTGTACGGTTCACAATTTGTCGTTAGAACTGACAACAACCCCTTAACTCACTTGAAAACTGCAAAACTGAGTGCTGTAGAGCAACGATGGCAGGTGAACTTGCTTCATTTAATTTTGATATCGAGTACCGCCCTGGTCGGGTTAACAGAAATGCGGATGCATTGTCTCGTCAGTTTGGAGTGGATGAAGATGCATGTTGTGTATCTCAGGTTTCTGTTGATGATGTGAGGTCATCTAATTCATGTCACACACCTGTACCTTTTGACTTGCAACTTGAGGTAGATAAGGAAGCAGCTGGATTGGCTTCAAGTCGAGTTCAGTCAGCTATTGCTAGTCACATATCAACTTTTCCATCTTACAGCCATGACGAACTGAGAGAGTTGCAAAAGAAGGATCCAGATATTGGTCAATTTTTGGAGTTTTTCGCCACGGGTCATGCAATTACCTTATCGGAATCAACGTAAAGTTCAGTCTAGGTCCGTTCAGACTCTGTTCAAGCAGTGGAAACGATTGTCTGTGGTCGATGGTGTGCTACATGTATATAGGGACGTTAAAGATTCAAAGCTTGGGAGTGTACATCAAATTGTTCTGCCTGTAGCTTTGCGACCTAACACTTTGACCAGTTTGCATAATCATTTTGGCCACCAAGGAGTTGAAAGAACTCTTTCTCTTCTTCGTGAGCGTTGCTACTGGCCAAACATGTACTTAGACGTGAAGAAGTGGATTGATAACTGTCAGCGATGTACCATTGCCAAACTTCCACGACCAACAGTAAGAAATCCACTGGGCCATTTAGTGGCTAGTAAACCTTTAGAAGTGGTCGCTATCGATTTTACTCTTTTGGAACCTACTAGTGACAAGGTAGAGAACGTTCTTGTGATCACCGATGTTTTCTCTAAATTTACAATTGCGGTACCAGCCAAGGACCAGACGGCTAAAACAACAGCTTCAATCCTTGTCAAGGAATGGTTTCTTAAGTATGGCGCACCCCAGAGGATCCATTCGGATCAGGGAAGACAGTTCGAATCTGAACTCATTTCCCAACTCTGTAAGCTATACAACATTACCAAGTCACGTACAACTCCGTCAGGCCACAGGGAAATGCACAATGTGAACGTTTTAATAGGACTATGCACGATCTTCTTCGTATGCTCTCTGCTAAGCAGAAGCGTAACTGGTCCAAGTTTCTACCCGAACTCACTTATGCATACAATTGCACACCCCACTCTTCTACAGGTCTTTCACCCTTTTATATCATGTTTGGTCGGGAACCATGTCTGCCTGTCGATGCTTTGTTCGATAGGACGGAGAAGGAACAAGCAGAGCAGAAAGACTGGGTCCTGCTACATCAGGAAAGATTACATGAAGCATATCGACTAGCTACAGTTAAAAACAAGCAAGCATATTCGACAAAAATAAGAACATTTTCGACCGTAAGGTTAATCCAAATATCCTTAAAGTTAGAGACTATGTATATCGCCGAAACCGTGTCAGGGGTCGTAACAAAATTCAGGATAGTTACCTTCCTCAGATATATGTAGTTGTAGGCCAATCAGACCCTGATAATTTTGTCTACACGATAGAACTTCTTGACGGTGGAGATAGGAGAACCATGAATTCTGTTGATTTGAAGCGTGTGCCCAGTAGTCTACTTCATAAGGAAAGTCCAGATTCTACAAGACGACATTCGAAGCCTCGGAGTAGACATCTTATTTCAAATATTCCGTCAAGTTCCAGTTCCAGTTCCGAGTCGGATTTTGATGTGGCTGTGGTACTTCCTACTGAGGGTTCTTCGGTTCTACAACCAGAAATACCAACTGTTCGTAGATCGTCTCGTGCAACGAAGGGAAAACATAAAAATCCTTATCATGAGCCAAGATCTGTTCTTTCTCAGCAACATTTTGTGGCTTATGAAGAATCTCGGGGTTTATTAGTCGGCCTTGTAACTGCTCTCATAGTCATAATAGTAATTCTTGCATTTACTATCATGTGCATGCTCATCAAGGTCTCGGTATAACTAACCGTTATTAACTAACAATAACAGTTAATTTCCTTCTTCTGTGCATACATTACTGCCGCAGCAGAAGTGGAAGATTTATTCTTCAGTCATCGGTCTTGCATTGGTTCAGGAGTTCTGATGGTTGAGAGGAATTAATTCAAGAAATGAGTTATTTCTAGCAATCTTGTTGCTCAATATATAACTTCAAGGATTAAAGGTAGGATACACCATTTGCAGATGTCAAAAATATTTACTACCGAATTATTAAGAAATATCTTACTCAATTGAAAGTAAATAATGATTCTAGGCATTCCGCAAAAGGATTGCGCTAGATATCCTGTAATTATTCCAAAAAATTTAATTTTATAAAGAAAAATTCGCGATCGCCGGACGGCGATCGCGAAAAAACAAAGATAACATAAGAATAACGGCTCGACCCCGGTTGAAAACAAACGCTGTTTTTCGTGCTTTTCTCGGCATCCATGATTGTAAAACTTCGGAAAAGTCAGTTAAACGATATTTACTATGAAATACAACCCCCCAAATCTACCCATTAATGATAATTCAAGCAATTACCAATGGTGTATACTACCTTTAAGTGATTTAGAGGTGTTGTTCAGGTGATTACTCCGAGGTGGTCCGTAAGGAGATTATCTCTTTATTTGCAATATGCAAGTGTGCGGACAATCCATCTTAAATGTTCGCCTGTTGAAGGTTCGCCTGTTGAAGGTTCGCCTTCATGATTTGTCCTCTTTGTACTTTGACCATTCTGTGGTCTTTGACTGATCTTTTGGAGGTATACTGGTTACTCAGTGAGGTTCAGCCCGTTTTCTCCTCAGGAGAAGTGAGTGTTATGCCAGTTTATTTAGATTGAGATTTCTCTTTGGTTGATGCCAAGGACATTTTTTAACCCTGGACGAGTGTGACCAACCAGACTTATGCTGCTTGGCACTTATCCTGAAGATGTGTACAAACTTAACTTTAGAGTAAATAGCGCCCTCTTTTAGTTAGCACTTGTATATCTTGAGAGCGCCCTCACAGTTCAGTCATTACCATCACTAGTTGGCAGCGCCCTCTCTTGGTTTTAGTAGTGAGAGAGAACTTGGAGAGCTACTTTGCATATAATTTGGTTATGAAACAACATTTGACTAATTCGAGCATTCCAACATAGTTTTCTTGGTTATACATTTTCTTACACGTAGTCAACATTGACACTCCACTTTTGAGCTTCGTAGTGAGCACATAATATAGCTCCTGATTTTATGGTTGATATATAACCAACAAATAAACTTTGATACCTGTATTTGCACTGTTTGTGGTGAAACACGTATTTGTAATTTGTGATGTTACATTTGAGAATTTCGTCGTGTTAATGTTGCCGGCTTTGCGGGACTGTCGACGAGGCATGTGAGGTGTGGTATCGTGACGGTCGGTAAGTGTCTGAATTTTGTATTTATATTAGATTTTGATAAGATTATTGCTGCACCATTTAAAGTGAAACGTATGCTTTGCATTAAGCCTGAATGTCCGTTATGCTTTGGTTGGAATTCTTACTTATTCTCATATTTAAAGAGAAATGCGTTTTACATCAAGTATGAACATCAACCATTTTTTGGGCGTGTCAGTTCAAAATTTCATATCCTTGTATTTTGAACAGACCAAGGATTAATCCGAACCTTGCAAATATTACTGTATATTTTAGAGTGTAGTACTATATGGTTATTATTTTGGCATTATATTTTACAGCTTTGCTATTGCTTTTTATCTGCTGGTACAGTGGTACTTTACGGAAGCTTTGCCCTTTCACCCGTCGGGGTTTTACGGAAGCTTTACCCTTTCACCGGTTTGTACTTGGCGATACTTACGGGAGTGTTAACATTAGGTATGTTGCCCGTTAGCACATGGTTGGTGCTTGAAGTGTTTAATTAAATTTATATTTAAAGTGGTGCAATAAGACTGCATATATTTACGCACTTAATTTATTGGTGTCAAGATAAGTAAAACTATAAGAGATGGATTATCAAAAGAGTGGATTTAAATTAATTCACCTACACCATAATGTCTAGATTAAATGGATTATTGTACATAGTGCATATAACTTAAGCAGTTTTGAGATATTACCAGGATTGCTTGGTCTGTGCATCAGCCGACGAGCTCCTCTGCGTTTTAGCAGTGTATTCTTGCTCGTCGACGGATGTTTGGAGCCGGTTCTTGTGGTAATAGAGACATAGTAACTTTTGTAATGTTTAAATTCAAATAATGTGGATTCCTTTCTTTTATTTATTAGACCCGTTTTATGGCTGTCGTTTTGGGATACTGTCGTTTTGACATAATTATTGTCGTTTTGACATATACCACAGTAATCAGTATTTGTAAATAAGCTATTTAAATTGGCAAAGAATTTATTATATCTATTTTGGAAATAAATTTGGTGTATTTGTATACAAAAAGTGACCTTCCTTGTCTGCTCGGTTACACATGTCCACGGCATCACAACCTTTATTTGGCTTATTCTGTACTACACAACTTGCGCTCCATCCTCAACCAAGCTCTTGGAAGTACTTTGCAGTACTTCTGTGCCAAAGCCTTTGTTGTGTGATTTACATAGAACAGTGTATTAACTATTCTATCATTATAAACAAATGTCAATGCGATCTCATTTTTTTTAAGTTGTGGGACAGGAAAAGTTTGAATATTTTAAAGTCTGAATGGGTTTCTACTTTCTACGGTATGTTGTCAGAATTTGGTTGATTTTGGTTGATTTTAGTGCTAGAGCTTTAAATGATCAGAATCTTCAGGTTTGATTTACGCTTGGGCAGTATTATTTTTAATTTCAACCCTGTCAATCCTCAGCTGTTCCGCGTGAGTGAAGAGTAGCTATTTACTTTCGCCTGATTTGTATTAGCTTGCGCACAAAAGTGAAATAGGCCGCAGGATGATCTCACAAATTCGTTGTTTTTGTGACCCCCCTCAAGAAGCTATTACATTTTGGGCTTAAAATTCGTGTAAATTCCGTCTTTCATCACCCTAAAACTCGCCAAGCCTAAAACATTCGCATTATCAAGTAATAGTACAATTGAGTTGGAAAAATACTCAAGAAATAAAGCCATGATTTTCACGAACCATATAAAGATAAATCGATGACTTTTACTGCTAACCAATCACAACGAGTTTCTCATGCAACGTTGACCAATGTCACGACTTGTTACAGCGGAGTCGGTGCGATCACGTTGTGCAAGATGGCGTCTTCATCGGACGCGAATTTAGCTGAAGATGAAGGCGACGAAAGTCCTTTGTATTGCTGTATGCAGTGCGCACAACTTATGCCAAATCTAAAGTAATACAATTTAGCGTGAAGAGCTAGGCTAAATTCAGAGAGTGTTGTACGCGATGACAAAGCTTTAAATTGCCCCAAACTGCCACTACGTTGTCGTTCAACGGTTCATTGATATAGACCACGCACGCGAGCATCGGCAAACCGGGTAAGCATTTAGGCCAAGCCGTGCCTCTTGGAAGTGAAGACGCCAGCCATCCCATTGCTCTTTCAAGTGCTTTCCAGGACCGTGGACGTACCCAAAGAAGGTATGATTTTGTATATTGTGGCTATAGGACAGCCATGGAGGAATGGGACAATATGGCAAATATTCGGTTAATTTATTGTTAATGTTATGTTACAGGCCATCATTGTTGTAAGGTTCAATTTCAAGTCAGTGGCCATTTTTTTAATTTGTATTTATTCTATGCAAAGCGGGGACTGATGCTGGGTACTTAACCCCTGTGTACAGCAAAGTGTCCCTTACTAAATAGTGTATTTTGTCTATGGGGAAAGAACTCCGTATTTGGCCACCGCATTTTATTTCATAAATTCAAACTCCCCAAAAGGCTACAGAAATAAATGTCACCACTTTTTTAAGCCTTTTTTAGGAATTTATTATTTATTGTTTATAAAATGTGGTGGTGGCCAAGTATGAAACTAATTCCAGTTCTTGGTGTTTTACTGTTGGGCCAAGTTTGTACTAACAGTTTTAAATTATTATTCTGTAGGAGACACAGCGACAATCCGAGGGATCATCTCCACCACTTCTGCAAGTCAAACGGGCTGAAGACAGACAAAAAATGGCAGACCAGAGAGAAATAGAACAAGGTAGTAAAATCCCTTATATAAATAAAACAGCACAAAATAGCATTTGGCATCTGCTTAATGTAATTGTATGTAAATATAAATAGATTCAAATATAAATATAGGACTTGATGAATTCTGTGTTAAAGGAAGGATACACCATTTGCAGATATCAAAAATATTTACTACTTAATTATTAGGAAAATATCTTACTCATTGGAAAGTAAATAATGATACTAGGCATCCAGCAAAATGATTGCGCTAGATATCCCATAATTGTTCAAATATTTGCATTTTATTACCAAAAATTCAATATAGTCGTCGGGTGATCGCCAATGATGTATCCTAACTTTAAATTAACTGAGTATTCATAAAAACAATTGGGGGGGGGGGGGGGGGAAATATTAAAATACATGTAGTGTAAAATAATAGAAAACATGCATACTACTTTGTAGTTAAAGGCAAAAAATGTACATGTAAGTGGTTTTTTTTGTGGGAGTGGATAAATGGATAACAAACAAGTTAAAATTAGAGCTTGTTGTAGTTTATTTATGTAATATGTTGTTATTTTTCAGCTGCTGAAGAAGAAAACGGCAGACGAACAAGATGGGGAGCCTTTGTGGAATTTGTTCAAGCTGGTCTGAGTTCCTTAACTTCTGGTGACCAACACGTGTAACCTCTTCCAGGCAGAAAACATGTCTTGCCTGTTCAGTGCATCGTTTGTAAAGATATATACTAGCAAAGAAAAACGGCTAGTTAATTGCGAAACAATGCCGGATGGGAAATTGCTTGAAGCAGCAAATATTAGGCAGGATGAGCTGCTGTTACTTGATATTCAGGATAGGGATCTACATGTAGTAGCAATAGAGGTAAAATACCACCGTACATGTTACCAAAGTACACCAAAGTAGCCAGGGAGTACAAGTCGAAAGCAAATGATGACACTGTGCAGCAAGATTATCAACTGTCATTTCAAGAATGGAGAAGCTCATCCAAGGAAAATTGGTTTAATTTACCTGCCTTATCTTATTCCATAGCATGTTTTATGGGAGTATGTAAACAAACAAAAAATTGAGAAGATTTACATAAGTAAAATGGCACTAATGTTCAGTGTCGTAAAAGTGAATTACTTTCGTATTTTAATTATCACTCCTTCAATTTCACCTCAGGTTAAGATAATCCTTTTGTTTTTACAGGTATATAAATGCAGTTATAATTTTGTTTACTGAAGCATCATAACAAAATTTAAAAATTTATTTTAGAAGTTGAAACAAAGCACTTGCTCACATTTATAGAAGCTGATGTGCTGGTTTACATTTACCTGTAACTCATTTAAGCATAATTATTACACTGTACATCTACACAAATCTGTTCTAACTTTAAAATATCATTGAATTACAATTACTGCACAGATATAACTTACAAAGCAATACTCAATATTGCTGTATCTTTCAGGATAACAATTGGTTGAAGATTGTCAATCACATGGCGTTTAAAAGTATACCATTCTAAAAAGGTTTTTGATGAAGTTCGGATATTGTGAACAAATTTAATAGCAAAAATAATGATACAAAATTTGCAATAATGTATAATAAATATTTGTCATTGTTCTTATAACTGTTTCTTCTTCTTTTCTTCTGTTCTTGTGTTTTTTGGGGTTTAATTTGTTTTTTTGGGGGGGAGTCCCAAAATCAAAAAGAAACAGGCAAGATACAAACATTCGGTTGATAAAATGAAAAGAAACTATGAAAACAAAAACTGAACTGTTGATAACATGAAAAAAACTATAACAATCTTGGTTTAGGAATATTTCTTTAAATAAAGAATATACAGGAAATCAGGAAAACAAAAACAGAGCAGTCATTTCTGTCCAGACGAGCTCAAATCGCCCCCTGCCATTTGTTTGTGTACATTTCAATTCCTCATAGGTTTTGTACACACCTCTCCCGAAGTGACCAACAGAGGGCGCTATTTTCAAGCTGGATATCTAGGGTGACGCGGGAGCGTCACGCCCAACGGGTTCGCCCGGCTGGGAGTGGCAGCGCCGCGGCACCCTTACTTTGCCAGTGCACCGATTTTGCGTTAATTTTATTCTTTCTTTCTTCTTCAGTCCGACTGGAATAACTCGCGATCGCTCCACGGAATCGAAAAGAACCCAATAACGAAAATGATCAGGAGATCAAGGGCATGAGTTCTATTGGGACAGAATTTTGATTTTCGACTTCTCAGAGGGGGTTGTCATACAAATCTGACCATCTGACAATGACAAAAAAAAATGTGAAAATTAATTTCCTCAGTTCGACGACAGAGGGGGTTGTCATACGAATCTGACCATCTGACCAACCCAGTCTCTTCTTAAATTGTGTACATATCACAATTGACCAATTGTTTCCATCTGATCCCAGTGCTACTTCCAGCAACAATTGTCAGGTCACGCAGTAACAGCGCCACTAGCTTCATATCATCAATACCTATTGTGAGATGGTCTAAACATGGTCAGACGTGTGTGTATATCCAACGTAAAGATCCTCCTTTGGATATCACCATCTGTATGGACATTGCTGCCAATCCAGGACCCAGGCCCACTTGTTTTGATGATGATAGCGGAATTACTTCATTTGATTTGACTGCAACACAATCCAGCTGCAATTCTACTGGTTCAGTGAGTATAGGCCTATGTAACTATTCACGAAATGAACTCCTGCATCTTCGGTATATATCTCGCTGTCGTATCACTGATGTTCAACTTCAGCTGCTTAGAGCTAATGGCATTTTGAGATATAGAGGGAAACGTGCGGGCCATAAAAAATGCAACTCTAAAATTTCTGTCATCGTTGGTCATCGCCTGTCCATCCACCGACATGATACACCATCAAATGGGTCAGTTAACCGGACATTGGTTACACCTTCTCTACAGAGCTTCCCTCCGATATCATCTGGATATTTAAAGTTTTGTATGATGAACGTCCGGTCATTAAAAAATAAATCGGCTGACTTTGTGGATTATGTATGCACAAGCAATGCGGACATTTTCGGGCTGACTGAGACTTGGTTAAAGGACATCGATTCTGCTCATCGATCTGAAGCTACACCACCAGGTTACAAGCTCGTGGATCATGCACGTGGGAGTAGACGTGGTGGTGGTACTGCCCTCCTTCTACGTGATTCGATGGAGGTTAAAAAGGTCGCTGCTGCTGAGAAAACGTCCTTTGAATTCTCGGAATGGCTTGTGGGGGTCGGGTCTCATCAACTGCGCGTCGTCGTCATTTATAGACCACCCTACTCAACCAACCATCGAGTAACACTTAACTCTTTTTTACGTGAGTTTTCCGACTACCTAGAAACTGTTTTACTGTCTACCGCGCCACTGATAATTACTGGTGATTTTAACATTCATGTCGATGATGTTGACAACTATGATGCGACATGTTTTTCTAAGTTATTAGAATCATTGAATCTTGAACAGTTTGTTGATCAACCTACTCATGTTTTGGGTCATACATTAGACTTAATTATTACTCGTAAGTCAGATTCAATAATTGAAAGTAAACCGGTTACCGATTACTTATTTTCGGACCATTATTCAGTTTTGTGTAAACTAAATTTAAACAGACCTGATCTATCTGTGAAAGAGGTATCTTACAGAAAGATCAATTCTGTTGATATGGAAGTGTTCAAAAGTGACATTTTTTCATCTGATTTGTGTAATGCAGATTTAGAACTGCGCAATTCTGACGATCTTGATCATTTTGCCACTTCATATAATAGCATTCTTAGTTCTGTTGTTCATCATCATGCACCGGTTCTGAAAAAAACTATCACTGCTCGGCCTTGCGTTCCATGGTTCAATAATGATATCAGAACGGCCAAAAAGTTGCGTAGGAAATGCGAACGTAGATGGAGAACAACTGGGCTTCAGCACGATTTAGACTTGTTTAAGTTGAATAAAAATAATGTCATCTTTTTGATGAATAGGGCACGTCGGGTTTATTATTCTAACCTGATTAGCGAAAATAGTCATGATCAGCAGAAATTGTTTAAGCTGAGCAGGTCTCTGCTAAATCTTGACAAGTCTTTCTTGCTGCCTTTACACACGGACGACATAACTCTCGCAAATGAGATGGGCAAATTCTTTGTTAATAAAATATCAAATATTAGGTTAAGATTGCGTAATGAAATCTGCTCACCTCAGATAACTGTTCCCATACTTTCATTAGTTGATGATGCCGATAGATTATCTGATTTTAGGCAACTTTCTGAAGACGATGTTTGTAAGCTAATTTTAGGCTCAAGTAAGAAATGCTGCATCCTCGACCCTATTCCTGTGAAGTTACTTACTGGGTCCTTGGACGTACTTTTGCCTGTGATAACTAGTTTAGTAAATTCATCCTTGCACATTGGTCACTTTCCAGCATGCTGGAAATCAGCAGTGGTTTTACCTTTGTTAAAAAAACCTGGTCTTGACTTACATTTTAAAAATTTTAGGCCTGTCAGTAATCTGCAATTTATCTCTAAACTGGTGGAGAAAGCTGTGTCACTTCAACTACAGTCACATTTATCCTTGAACGGTTTATATCCTATTGCACAATCGGCTTATCGTAAGTGTCACAGTACTGAAACTGCTCTATTAAAGGTTAAAAATGATCTGTTAATGGCTATGAATAAACAACATGTTACATTATTAGTTTTACTTGATTTAAGTTCAGCTTTTGATACTTTGAATCATCAAACTTTATTGAACACACTCCATTCCAAGTTTGGCATTGACGGGACTGCTCTTCTTTGGTTTAAATCTTATTTGTCTAATAGATCTCAACAGGTCTCCATTCGTGGTAAATTGTCTCAGAAATTTGACCTCGAAGGTGGTGTACCACAGGGTTCATGTTTAGGTCCCTTGTTGTTCATTTTATATACTAGTAGTTTGTTCGAAGTAGTTGAAACTCAACTCCCAAATGTTCATTGCTATGCTGATGACACGCAACTTTATCTTTCGTTTTGCCCAAATGTTGCATCAAACCAGGCGTCGGCACTTTCTGCAATGGAGGGCTGTATACATGTCGTACGCAAATGGATGCTTGGCAATGGGCTGATGCTAAATGACGGTAAAACTGAATTCATTATCTTAGGTACTCATCAACAACTAGCTAAGGTTAGTATTGATGGTATCAATATCGGAGCATCCAGGGTTTCCACTACCCCCATTGTAAGGAATCTCGGTGCCTGGTTTGATGCTAACATGACAATGGCTACTCATATAACCAAAACTTGTGCTACTGCTTTTTATTATTTGCATAATATTAGACGTATCAGGAAGTACCTGTCCAGGCAATGCACCGAAACTTTAATTCATTCATTCATTTCCAGCCGATTAGATTATTGTAATAGTCTCCTTTATGGATTGCCTGATATTCAAATTAACCAGCTGCAACGTGTTCAAAATTCTTGTGCTAGATTGGTTTGTAATGCTTTAAAGTACTGTCACATTACACCCTTGTTTATCGATTTACACTGGCTTCCGGTTAGGTTCAGGATCGATTTTAAAGTGTTGTTAATAACTTATAACATTTTAAATGGTCTTGCTCCCGCATACTTATGCCAACTTATCAAAAAAAAGGCATCTTCTTATTACAATCTTAGAAGTTCCATGGATGATACGCTCCTTAGTTACCCGGTGTGTCGGACTAAAATCACGCTCGGTGATAGGGCTTTTGAGTATGCTGCACCCAAATTATGGAATGCTCTACCATTAAATATTCGGAAGTCGACAAATCTTGCTGTTTTTAAAAAATCACTTAAAACACATCTTTTTACTATGGCATTTTATTGATACTGTCCTTTTGGATGAGTTGGACTAAAATCATGCTGGGTGTTATGGCATCTTAGTTTGCTGCAAATTATGGAGTAAAATGATGTGATTAATGTTTCTGTCATGTTAATGTGTAATTTTTAAATTTGTATATTTGTAATGCGCATTTGAACATCTTTTTATGGAATTTGCGCAATATAAGTTAATAATAATAATAATAATAAGAAACTGTACATGCGCAGTAATACCGGCAAAACGGAGGTTGGTCTTGAAAGAGTGAATAAACAAGTGTACAAGTGTATGATGTTCTTATTACTTGAATTAGTTGGTTTAAGTTCATTACTTTGTTTTGGGGTAGAATAAGGGAAAAGTCGGGTTAGGGTACAGAAAGAAAAACAAAACTTGAGATACAATGCAATTAAACTTGCGTCAAATAATAACAATAATAAGAATTGCTGTTAATGCGGTAATATGAATTGTTTTTTTCTTGTACCCTAACCCGACTTTTTCCTTTTCCAATCCCAAACTTAAACAACTACTGCAACTAATAAGAACATCATACACTTGTTTATTCACTCTTTGAGGGCCAACCTCCGTTTTGCCAGCATTACTGCGCATGTACAGTTTCTTAAATTGTGATATACACACAATTGGTCAATTGTGATATGTACACAATTTAAGAAGGAGACTGGGTTGCAACTGACATGTGAATGAATTTCCTCAGTTCGACGACAGAGGGGGTTGTCATACGAATCTGACCATCTGACATGTGAGGGTGACGCGGGAGCGTCACACCCAACGGGTTCGCCCGGCTGGGAGTGGCAGCGCCGCGGCAAGAATGTGTGATATTTCTTGCGTTTTTGTGAGTTTCGGGCGTTTTAGCATTTGCTAGTGTCAGTGCGCATGTACTGCGCAATTGTGCGGCGTTTTTTGCAAGTGTGCGCTGCGCAAATGCCGCCAAAACGCTTGCGCACACAACCACAAATTTCAGCTCTGGTAATAATTTTCGCTGTCTGAATCGCTTCAAATTATCGGCAATTTCGGTCAATTCTGTGTTTCTGTCTAACTTTCTTGCTTCTGTCGCAATTTTGTTTCATTTCCTGCTGAAAATTGTCAAACTATTTCGCTTTTTTGCAGCAGTCACAGTGTGCCCTTTGTAGTGAAGCACAACGGCAACTTGACGCTGGGCAATATCATCACAATCGCAGACGTTCGCCGATGACAACGACGACGCCGACTCGCAGGAGGGGGGGGGGGGTTATAAAAAATAACAAAACACCCGAAATAACGAAGCTAAAACGTATTTTGGCTTCAAAAGTGACCAATTTAGACAATTAAGACAGAAACAACGAAGTAGCAGCTGCTATTGACTAGTGCTATCTCCTCACAGGGTAGGAGCTAATGGGTATACGGAGAACAATGTAATGGTGTACAGTACTATATAGTATATACATACTAGTAGCCCGTAGGTCTGTGGCAAGACGCAACACCGTAGGTCTGACGGCAAAGTAGGCTGATTGGTTTATTTAGAGTCGGGTAGGTTAGTGGCTCGACTAACTGTAACGGGTGGTTCTGTTCTGTGTGGGAACAACGTGTACCGAGGTGTCAACTTGCATCTATACTCAACAACCGTTTGCTGTTTGTTCGCACATCGGCAAACTTACATTGTGTTTTTTTGCAGGTTTCCTTCGCTCGGAATCTACGCATCGATTTCCAGGCACAACAAGCGATAGACGATTGCTTGTAAGAGGTAAGAGAAAAAAACGTAAAAAAACCTTCAAAACAAAAACAAAACACAAAACTAAAAAAAATAATGGCGCGCAGTGCGGCCGACAAGCGACGGCCGCCCAAGGCGTCGCCGCGTCGCCGACTGCGTCGCAAACCCTACGGGGCGCGGGAGAGTGAGCTGCCACTCGTCGACAGCAGCCAGTCGCAGTACACTAGCGACGCGCACGAGATACAAGCGCACATGCCCAAGTTGCCCTGCGGCGACAACACCGGGCCGCAGGCGGCGCATCGCGCGCACTCGTGCTCGCGCGATAGGGCGCATAAGATCAATCGGCGTCGGCGCAGTCACTCCGCGCAGCCACGCGACGACACGCGTCCGGCCCAGCACGTGCAGCTGCTCTACACGCAGTTTATGCACATATGGCTGGACGCGCGTCGCGACCGCATGGCGCGCATTCCGCGTCGAAAGCGACGCCCCAAGTTCCATGCGCCGGCGCCGCTCACCATCACCAAGCGAGAGAGTGAGCTGACACTCTGCAACAACAGCCCGCCGCAGTACAAGGGCACCTCACTGCCGCACAAACAGAAGTGTGCCGGCAAGTGCAGCCAGCTGCCCTCCGAGTAGACTTGATCCAAGTCGGGATTATGTGGTAACATCTAGGGTGACGCGGGAGCGTCACGCCCAACGGGTTCGCCCGGCTGGGAGTGGCAGCGCCGCGGCACCCTTACTTTGCCAGTGCACCGATTTTGCGTTAATTTTATTCTTTCTTTCTTCTTCAGTCCGACTGGAATAACTCGCGATCGCTCCACGGAATCGAAAAGAACCCAATAACGAAAATGATCAGGAGATCAAGGGCATGAGTTCTATTGGGACAGAATTTTGATTTTCGACTTCTCAGAGGGGGTTGTCATACAAATCTGACCATCTGACAATGACCAAAAAAAATGTGAAAATTAATTTCCTCAGTTCGACGACAGAGGGGGTTGTCATACGAATCTGACCATCTGACCAACCCAGTCTCTTCTTAAATTGTGTACATCTAGGGTGACGCGGGAGCGTCACGCCCAACGGGTTCGCCCGGCTGGGAGTGGCAGCGCCGCGGCACCCTTACTTTGCCAGTGCACCGATTGTGCGTTAATTTTATTCTTTCTTTCTTCTTCAGTCCGACTGGAATAACTCGCGATCGCTCCACGGAATCGAAAAGAACCCAATAACGAAAATGATCAGGAGATCAAGGGCATGAGTTCTATTGGGACAGAATTTTGATTTTCGACTTCTCAGAGGGGGTTGTCATACAAATCTGACCATCTGACAATGACAAAAAAAAAAAATGTGAAAATTAATTTCCTCAGTTCGACGACAGAGGGGGTTGTCATACGAATCTGACCATCTGACCAACCCAGTCTCTTCTTAAATTGTGTACATATCACAATTGACCAATTGTGTGTATATCACAATTTAAGAAACTGTACATGCGCAGTAATACCGGCAAAACGGAGGTTGGTCTTGAAAGAGTGAATAAACAAGTGTACAAGTGTATGATGTTCTTATTACTTGAATTAGTTGGTTTAAGTTCATTACTTTGTTTTGGGGTAGAATAAGGGAAAAGTCGGGTTAGGGTACAGAAAGAAAAACAAAACTTGAGATACAATGCAATTAAACTTGCGTCAAATAATAACAATAATAAGAATTGCTGTTAATGCGGTAATATGAATTGTTTTTTTCTTGTACCCTAACCCGACTTTTTCCTTTTCCAATCCCAAACTTAAACAACTACTGCAACTAATAAGAACATCATACACTTGTTTATTCACTCTTTGAGGGCCAACCTCCGTTTTGCCAGCATTACTGCGCATGTACAGTTTCTTAAATTGTGATATACACACAATTGGTCAATTGTGATATGTACACAATTTAAGAAGGAGACTGGGTTGCAACTGACATGTGAATGAATTTCCTCAGTTCGACGACAGAGGGGGTTGTCATACGAATCTGACCATCTGACATGTGAGGGTGACGCGGGAGCGTCACACCCAACGGGTTCGCCCGGCTGGGAGTGGCAGCGCCGCGGCAAGAATGTGTGATATTTCTTGCGTTTTTGTGAGTTTCGGGCGTTTTAGCATTTGCTAGTGTCAGTGCGCATGTACTGCGCAATTGTGCGGCGTTGTTTGCAAGTGTGCGCTGCGCAAATGCCGCCAAAACGCTTGCGCACACAACCACAAATTTCAGCTCTGGTAATAATTTTCGCTGTCTGAATCGCTTCAAATTATCGGCAATTTCGGTCAATTCTGTGTTTCTGTCTAACTTTCTTGCTTCTGTCGCAATTTTGTTTCATTTCCTGCTGAAAATTGTCAAACTATTTCGCTTTTTTGCAGCAGTCACAGTGTGCCCTTTGTAGTGAAGCACAACGGCAACTTGACGCTGGGCAATATCATCACAATCGCAGACGTTCGCCGATGACAACGACGACGCCGACTCGCAGGAGGGGGGGGGGGGGGAGGTTAAAAAAAATAACAAAACACCCGAAATAACGAAGCTAAAACGTATTTTGGCTTCAAAAGTGACCAATTTAGACAATTAAGACAGAAACAACGAAGTAGCAGCTGCTATTGACTAGTGCTATCTCCTCACAGGGTAGGAGCTAATGGGTATACGGAGAACAATGTAATGGTGTACAGTACTATATAGTATATACATACTATAGTAGCCCGTAGGTCTGTGGCAAGACGCAACACCGTAGGTCTGACGGCAAAGTAGGCTGATTGGTTTATTTAGAGTCGGGTAGGTTAGTGGCTCGACTAACTGTAACGGGTGGTTCTGTTCTGTGTGGGAACAACGTGTACCGAGGTGTCAACTTGCATCTATACTCAACAACCGTTTGCTGTTTGTTCGCACATCGGCAAACTTACATTGTGTTTTTTTGCAGGTTTTCTTCGCTCGGAATCTACGCATCGATTTCCGGGCACAACAAGCGATAGACGATTGCTTGTAAGAGGTAAGAGAAAAAAACGTAAAAAAACCTTCAAAACAAAAACAAAACACAAAACTAAAAAAAATAATGGCGCGCAGTGCGGCCGACAAGCGACGGCCGCCCAAGGCGTCGCCGCGTCGCCGACTGCGTCGCAAACCCTACGGGGCGCGGGAGAGTGAGCTGCCACTCGTCGACAGCAGCCAGTCGCAGTACACTAGCGACGCGCACGAGATACAAGCGCACATGCCCAAGTTGCCCTGCGGCGACAACACCGGGCCGCAGGCGGCGCATCGCGCGCGGGCGCACTCGTGCTCGCGCGATAGGGCGCATAAGATCAATCGGCGTCGGCGCAGTCACTCCGCGCAGCCACGCGACGACACGCGTCCGGCCCAGCACGTGCAGCTGCTCTACACGCAGTTTATGCACATATGGCTGGACGCGCGTCGCGACCGCATGGCGCGCATTCCGCGTCGAAAGCGACGCCCCAAGTTCCATGCGCCGGCGCCGCTCACCATCACCAAGCGAGAGAGTGAGCTGACACTCTGCAACAACAGCCCGCCGCAGTACAAGGGCACCTCACTGCCGCACAAACAGAAGTGTGCCGGCAAGTGCAGCCAGCTGCCCTCCGAGTAGACTTGATCCAAGTCGGGATTATGTGGTAACATTGCTCATGGTCATCCACACTGTGCGCCTCGCGTCACGTCCACGCTTATCAGTAGCGCGCCCTCATGCGCCACCCATGCTCATGTGTGGTTCAGAAATCCCGACTGGACGGATGTGCCACACGTTTGTACACAACCTATGGGCTCATCTACCGAAAACGGTAGAGGCCAATCAAATTGCAGAATTGTATAAATTAGCATATATCTGTAATAATATGAACTTTGACCCAGTTGTGTGACGGACATACGTGGACATTGTGATGTACAATGTACATACACATGTGCATTGTGTACATTATGTGTAAATGTACAAACGGTTTAATAGTCTTGCTATCGTGTACATTGTCCGGCCGTTAAGTTTTCACTATACCATACTCTAACTAAATAAACGAAGTATGGACGCAGTTATTTAATTTGAAAAAGGCATCTAGTGACAGTACTGCCTACCATTCCTCCATAGTCCGTTAGCGGTCTAGCGAGTCCGTACCGATTGGCGGACTTATTTGGCATACATCGCGCATAACCATGTGATGCGTATGCAAATAATTTATGAATAACTACATATCACCGCGGGGGGTTTGATTGGCCGATCCGTCAAGTCGGATTTACTGCACTGACATGATGACATCGCGTTGATGCCGATAGCGGAACGACAACCAGATGACGGCGCCTTTTTTCTAAGGCCAACAAAGCACATAACTATTCTGCCGGATTGACGAAAGCAAATTGGTAGTCTTAACTCCATGGTAAGTCCGACTTGGGTCAAGTCTACCCTCCGAGTACATTGCGCGCGCCTCTACGCGGCATACGAGAAATTGCGCCGACTGCGCACGCACAAGCGGCGTATCGCCCGCCTCTTCAAAGAGGATGCGCAGTGGTGGGCGCACACGGGCGTCAAAGCGCTGCTGCCGCCGTCGCCGGCCACCATCATCGAGCTCCTCTTCAAAGAGGATGCGCAGTGGTGGGCGCAAACGGGCGCAAAAGCGCTGCTGGCGCCGCCCGTGACGGTCGAGCAGACGTCGCTCCCAACGCCTGCCATGCAAATTGTACAGTCGCCCGGCGCCGACATGACGATGCTCGGTCACGTCGCTGGCGCTCGTACGGCGAAAGCCAAAAAGAAGCGCGCGAGCGTTGCAGTGAAAAATCTGCCCAAGCGCGCCGCCACCAGCACATCCGCGCAGCCAAGCAGCGCAGCGCCGCCACCGCAGCGCGAGCGTCTGCGGCAGTTGCAGTCGGCCGCTGTCGACGCCGAGTTTGCCGCTTACGACAGTCGCGCCGACAACCGTGACGCGCTCGAAGCGCGCTTGCGTGAGCTTGTTGCCATGGCGGCGGACGGTGACTGCATTCTGTCGGCGCGCGAAAAACTTCTTACTGTTCAAACACAAGCTACTAAATAAAAGAAAGTGGACAAGTCAAAGGTAAAATGCTCTGAGAGCATAATAAAAGGGCCAACGGGTTTAAGTAAAATGCTGTGCGAGCATTCCAGCTAAAGTAAAATGCTGTCTCAGCACTGCACTCGCGTCAAAAAGGAAGTGGACAAGAGAATGCCAACGAGTTTTACCTCTTACCCCCCAACAAGCGCAGACCGAGCGAAAGGTCAGCAGGTGTGGGCCACTAGTTCGGTGTGGGCGGGTCGAAACCGTTGCCCTCCCACCGAGCAGTAGATGTTAACTGGTTAGCACCGTACCGTAATCACTGCATTTATTTGCATACACTAATGCTGGTGGGTCATCGTAAGATAGCCATTACGGCTTGGATGGAGTTCAATTTTGGTTTTGCGTTGCTATAAAGAGTACTATCACCAATGTTCGATATACGCTGCGCGCTCTCCTGCACTGACGACACTGTCTGAGAGGTCCTAGGTGCCGCTATGCATGCTCTTCTACTCTGGCGCATACTAGCTACGCCCATAATTCTAACCTACACCCTCCAGCTAGCCCAAGACACTTGACAGCCTTCGCTCCGCTTTGCATGCACATCTGCGCCGGCGTACTTTCAGCATCTGTCAGCTACACCTAATGCATGAGCGCCTGTGCCTGCATAGGGTTGCACTTCATACACTGCAACAGGTCATCACGTCAGTTGACAATGACAATTCTACTTAGCACCGCCTTCTTTCTCCCCCTTTAGACCACCGTACGTAGCTGTGCCTTGCGCGCATTTGTCTCACAAACGCTCGCAAATACACAGCGAACGCACGCTTTCTCTAATTCATCCGACACGTGTGCCGGATTCCAAAAAAACCGATGTCACCTTGCTTCAATACTCAACAACTTTCGCACGGAAACATGTGAGCGCCAACAGCAGCATACTTACTACTTGATACACAGCGCGCACAGAGCGGGTAAGAAGTGAACTTCACCGTGGGCCCACAGCGCGTGTCGAGATTATCCGTTAATAAGCCCATTATAAGCTTATTTATAAGCTCGTGCTCATCCGCCCTATCGCGCGAGCACGAGTTATTGTTTACGCGCCGTCCATTTCGTGCCAGTTATTCAGCTACGTGACCACCGACCGCGTTACATAGCCGGTGATCGCCTTCCCACTCTCTTGCGTTGCGGCCTTCTCTCTCTCGCAGAGAGTGCAGCGCTTTCCCCTCCAATGCGTGTGTCTCTCTCTCATTGGCTCATTGAGTCGGTGCTTTAGACTACCCGATTGTGAGTCCATGCTGCTATGGGAGGAGGGGGCGAGGTGGGAGGGCAACGGTTTCGACCCGCCCACACCGAACTAGTGGCCCACACCTGCTGACCTTTCGCTCGGTCTGCGCTTGTTGGGGGGTAAGAGGTAAAACTCGTTGGCATTCTCTTGTCCACTTCCTTTTTGACGCGAGTGCAGTGCTGAGACAGCATTTTACTTTAGCTGGAATGCTCGCACAGCATTTTACTTTAACTGGAAACCCGTTGGCCCTTTTATTATGCTCTCAGAGCATTTTACCTTTGACTTGTTTTAATTGGTTAAGCCTAATTAATGTGCAATTTTTTTCTCTGGCGAACCTGATATTCTGATTCAATAGGATCATATTTGTATTTCTGGAAAATATCAGGTAGCTTCTAGAGGGGGGTCACAATTCTTCAAATGTGAATGCCTATTTCATGTTCATCCCATGGTCTAAAAGGGTTCAAACAGAATCAAACAGCGGAGTAGGGAAGTTCAGGCATGTGCTTTGTTGCTCACAAATTTGCTAGGAAATTAAATTAACCCTTAGTCCTCCATAAGTCCAACAAGTTCGGACGCAGGTTGCGCCTTCCTCAAAACATTAACAACAGCATGACCTTACAAGTCCACGATCTCAACTCGTGTGCAAATCCTATGGCGATCATCCGAAAATGTTAGAGTACAAACAAAAGAGGGAAGACGGTCGGTCAATGCCCCGTCCACGATTGCCGGTCTAAACATGACTAGTTGTGTGACTGTGTGTGAACCCTTTCACTTTTGTGCGCAAGCCAATTCAAATCTGGTAAAAGTATATAGCTAGTGTTCACTCATGTGGAACAGCTGAGAATTGAGTGGTTGAAATTATAGCATAAGACCTTGGTCCATCAATACTTAGTGCCAGATTTGTGTAAACTTATGAAACATTTCAGATATATTTCTCAACACCCTGTATACACAGAGAAGAGGTCATTTATATTAACTGAAAAACGGTTGTTCTACATCGATGTTTGTTTTATACAACGTCGGCAATCAGCATTTATCTCAGTGAACGCTTTGTCAGCCATAAACTGGTTCCGATCCTTGGATTTGGTAATAGAAATGCGCGGCGGGAACTAGTCCAACTGAATACATAACTCCTGTGGCTTTCACTGCCACTAGCCTTGTTGACCACGTCGAGGAATAAACAACAGATATTTCCTCCTGAGAATAACGATTTTAATAACTTTGAAATAACATTAGGCCTTCCCAAATTCAAATAATCTACTTTCAATACAATGTACATTACACAACTTCTTGGAAAAGCCAGTCATTTTCCATTGAGGACAACCAGCAATTCTAGGCAGATTAATTTATATACAAATAATATCGGAAAAAATTAGTCAGTCTGTCACAGTGCCTAACATTGTAGGTCTCGAAGTCCCAATTATTTACCAGAGATGAAATAAAGAACAAGAGCAGTATTTTCCAATGTTTGGCTGATGTTGTATTCCAGTGTTTTTCACAATATTCTCCAGTGAGTAAATGATCAATACAGTATGTATTCAAAGTGCTAAATATATAATACGATGTCTACTTGGAGCCGTGGGTAAACAGCGCCCTCTGTAAACTCAAAAGTTTTTTTGCACCGCTGCCGCGCACCAAGCAACATCGTCTAACACCAAGCAAAATAAGGCAATTTCTACTAAATGTCGGCAACCCAAATGAGTGTTAAGAATAGAACATACATGTACATGTACGACCTTTATCATGACAACAATAAAAGGCAATAAGTTTACAAGGAGGAATAAGAAGGACAAATTGGGTGGTCTACATCAGTGAAAAACAAAACAAATGATGTTCTGCAACTGCAAGATCCGTTGCGATTCAGGTTCCTACATGTACCTGGGATCGAACAGGAAACAACTTATTATGTACCAGGGAAATGACAATTTCAGGATTGATTCTGTCAAAGCTCGTGCTCAATGTGAGTAAATAAAATACAAAAAACTCCAAAATATATACCAGCTAGTAAAACTCCAAACAGGCTGATAAAATCTTTAGTTACTGTACCTAGCCCAGTTGGCTAGCCAGGAAAAACCTGACAAAGGAAATGCAATCTGTGAAAAGTAAGCGACTTACCTGTGCATGTTTGTTGGTCTTCATTTAACCTATAGTGAGTTGGACACTCACAGACGTAAGCCCATTCTCCTGTGGTATCGTTTGGATGGGAGAGGCAGAGATACTGGCAGCCTCCGTTATTTACGGCACACTCATTCCATCCTATATTATAGAAAACAATTCAACCAATGAAATGCTATGTTTATTTAATCCATTGAAACTAATATTACATTTCATGCAACACCTTTATAAATCCCCGTTATATGATTGGTAGATCGATGATTGTTGTATAAGATAAACCATAAATGTTTCACGTTCTGTCACCTCAAATTTATTCTTACCATCGCACTCACAAGCATTCAGTATTTGTATAGTATTACATTACATTGTATTACCTTATGAATCCATTCAATCCATAGAGTAAGAAACCAGATCTCACACAATATGTATTACTGTTCATTTCAATCCCTTGTGGTCATGGTATCTAGCTACATTGTATAATGTGAAATGTGTGCGTACTGAATTTAGCATTCAGTAATTTAAAACTGCACTCGACCGAAATAATCAGATATTCAAAGTAGGTTTGTACACGAAAACAACTGAGTTCTTGCAATTGGCTCTGGTCGTCTGAGGATTTGCTATCTTAAGCAGTTTACTGTTGCAAGTCCTCAGTCATGTCAGTCATAGAAAGAATAACGTTAATACTTTCTTTACCTGATTGTCTTGAGGAGTGGAAGACAAGAATGTCCAAGACATACTCCAATCCATCCTGGATGAGAGTCCGGTTCTGACCATTGGTTTTGTTGGCTCTCTCAATGCTCTGTGTTTTCCAGTCAGCCCAGTAGATATAATCTTCATACTGTGTCAATCCAAAGGGGTGAGGAAGATCATCTGGAATGACGCGATGCCTGTTGCCACCTGAAAAGAGAAATATCGTCCCATTATTTGTTAAATATTTAATTGACCATTATAGTCTTGCCATAATAGCCTAGTCTTTTCTCGGCTCTCATTCAGAGCAAAAGACACACTTACCAATGAGATCAGCAGACTCGATAGCGTTGGTGTCTGCTGAAGTCCAGTACAGTCTTTTCTCTAGGTAGTCTATGGTCAAGCCGTTTGCATGGCCACCGCGAAAAATGACATTGCGATGTGTGCCGTCCATGTAGGCACGCTCTATTTGTGGTTGACCGCTGAAATCTGACCAGTACATGTAGCTGTCGTGCAAAAAATTAAAGAAGACAACAAATTTGGTTTTAATAATCTCAACTCTCTCAGGTTTATTAAAAGGAACACTACTCCTAGAAAGTGTCCAATTTAGGCTACAAAATGCATTTTAAATGAAATGGTATAAACTGAAAAAAGGTACACGTAGCTACCCTTCTGACGGATGTAATGCTATGGATCGTGGCTCCTGAATTCTCTCCCACACTAATACCCGTCGAGCTGACCCATCCAGCCGTGCAACTTCGATTTTGTCCGTTCCCATGTCCGTGAAGTAGATGTTGTGCGCAATCCAGTCAATGGCCATACCCTTGGGGAAACTCAGGCCAAATTCAATAACATTCTCAATGCCACTGCCATTCAGGAAGGCACGACTTATTGTCTGGAAAAATAGTAAGAAAGAAACAAAACAAAACCAGATCAATTACTTGACAAATATTGACTTATCATAAGTTATCGAGTCCCTAAAAGGTTGTATACACCATTGGTGTGTGCTTGAAATATAAGAATGGCCTAGGTCTGAATTTTTACCATCTAGGATGCCGAAAAATAAATCAAAACAAAGCATATTCGTTTTCAACTGTCGGGCATTTGTTCTTTGTATAAATTTATGTTATGTTTATGTTCACTTACATGTGAGAATAATGCAAGTGAGCCAGTATGAACACAAAAAAGAGCCTACTGCCAAGATGTGATTCTAGATTAATGTTCACAATATGCTGAATTCAAGTTGGAAGATCGTAATTTTTTGTTAATCTGGAAGGGATGTTAGCCAAATGATTTTTCTTGGCACCTCAAATTTATGAAAGAAGATAATCATAATACAAATTAATTGTTTGAAAGAGAGAACTCGGCCAAATTTGGTCAATTAATCATAACTGGCTCAACATTGTTTCCCCTAGAAATGTGCACGTTTCAAGTCGGGAATGACAAAATATGCTCATGATAACAGTGTTCTCGTTTCATGCTTGTAATAATCGTGATCACTGTACATATAGCAATCCAGATCAATGTTGGCCTGACTATGCTGCAAAAAGTAAGCAACAATCAACACAAACTTGTAATAAATGTTCTGCAAGACGGACAATAACGTTATAGGGTCATTCCATTGAGTTGGGATACGGTGTGTGTAATTTATCCATATCTTTAAGTATCATTACATTTGATTCATTTATTTTATGTAACATCCATATTTGGGTGTGGAATATTTTGGACGGTTTTAAATAATAGCGATCCTTTTTATTTCTTCAAAAATTTGAAGTAACAAAATGTGTCATTCTGACGTAACAAGGACACCGGTCGATGTTACATGTACGTCCAAATTTCCATTGTTTTTTTCTTCAAAACTTCTAATAAAAAAATATGGAGAACTCACTGCATGTAAAATGTAATCGGCGAGTTTCAAATATTCAATCAAATACAGTTCCGAATAATCAAATACTAATGAAAATGTACAGCCCTATTAAAAAGGCTACATCTATTGCCATCCTGCTGACGGGGAGTTGTAATAGGCGAACACCTAGTAAATAGCCCTAGACAAGAGATTCAGATGCGAACTGAAACCTACGGTGGCCAACCGGTACATGTGTATTTGCTTTTGGTTTTGTTTATCCCAACCAACCTTTGCATTGATATCACTCCAGTATATCCGGTTATCATTGATGTCAAAATCCAATGCCCCAGCTTCTTTGACCCCGGTCAGTGGTATCTCAACATCGTTGTGATTGGTCTCTAGCGATATCCGTCGGATGTCACTAGCTAATGAGAAGAGCAGGAAGGCCTCAGGGGCAATACAGGTGTGCTGGTCAGCTAGAAGCTCGTAGCCGATTGGACAGGAGCAGGCAGTACCTGGCGGTAGGTAGAAACAGAGGTGGGAACAGCCGCCATTGTTGACACCGCAAGGGTTGTGACCTGGCAAATGGAAAATGAGACAAGGGGACCAGTAATGAGAGACTAATTTGATCTGACAAAAAAAAAAAAAAATTGCAGATTAATTTCTCATTTGTGATTTTGCTGCATTGATTACAGATGGTGAGAGTTGAGCGATCTAATGCTTCGGATGTTTGACTCACTGTGATTGAGTGCAGGTTTGAACACTGACAGGGAAAAACAGTTGTGTTCGTGGGCAAGACACTTTACTGTGATAGGCTCTCTTCACCCAGGTGTATGAGTATGCGTGTGCACAAATTTTGAACCCCGACTGGGACACAGTGTTAGTGTTCTTAGGCATGACACTTTACAGTAATCATTTGTGGGTACCTGTGAGGACACAGACCTTGATTAGGCTGATCTCAAGGTGCTGCGTAAGTAATTATGAAAAAAGGTGTTGCGATAGCCTTCAAGGACAGAAAATTGTATACTTTAACAGATATCATTTTGAAAGAAGGTCACTGCATTAAAGGGGTAAATATACCTTTTGCAGCTATCCAAAAAGAAACCGAACAAAATACTGTTGAAAAGCTTACTTGTTGTAAAGATATTAATAATTTTAAACTCCCTGTGAAATTATTCACATCTGGAATGTTGTCATTTTAAAGAAAATAACAAAAGAATGCCATTTCCAAATATGCGTGTCAGAGATGCCCTTTTGGAAATTTCCGAAAATAGTATGTGCAAGTGTTAGAACAACACGCGGCGCATGCCAGGCGCTACTACTAGTCAGTTCCTCACAGGGTGTGACACGGGCGTAGCTGCAATCTGCGTGCTGAGAACGCGCTCTAAATGCAGATTGTGGTCACAATTTTAATTGTGACTCAGCAAATTTTGAATTAAAATAGTAAGTATAAAATAGTGTTTTCTCGAAAAATTCAACAATCGCAGAGCTAAAAACTTCAACGGGTTGTTTGCCTAGCACGTTTCTTTATATTTTTAGCACTTTAGCTGCTTCAAACAATAAAAATGCACAACCGGCAATTGGTATATTGTCCCTTTAACTGATCAGATATACATGTATATACCTTGCACTCCTCTGACACTGCTGGCTTTTAATCCCATGACATCTGACGTCTCCATGATCATCTGTCGGTCCTCTCCTGTGTGTTTGTTGACTCGTTCAATTGTCCTCCGTTGCCAATCTGTCCAGTAAATGAAATCACCTAAAAGTACAGATTAAGAAAAAAGTAGTTACATGTATGTTACGTTAGTGTCATATTTTAAAGTTTATTACAAAGGTGAGTTTTTACAAAATGTAGGTTGTAGTCGTGCATAACAGAGCCTGGGTTACACTCTACCAGTTTGTTTGCACTGCTTGTAAATATCCATTAGAGTTATATAGTTAGAGGACTTTGAAGGATTGAGGCAATGGTCACTCATCCACTGAACAAATCACGAGCTTAACAGCTGATTCGAGGTATAATGATGAAACCAACTTCTAGTTGATGGCAATTAGAGGACTTTTCAGCCAGAAGAACAGAGAGGTTCAGGGTTAAGGACCAACATAATTTATTTTAAGTCTAGATTCTGCACAGGAGTACCATTTGTATTTCTATAAAGTAATCATTAACCAGTTCGCGCCGGAGGACGTACAATACATTGTACACGCAAAGTTTTCCCCAGATTTAAAAAGATGACGCATAAACACATCACAAGCAAGGCCGGAAATGTCTGTCAGCAGCAAGCAAGGCCGGAAATGTGTGGTGTGTTTCCCGGTACTATCGGCATAAACCTGCCTCAGATCTACATGTAGTTTCATTAAAATTAATCCTACGCCTTGTCTGGGTGATGTTAAAATAATCCCGGCGCAAACTGGTTAAGTAAAGCTCTGTTAAATAGACTTCCCAGCTCCTCTTTCTCTTTTTTTTATAATTCCTAAAAGCCCCTTCAACAGTTACTGTAAATGTACAAAACATGGCCGAACAAAGATTTCTAACTTGTGTTAACCGATTTAATCTTGAACTCACCCAACAGACTGAAGCCGAATATATGTGGTATCTCCTCATCCACTAAGATCCTTCGATTCTGACCATCCATGTCCACCACCTCGATTCTGTCCTCTTTGCCATCACCCCAATAGATCTTGCCCCCCTCATTGTCCATGGCAATACCGTTGGGCCAACTGATGGAGGTATTGATGAGGACTAAGCGACCCGTGCCATCTAAGTTGGCTCGCTCTATCTTGGGGGTTTCGCCCCAGTCACTCCAGTACATTAACCTGTTGATTACCATGCAGTTGTATTAACCCACTCTGACATTGTATCACTCTGTATTTTTCCTACATCTAGGGTGACGCGGGAGCATCACACCCAACAGGTTCGCCCGGCTGGGAGTGGCAGCGCCGCGGCACCCTTACTTTGCCAGTGCACCGATTTTGCGTTAATTTTATTCTTCTTTCTTCAGTCCGACTGGAATAACTCGCGATCGCTCCACGGAATCGAAAAGAACCCAATAACGAAAATGATCAGGAGATCAAGGGCATGAGTTCTATTGGGACAGAATTTTGATTTTCGACTTCTCAGAGGGGGTTGTCATACGAATCTGACCATCTGACATGTGAATTTCCTCAGTTCGACGAAAATGGCACTAAAAGCATCTGTGAATGAATGCATTCCTAAGTGAAACTCGGTGCAAGAATGTGTGATAATGTTTTAGCATTTGCTAGTGTCAGTGCGCATGTGCAATTGTGCGGCGTTGTTTGCAAGTGTGCGCTGCGCAAATGCCGCCAAAACGCTTGCGCACACAACCACAAATTTCAGCTCTGGTAATAATTTTCGCTGTCTGAATCGCTTCAAATTATCGGCAATTTCGGTCAATTCTGTGTTTCTGTCTAACTTTCTTGCTTCTGCCGCAATTTTGTTTCATTTCCTGCTGAAAATTGTCAAACTATTTCGCTTTTTTGCAGCAGTCACAGTGTGCCCTTTGTAGTGAAGCACAACGGCAACTTGACGCTGGACAATATCATCACAATCGCAGACGTTCGCCGATGACAACGACGACGCCGACTCGCAGGAGGGGGGGGGGGGGGGTAAAAAAGTAACAAAACACCCGAAATAACGAAGCTAAAACATATTTTGGCTTCAAAAGTGACCAATTTAGACAATTAAGACAGAAAGAACGAAGTAGCAGCTGCTATTGACTAGTGCTATCTCCTCACAGGGTAGGAGCTAATGGGTATGCGGAGAACAATGTAATGGTGTACAGTACTATATAGTATATACATACTAGTAGCCCGTAGGTCTGTGGCAAGACGCAACACCATAGGTCTGACGGCAAAGTAGGATGATTGGTTTATTTAGAGTCGGGTAGGTTAGTGGCTCGACTAACTGTAACGGGTGGTTCTGTTCTGTGTGGGAACAACATGTACCGAGGTGTCAACTTGCATCTATACTCAACAACCGTTTGCTGTTTGTTCGCACATCGGCAAACTTACATTGTGTTTTAGTGCAGGTTTCCTTTGCTCGGAATCTACGCATCGATTTCCGGGCACAACAAGCGACAGACGATTGCTTGTAAGAGGTAAGAGAAAAAAACGTAAAAAACCCTTCAAAACAAAAACAAAACACAAAACTAAACAAAATATTGGCGCGCAGTGCGGCCGACAAGCGACGGCCGCCCAAGGCGTCGCCGCGTCGCCGACTGCGTCGCAAACCCTACAGGGCGCGGGAGAGTGAGCTGCCACTCGTCGACAGCAGCCAGTCGCAGTACACTAGCGACGCGCACGAGATACAAGCGCACATGCCCAAGTCGCCCTGCGGCGACAACACCGGGCCGCAGGCGGCGCATCGCGCACGGGCGCACTCGTGCTCGCGCGATAGGGCGCAGTCACTCCCCGCAGCCACGCGACGACACGCGTCCGGCCCAGCACGTGCAGCTGCTCTACACGCAGTTCATGCACATATGGCTGGACGCGCGTCGCGACCGCATGGCGCGCATTCCGCGTCGAAAGCGACGCCCCAAGTTCCATGCGCCGGCGCCACTCACCATCACCAAGCGAGAGAGTGAGCTGACACTCTGCAACAACAGCCCGCCGCAGTACAAGGGCACCTCACTGCCGCACAAACAGAAGTGTGCCGGCAAGTGCAGCCAGCTGCCCTCCGAGTAGACTTGATCCAAGTCGGGATTATGTGGTAACATTGCTCATGGTCATCCACACTGTGCGCCTCGCGTCACGTCCACGCTTATCAGTAGCGCACCCTCATGCGCCACGCCACCCATGCTCATGTGTGGTTCAGAAATCCCGACTTGACGGATCTGCCACGCGTTTGTACACAACCAACCTATGGGCTCATCTACCGAAAACGGTAGCGGCCAATCAAATTGCAGAATTGTATAAATTAGCATATATCTGTAATAATATGAACTTTGACCCAGTTGTGTGACGGACATACGTGGACATTGTGATGTACAATGTACATACACATGTGCATATAGTGTACATTATGTGTAAATGTACAAATGGTTTAATAGTCTTGCTATCGTGTACATTGTCCGGCCGTTAAGTTTGCACTATACCATACTCTAACTAAATAAACGAAGTAAGGACGCAGTTATTTAATTTGAAAAAGGCATCTAGTGACAGTACTGCCTACCATTCCTCCATAGTCCGTTAGTGGTCTAGCGAGTCCGTACTGATTGGCGGACTTATTTGGCATACATCGCGCATAACCATGTGATGCGTATGCAAATAATTTATGAATAACTACATATCACCGCGGGGGGTTTGATTGGCCGATCCGTCAAGTCGGATTTACTGCACTGACATGATGATATCGCGTTGATGCCGATAGCGGAACGACAACTAGATGACGGCGCCTTTTTTCTAAGGCCAACAAAGCACATAACTATTCGGCCGGATTGACGAAAGCAAATTGGTAGTCTTAACTCCATGGTAAGTCCGACTTGGGTCAAGTCTACCCTCCGAGTACATTTGCGCGCGCCTCTACGCGGCATACGAGAAAATGCGCCGACTGCGCACGCACAAGCGGCGTATCGCCTGCCTCTTCAAAGAGGATGCGCAGTGGTGGGCGCACACGGGCGTCAAAGCGCTGCTGCCGCCGTCGCCGGCCACCATCATCGAGCTCCTCTTCAAAGAGGATGCGCAGTGGTGGGCGCAAACGGGCGCAAAAGCGCTGCTGGCGCCGCCCGTGACGGTCGAGCAGACGTCGCTCCCAACGCCTGCCATGCAAATCGTACAGTCGCCCGGCGCCGACATGACGATGCTCGGTCACGTCGCTGGCACTCGTACGGCGAAAGCCAAAAAGAAGCGCGCGAGCGTTGCAGTGAAAAATCTGCCCAAGCGCGCCGCCACCAGCACATCCGCGCAGCCAAGCAGCGCAGCGTCGCCACCGCAAAAGCGGGCGCAACCGAAGCGCAAAGAGCAGCCCGAGCGTCTGCGGCAGTTGCAGTCGGCCGCTGTCGACGCCGAGTTTGCCGCTTATGACAGTCGCGCCGACAACCGTGACGCGCTCGAAGCGCGCTTACGTGAGCTTGTTGCCATGGCGGCGGACGGTGACTGCATTCTGTCGGCGCGCGAAAAACTTCTTACTGTTCAAACACAAGCTACTATAAAAAGAAGTGGACAAGTCAAAGGTAAAATGCTCTGAGAGCATAATAAAAGGGCCAACGGGTTTTCAGTTAAAGTAAAATGCTGTGCGAGCATTCCAGCTAAAGTAAAATGCTGTCTCAGCACTGCACTCGCGTCAAAAAGGAAGTGGACAAGAGAATGCCAACGGGTTTTACCTCTTACCCCCCCAACAAGCGCAAACCGAGTGAAAGGTCAGCAGGTGTGGGCCACTAGTTCGGTGTGGGCGGGTCGAAACCGTTGCCCTCCCACCGAGCAGTAGATGTTAACTGGTTAACACCGTACCGTAATCACTGCATTTATTTGCATACACTAATGCTGGTGGGTCATCGTAAGATAGCCATTACGGCTTGGATGGAGTTCAATTTTGGTTTTGCGTTGCTATAAAGAGTACTATCACCAATGTTCGATATATGCTGCGCGCTCTCCTGCACTGATGACACTGTCTGAGAGGTCCTAGGTGCCGCTATGCACGCTCTTCTACTCTGGCGCATACTACAATGTAGCTACGCCCATAATTCTAACCTACACCCTCCAGCTAGCCCAAGACACTTGACAGCCTTCGCTCCGCTTTGCATGCACATCTGCGCCGGCGTACTTTCAGCATCTGTCAGCTACACCTAATGCATGAGCGCCTGTGCCTGCATAGGGTTGCACTTCATACACTGCAACAGGTCATCACGTCAGTTGACAATGACAATTCTACTTAGCACCGCCTTCTTTCTCCGCCTTTAGACCACCGTACGTAGCTGTGCCTTGCGCGCATTTGTCTCACAAACGCTCGCAAATTCATCCGACACGTGTGCCGGATTGCAAAAAAAACGATGTCACCTTGCTTCAATACTCAACAACTTTTGCACGGAAACATGTGAGCGCCAACAGCAGCATACTTACTACTTCACAGCGCACAAAAAAGAGCGGGTAAGAAGTGAACTTCACCGTGGGCCCACAGCGCGCGTCGAGATTATCCGTTAATAAGCCCATTATAAGCTTATTTATAAGCTCGTGCTCATCCGCCCTATCGCGCGAGCACGAGTTATTGTTTACGCACCGTCCATTTCGTGCCAGTTATTCAGCTACGTGACCACCGACCGCGTTACATAGCCGGTGATCGCCTTCCCACTCTCTTGCGTTGCGGCCTTCTCTCTCTCGCAGAGAGTGCAGCGCTTTCCCCTCCAATGCGTGTGTCTCTCATTGGCTCATTGAGTCGGTGCTTTAGACTACCCGATTGTGAGTCCATGCTGCTATGGGAGGAGGGGGCGAGGTGGGAGGAGGGGGCGAGGTGGGAGGGCAACGGTTTCGACCCGCCAACACCGAACTAGTGGCCCACACCTGCTGACCTTTCGCTCGGTCTGCGCTTGTTGGGGGGGTAATTGAGGTAAAACCCGTTGGCATTCTCTTGTCCACTTCCTTTTTGACGCGAGTGCAGTGCTGAGACAGCATTTTACTTTAGCTGGAATGCTCACACAGCATTTTACTTTAACTGGAAACCCGTTGGCCCTTTTATTATGCTCTCAGAGCATTTTACCTTTGACTTGTAGTACATATACATGTACCAGTAATTGGAGTTGGCTTTAGGAAAAAGCTTACCCCAACTAAAAATTAAACTTGGTCAATGTTTGTCTAAATTTTTCGGGCCTTTCCATCTGTACAATGTTCTCAGGGTAAGCATTCCATTATGTGTAGTGAGATTTGAAGTAATTAAGTCTGAATAATATGACAATATTTGTACAATATTTCGATTGTCTTTTCAGTATCGGAAATCAAATCTGCCCCTTTGGAAAAAACCGGAATATCAGCAAATACGACATACAAATGATTATCGCATTGTTTTTTTTGTACAGCTGCGGTTAGTTGGATACATCATGTTTTTCTGTAGCATATTGCACTGCATGCTCGAATAAAAGTGGCAAACCACAAAGCTACTTCAACCGCAAAGTGTCGGGTGCAGTTAAATGTGGTATCAAATTCTACAAAGCTAGCTACTCTAACAGCCAAGTGTTTACTTATTAGTGGGTGGAGAATGTAGTATCGAATTCAGCCTCTCAATCTTGCTACAAAAAAAACCCACAATCTAGATGACCATAGCCACACTGAACTGAATTTTGCCTAACATGACCAGTGTGTAAACAAGTGTTATATGGTACAATAAATAATGCTACAAGTGTATGTATGTAAACATTGAAATATTTGTAGGCAGTTTATCGATCAGTTCGTTACAGACCAGCTGCGCCATGCCTTTCCAATTCACTCCAGTCGTTGCCAGATGATCATAACAAAATAATGCATTTAATAATCCAGGTTTTGTCTTATTTCACCACAGGATGGATAAAATGACTTCCATCTTCAGCGAGTCAAACTATTTTGAAACGTTCACTTGAAATTTCACTTCCTTTCCTCATGCACTCATGTAGTTCTTTGATGCGATTGATACATCATACTGCGTCATTAGACAATCGCGTTGTAAGCAGTCGACTACCTTTTTGTTGTAAATTTATGGCTCAAGATATTAAAAAAATTATTTGTATTTATTTATTTATTTATTTACAACCATCTTTAACGAGGGTAGCCCATCCAGCAGAAGCTGATCATTTGGGGCCCCCCTGAACAATGAGAAGGTACAGTTTTAGAGGTGGGAGGAAAACCCTAGAAAAAAATCCTGGGGAAAACCCATCGAGTCAGACAGGGACTAAAAAACCCAATCCACGTATTGGCCCAGGCGGGGTTAGAACCCGGGTCATAGTGGTGGAAGGCGAGGAAAGAACCGCTGCGCCAACCTGACTCCCCACTGACTCCCCAAAAAATGTTTAAAGGCCACGCAGAGAGGAGTAAAGTCTGAACACAGGACCGATCCATAGATTGATCCCAATGTTGTCAATGCGCATTTCCAACTAATAGTTTACTGGATTGTTTACAACGCTACCCATAGCAACACCTTTTCCCCGGACGCTTGGTTGGGGATTTAGCGAAGCTTGGAGGGATCGGAGGGCTTGCACGCTGGGTGTATGTTTCATGCCTGTTGGCGTGGCGTCGGCTGAGCAGTCCTGGTTGTTGAGCTAGTTGTTCCCGTAGAGGTTTACTGAGTTAGCGGTTTAAGTGTCCCGTGTGGTCTAGTCAGATTTCCTTGAGCTATTCGTTGATCACTGTAGTTATTCATGTGTATGGTGGAACCTGCGAGGTTTACCTGTGCTCGTTGCCAGTGAGCTGAACCTGGTCAAGGTGCGTGGTACCTCGTGAGGCTTACTCTGTGAATATTTAATGAGGTTGCCTGTTAAGTGTTTCATTACCCTGCTTTACCTTGTGTTACCTATAATTGTATAAGCTGTGCGAGGCTTATGCTGTATAAAGATAACTTGTTGTAAAGATATTATATTGTTTAAGCTGTGTGAGGCTTACGCCGTATAGAAAGAGCTTACTGTGAACAGGTTATATTGTATAAGGTTATATTGTATAAATTATAGTTAACGTGGTGCAGTTGACCACGTGAGGCTTACTGAGCCTTGTGAGGCTTACTGAGCTTCGTAAGAATTATTAGGTGGTGCAGTTGACCACTTTTATTCTGTATAAACTAACTGATTGTTAATTAACGCTGATTCATTGATAAGAGAAGAATAATAAGAATCATACATGTAACTGTCCTTGGAAATTCTTGTCGCTGTGAGGTTTATTTGGATCACTGTGAGGTTTATTATAATTATTTAGTGCTCTGCTATTATATCAAGTTAATCATGCAGTCATAAAACGGTGGTATATTTCCATCAAACGAGCTGCCCCTAGGTTAAGTCCGCCGTTCGTTAATTGTCCCCCCTTGCATCTAGATAGCCGCTCATCCTTGCGCGAGCTTAATAAATATATTTGTTGGATAATAAGAGTTGGTTGGAGTCCTGGGATAATAAGACCAATCCCCATCTAGCTCCTCTGCCGGTTCCGCCACAGATCCATTAATAGCTCATAACTATAACAAAACTGCTATCACGGTAGTCAAAAAGCAGTTAAACCTTTTTCAATTCTTCATCTTCATCTTCGATAGGGAAAAATCCATAAAAGAAAAATGACGTCTTCACGATAATATCGGATATTGCGATATTCTATTTTTGAAGAGGCTCTAGGGTTTGAAAACATCCTCTGGCATTACTGGTTTGGGTTGACAAGAGACTAACATGCAGGGTGGTTTAGGGCTGCACAGGAACTAGGAAATTACACATTTTTGTTTCCATCTTAAGTTTTTTCGCAGATCTAATTTAACTAATACCTACCCTGCTATTGGATCAACTGCAATTGCTCTTGGCTCATCCAGCCCCTCAGAGATCAAAACCTTCCTAGACGTCCCGTTCAGCCGAGACACTTCTATCCTGTCGTTACCAGTCACAGTCCAGTACAGGTTACGAGCGATCCAGTCAATGGCGATACCTTCTGAATGATCTATGTCTGATGTTACGATGTACTCACTCGCTGCGTAGTCAAACAAGATACATACACTGTAACATGAGCAATAATGTCCCACACCAAATTGTCTGTTAATAATTTGTTTGATCTGGGATTCTAGAAAAAAAATTACTTATTTGTGTAACATTGGGAGAAAGGGCATTTTTGCGGTTGAGGCACATTGATGCGGTTGGGACAGAGGTCTGCATTATTTCTACAGGTGCCTTTTTCTAGTTTTAATCAAATTTAAAGTTTGTTTGACCTTATTGACATTTTACATTAAATGATATGAACTGTGACTGTGGCTCCGAGGTTGTTTTTTGCTTCTATCATACTTAGCAGAAAAAAATTCATTTTTTTTTTTTTATCTGGATCTGGATCTATAAAGCTAACCTACCCACCAAGTTTTGCTGATATCACCCCAATAAACACCGGCAAAAAACATAACCAGAGACGATACAAAACACACTGTTTTTGTCACTTTGCCCAAGGATGAAATCACAAACCCTAACAAAATTGAGTACATTTTCAGTTTATTTAGTCTGATTTTCATGATCTAAAATTCTTAGGAAAAGTACATGCCAAAGTTGAATATTAAAACAATGATTCTAATGTCATTCATTTTCATGGTGGGAAAAAAATGAAACATTTTGTGCATCATGGGTACTAATCTTTGTGAATGGCCTGTATATTATCCTAACCCTATTTTTCCCTTTAAAGCTCAAAAAGTCCAAAATCTGTAAACTCTTCTCACATCCTGTGGACATCGATTTGTTCAGGTTCACAGTATGTATGAATGAAATGTTCACACCACTGACCTCTACACCTGGACGGATCATTGTCCATATTCTGCTGTGCTAACACTTGAAGTCGGCGCGAACTGGAAGTGCAACATGGCGGAGCCGAGACGTCACTGCTGTGAGCCAATGAAATGTCCAGGTGTAGAGGTTAGTGGATTTACTCTGTACGTTTTGTATTTATTAACATTACGTAATACGTATCGTACCAACACCTAGACATTTCATTGGCTCACAGAGTGACGTCGTGGGTCCGCCATGTTGCACTTCTCCGCATGCCGACTTCAAAATAGAACAATGATGATCTGTCCATGTATGAGGTCAGTGGTTCACACACACCCACGTTGATGTACTGTACATGTACATCAATACATGTATGTTTGTATAGTTTGTGTATCCTTGTGGATGTACATCGCTTTGTTCTCTTGTACAAAATGGTTAGAAAATCGACAACCTTTTCCAAAATGCTCCTATTTCAACCACAATTAATTTCCTGGGTTGCAATTTTATTATATTATATCTTAACCAAAACTAACCAACATCCTAACCCTAGTTTTTGAGTAATTTTGAGTCAATCCATATCTATTTTGTGAAAAACCTTGTGGAGACATTTACACCTTTACACAGAAATTACCATGTGGGGATATATTCATTCTCATTGTCCCCATTGGATTCACGTCTCCACAGGGTACCGTACATCCCTCCTGTGTGTGAACACCCTGTGTTCCATCGTGAACCCCCTTGTTTTTTAAAGGCCTCCTACATGTATATGTTTTGAACACTATTTTCAATGGTGGACCTTCTGTTAATCGAGGACCCTAGATTGTTTTATATTGTTCTATGTCCACTATTTAAATAAGGGAATAAATGTGTGTTGGAGAGGTTTTAATCACTCTGTTTAATACCGATTGGAATCTGGGTGCTGATAATTACCCGAGCCGAAGGCGAGGGTAATTATCAGCACCCAGACTCCAAGCGGTATTAAACAGAGTGATTAATACCGACCGAACACACATTTATTCCCATTCATAAATACCTTTTTTGTAAAATTCAGCCCAAAAAGCCCTGAAAATCCCGGATAATTGTCGCAAGTAAATTTCGGTGTTTCGCCATTCTGTCCGTGTCAAATGACATGTTTCCGCCTCTGTCGCTCTCTACACAATACATGCAATAAAGCGTATTTACTGTGAACCAGACTATTACTGCCATTGGCAACCTCGTTCCCAAGGTGTCGAGCTGTACGCGCCCAACACTACCCGCTCTTATTTTCGTAGATGAGGTACGGTTCAAAATAAAGTGAGCCCTAGGGACTGAATGTTGTTTCCAGCTATGTTTAAACACACACAGACACTATATATTTTCTAAATCGTGTACCAATCTTTCTGACTCATCATGTTATGGGTGTTTGGCATTTTAAACCTAATTCCAGATTATCTTACCCGAACCATCCAGTTTAGCTCTTCTGATCGCCTTGACATCATTGTCGGTCCAGTAAATAAACCCTTGGACTGGATCATAGTCAATTGCCACAGCATGTTGGATATCCTCTAGTGGTACAATGATATCCGTGTAGTCCGGTGTGTCCAAGGAAATCTTGCGAATATCTCGGCGCCGGGCTAGGATCAGGATTTCTTGCGCACCTGAGGTGGGGACCACACAAACCCAAAAGTAACAAACTATATTGTGCAATATAAGGCACTGTGAACAACATGCGTCGCCAACTTGAAGTCGACAACTTGAAGTCGACAAAAGGTACATGTAGGGAGAATTTTAACGGGAGTTTGGATGGTATATGATCTACAAATCAACAAATTCTCCATTGTCACCGTGCAAGACAAATTTGACCGCCTGCAGCCGGCTGCTGTTTCCGAAGTAATACTTGGCTTTAGGTATACATGTACCGGTACATCTCTAAAATTACAATGTAATATGTATATTAAGGAAGTGTCTGTAGCCACTCCCGGTATTTTCCGATGCTTCAGGCTTGGATTTTGACTTTTCTTTCATGGAATGGAGACCATGGACTGTGTTTTTTGGGGGGTCCATTGGCAATAAAGTCGTCAACTTTTTTAACATGATTTACATGTAATTGTCATTTCGGAGACATTCTTACACCCTGGAGTTTTTTTCCTCAGAGCTACCAGTATTAATAGTTGTCGTCTCAGCAGGTAATTTTGGCAATCAATTTATGCAGCAACAAATATACTTTGTGACCATTTGGTGCATACAACTTTAGCTCCGCCCATAATTGTGCATGGGTCTTTCTATAAATAAAGGGGCCAATTTGAAAATCACAATATTGAGACTTTCAAGGATATTTGTATTAAACTGTAGGGACACTTGGTTATTTTTGTTCCTGTATTTATCTCTCTTGGGCAGTTACTAATAATAAAAAACACATGCCCATACCATTCTTTGCCATAGTATATTTTTAGAGCCAAAACTATGAGGTTAAAACCTATAATTTTGTGAAGAAAATTGGGACAAAATTTGTGCAGTTTTGCAATATTTTGTAATGTCCGTTGTTAAAAATACAAACTTTTTCCTGTTAAAAAAATTGAGAAATACTTTATTTCTGTAAATAAATACGTTACAGCAAGTTTGGTGTCGCAACTTTTCTTTCAACCCACCGGCAATCTTGTATTCACTACGTAACTTTTCGTGTCCCCCATTGTTACGTTAGGAACCATGATATTGTTCGGGCAATTTACAGTACAAGAGAATATTTTTCGCGGACTTCGTTCATGTTTTATAACAAGATGATTTCCACGTTTTGAAAAAAAACAAAAAAACAATGTCAATGAAAAAATGGAGTTCATGTAGCTCTTTATTCCTACCTACATGTACATGTAGTTACCTTGTTTTATGGTTTCGTGTCCCTTGGATTAATTACGTTGTGAAAACTGAAGTCGTAGTGGCCATATGACGTCAGGAATTGTATACCGCGAAACTCTCTCCAACGTGTTTCTCGATGTGTTTATGGCACAAACACGACAACGGCGTTTGCCATTTTTAACGATACCACCTACGCGAGGATCAGACGCTCTGTGGGAAAGAGGTTACGTAGTTTCTCGAGGTACACGGTAAGTATTTTTTGTCCATGATCAATATGAGTCTAATTTTGAATGTTAGCATTTTCCTGCACTGCAGTGACAAACAAAATAAGGTCGTAACTTTTCCGGTCTAAAAAACTACGATGAATTTTCTCACACCCAATCGCCCAAAACTAAAATTTCAACTGCGGCGAGTCCTGCAACGTAACTGCGACACTAATTTATTTTTGTGTACTGAATTACGTGTTCACTTTGAATGAACGCAAATGGAAGGATTCTTCAGAAAAGCAACTATACAGTGTTAAACACTTCCCTTCTCCGTGAACATATTTTAGTAAAACTTTTGTCAGATTGCACGGAGGACTTAATATTTTGATCTTCAGATCGAAAAAACATCATTGTATCTAACAAAATATGCAACGTTTACACCGTCACTGAGACTCCAGTGTCGTTGTTACGTTTGTTCATGGAGGAATAAACTAGACATGGAGGAATAATTTGTTCAATCCATACAGTACATGTACCTCTCGATGTAATTTTTTTAATTTGTTAACAAAAATCACCTTAAAAAACATTGCTTTTCAAGAGTCAATCCATTTAGTTTTGGTTCACACTGTCAACTGGTTAATTAATGAGTTGAAACGTCCGTATTTCGATTTTTGTAGAACGTTTCTGACGAATGTCGGACAACTTGACTGGTGGGCACCAGCTCGTCTTTGGACAACTCGACCGTTACATGTACAGCGTACGCGTAGTACTGTGTGTCACATCACAGGCCGCAAATAATATGTTGTATGCGGAATGCACGATGATCGCCACGTGGTGGACGCCGCGCATGAAACACACGACAGTGCACGCGGTCGAGTTGTCCTGATTTGAGTTGTGCCACCAGTAACAACACTGAGACACAAAACCTCTTTGGCGCAGTGATCGACGGGGTTAACAATAATTGTGGCTCATTTGTGAACTGTGTTTAATGATTTTACTTTCTGATTTTTGTTTTATCATAAAGATTCGTTGTATTTTTTTTATTTTTCATTCCGGTCACGAAAATACTTTTGGTTTATGAAGCGATATTTAAAAACCTGATCTTAAGCATTCTTAATTGAGACTTATTCATTTTAATTACAGGTTGTAAAAGAAGAATGTTGAATCTGTCCAAATCAAGTTCATAGAAAAATTTCCAGATGGAAAGACCGATGTCTTGTGTGTGCTTCAACCTCTGGGTTGGACCGTGCAATATGCCTTTCATCAAGAGGACTTTGAGACAATCCCGATCGAGGAGCTAAAAATAAAGTGAACATTATCATTACAAAATGCTAACATTACAAAATGCTTGCTCAAATGAGTTTGTTTAAAAATAAATGTAACATGACTACATGTACATTACATACCGGTACTGTACTCACTAAGCCGAACTTTGCTCCATCCATGCAGGTGGTGCAGCATATAAATGCCATCTTTTAGAGTTTATCATTATGAGTGTTTGTTTATCATTAATGACTATTGGACTTGTGTTATAATTCTCACCAACCATGGGGACAATGTTATGTCTTTTATGAATTAAATCATTTTGCAGTGAATGATACAACACCTACATGGGTGTTTCTTTTTATGTGGGTGCCAATTCGAAATTAACGTGATGAATTTGAAATGACCATGTTTCAACATGTGTGATAATATTTACCAACATAAATTGTATATGTTATCATTAATCAATAAACAGTGAAAATATTCATATTTGTTGAAAAATGAAATTTTGATTAAAAATGTGCATTTTGACCCAAAAATGTTGTGATGTCTCCCTATTTTTTAGGTACACCGTGTGACATTAAAACTGACCTTCTTTACGAGACCTTCCCGGTTGAATGAAAATACACACATCGATTATTTTACAATTAAGTTATCAACAGTAAGCCAAATCATGAAATTAAGTGCAATTTCAAACTTGGAGCGATCTGGTTTAGGATTGGGGTTAAGTTGATTTTCGATAGCACATCGTAACTTTTAGTTTCTCCAATTGTTACGCTGTTAATGTAACCTAGAAAAATGGTCAAAAGAATTTATAGTCTAAGGCCTGGTTCAAAATGATCAAATCGCAATATATTACGAGAGCTGGGACAACAAAATACAGAATCAATTGAAATAGAGTTCTCAAAAAGATAACAATATTTATTAAAGGTTATCCACAAACCAGAACTACACTTCGCCAAGATCAATCACAGAGAAGGAAAGAAAACTTGGAATGTGACCAAACAATGTAAAAAATGCGAAACTAAAAAGTGTGAGCGAGAGAAAATCAAATTTGGATACAACAAGTGTAGAAAAAAAGGATAAAAAAATAAACAATAAAAATAAAACCAACACAGTGCCAATAGCGGATTGCTCTAGAATGCTTTCAGACAGAGCCCATAATATCTATAAGAACAAAAGAAAAACACAAGAAGAATATAAGATTAAAAACTTCGTCAAGTATTACGTAAATACAAATACGCTTTAAAGAACAGAATAAACTATAACTTTGAATGAACTTAAGAATACAGTAAATGCCACTCAACTAAAGCTAAACGGTTAAAAAAAGGAAGGTTAAACAAAGTCACAAGATTAAATAACACAAGCCAACCATTAGTGCTGCATGTAAATTGTACGTAAAGTACAGAACAAAAACCCAGTTGTCCTGTGAATATATAATAGCCTATACATCTGGTTATACTCAAGGTCCAAAGGTGACCATGCAGTCAGACCCAGCCATCTAGGGGGGGTCAGTCAGAGTAGCTATTAAGGCACAGTCAAGGTAATCAAATCACTCATCACACCCATACACCCAGCATTTGGCAATAACAAAAACCTAAGGTCTAAGTCTACAATAGCACAAGTACTGCTGTTTAAAGAAATATAGAACTTTCTGTGTCCAGAGTTAAATCACCCCAAGTGTTTCCTAAAACTAATGTTGGACTACAGACAGGCACATTTTGTTCAAAACAATAACAGAATATAAGATACCGCTCTTCTAGATTAACACAATAATACAAGTAAAACTTCAAACTAAATAGCTACTGAATAATTCACCGTAAAAGTTAAAAAGGAGTAATTCTACCCACTCATCAAAATTCTTAAAAGTGGATGACCGACACTTATCAATAAGACTTGTTATGAATATTAAACGAGTATACCATTATACAATTATACAATTATAAGCAGGGATGTAGTCGAGTCCATCACAAGTCCCTGATTATAAAGAGTAGTCCTGGTAGTTTACCCCAAAGACAATTAAAAGTCACCATCGGAAGTGTTTAAAGTCCAGAAAACTAATATTAGAACAGCTAAAAATATCAATATGACTGATTTTGTAACAAAATGCCACAAATAATGAAAAGAAACTCACCAAAGCGGAATTTAACAGACATCCATCTAGGCATGGTAGGACTAGGGGAAAATGTGGTTGTTCCCTCTTTGCTGCCCGTCTGCTAACTGATATGTACCGCACTGTTGGATGGGGACATTCCTTAGTGTAATGTGATCTGGGGGGGGGGGGCACTCTCAAATGCAGAGAGGTCAGTCTTTGTACCTTGTAAAGTGCAGAGGAAAATAGACCAGGGCGTCTAGCCAAAAGAAAAACTATGTACTGCGACCTACTCCTACTAAAAATAGAATCTCGGGGGAAAGTAGCCAAGGGTAATTTGCCACCATTACACTCACCCCGATTTAAAAACCGTTGTTGTCCACAACAACACAAACAAAAACTAGCTAACTGACCAAAGATATCTACTCCCATTCTCCGTATCTCAATGGTGGCTTGATAACCCTCTTAGAGCGATGGGGAACTTGCCAGGTAGAATCCTCCGTAGCCGACGAGTCATCTGTATCAGTGTCGTCATAGCTTCCACTATAGGGCACATACCGGTCTGTGTCCTGGCGTCGTCTGTCGCCGAACCTTCGTGGTGGTAGAATCAACTCGGTGCTTTCATCACTTGAGGATCCAAACACCTGGTCATCACTGAACTCACGTGGAGGAGGGATAATTTGTGTGGCCTCGTCATATGGCAACTCAGAGAGTTGGTTGCTACAAAACTGGCGTGGTGGTGGGATAATCTCCTCACATGAACCATCTATCGCAACAGGTAGTTGCTCTTCCGTTCCTCTTGGTGTCTCGTCGGCCCCACTAACCTCAAACGGACATTTAGTGAGCATATTTCGATGTAGCGTCCGGACCTTCTTTGTGTCAAGTTGCCTCACAACATACACAGGGCATTTATCGAGCTTCCTAGTGACTATATATGGTGTCTGCTCCCAGTTGTCCTTAAGCTTGCATTTTCCTCTTGGCGTTTTGTTGAGCACCAACACCCGGTTGCCTTGTTCTAGATTGTTCACTCGAACGCTCTTGTCGTATGTTCGCTTCTGCTTGCATCTTGCCTGCTCTGCATTGGCTTCAGCTTCATCGAACGCCTCACGAACTTGTTTTCGAAGGACTTTGACATACCCCTGATAGTCCATGTCCATCCTAGGTGTTTTCTGTTGGTTTGGGTACGGAAACATGACATCTGCTGGTAATTTTGCTTCCCTCATGAACATAAGAAAAAAGGGAGAGTAGCCTGTTGAGTCGTGACAACTACAATTGTATGCGTGAGTCAATGCTTCGACGTGTGATGCCCAGTTGGTCTTCTTTGTCGGATTGAGGGTTCCCAGCATAGACAATAGAGTGCGATTAAACCGCTCTGTCATTCCGTTGCCTTGTGGGTGGTATGGCGTTGTCTTGGTTTTATCGATCCCCATGAATGCACAGAGTTGGTGAATTACTGCTGATTCAAAGCTACCCCCTCTATCTGAATGCAAACGCTCAGGAATACCATAGTTTGTGATGTATCTCTCCCACAGAACACGGGCCACCGTGGATGACTTCTCATCTCGGGTTGGGTATGCTTTGGCATGGCGTGTAAAGTGATCTGTCACCACGAGCAAGTGCTCGTACCCTCCAGTTGCCCTCTCTAGACTCAAGAAATCGATGCACACTAATTCCATTGGGCGAGAGGTAACTATACTCTGTAGACCAACGTTCCTCTTGCCACCGGGCCGTTTTCGCAGGGTGCATCGTTTGCAGGCCTCCACATACCTCTTCACGTCGGTGTGAGCATGGAGGTCCTACCTCCATGGTGTGAGCTCCTGGCCAGAAAAACCGCTCCTTCACTAGCCAAAGTGTCTTGTGGAACCCGAGGTGTCCCATCTCGTCATGTATAGACAGGTCAGCACCTGTTGTTTCATCGATTTAGGCAAAACTGGAACAACAACGCCCGACTACTCCTCCCTGAAATGACTACATCAGTGGTACTCGTAGGTCCCACTAGTTGTTCCTCATCTTCATGTTGTTCTTTGCTCGTTTGAACTAATATTCCCCCTGGTGTATGTGTAGAGCCCCTCTGGAAAGGTCTAGAAAATACCACCCCCCTAAAAAAAGTAATATTTCCTGTTGGCACATCCGATATGCCTACCCCTAGCCTGTACAACTAGTCAGCTGGACAGTGACCCAGTTGCCATGGTCACTCTCCTCTGATTGGTTTAGGCACACAGAAACTTCCACACCACATGGTCCAGTGTGCGTCTCAAGCCATTCTTGGATGAGAAGCACAACCGAATAAACTAATTTTACTAGCAGCTCTGCAAAACAACTACCCAGTGGGCAAGTTGTTACCGGTTACCGATATTACCGGTAATATCACCCCAAAATTTGACTAAGTCCAAATTTTACCGATATTACCGTGTTATTACCCAAATGATATTACCGGTGTGATAATGAAATTGTTATAAATTCCTTAATATTTTTTTTTTAATATAAGGATTGGATCTAATTGATCCTTGAGACCGACAGGATCTGTTTCTGATGAGAAAAACTCTTGAAAAATGGTGCACAGGTCTACCAAATTTCAAAGTCCAATAATAACCGTTATTACCCTGTTGAAACCAACATGTTACCGAGTAACAACAGGATAATACAGGTAATATGGGTAATGTGGTGAAAGGGTTGAATTGGTTATAACATCGGGAACTTGAGTAATAACAGTAACATTTCCAAGTTCTAATATTACTGTTATTACCCTGTTGAAACCGACATTTTACCGAGTAACAACAGGATAATACAGGTAATGTGGGTAATGATGAAAGGCTTGAATTGGTTATAACATTGGTAACTTGAGTAATAACAGTAACATTATAGCAATCCTAGCAAAATTTGCAAGTCCTAATATTACTGTTATTACCCTGTTGAAACCGACAATTTACCGGGTAACAACAGGATAATACAGGTAATATGGGTAATGTGGTGAAAGGGTTGAATTGGTTATAACATCGGGAACTTGAGTAATAACAGTAACATTTCCAAGTTCTAATATTACTGTTATTACCCTGTTGAAACCGACATTTTACCGAGTAACAACAGGATAATACAGGTAATGTGGGTAATAATGAAAGGCTTGAATGGGTTATAACATTGGTAACTTGAGTAATAACAGTAAAATTATAGCAATCCTAGCAAAATTTGCAAGTTTAAATATTACTGTTGTTACCCTGTTGAAACCAACATGTTACCGAGTAACAACAGGATAATACAGGTAATATGGGTAATGTGGTAAAAGGGTTGAATTGGTTATAACATCGGGAACTTGAGTAATAACAGTAACATTTCCAAGTTCTAATATTACTGTTATTACCCTGTTGAAACCGACATTTTACCGAGTAACAACAGGATAATACAGGTAATGTGGGTAATGATGAAAGGCTTGAATTGGTTATAACATTGGGAACTTGAGTAATAACAGTAAAATTAGTAGCAATTCCAGCAAAATTTTCAAGTTCAAATATTACTGTTATTACCCTGTTGAAACCGACAATTTACCGGGTAACAACAGGATAATACAGGTAATGTTGGTAATGGTGAAAGGCTTGAATTGGTTATAACATTGGGAACTTGAGTACCGGGGGGGGGGGGGGGGGGGGTAATAACAGTAAATTTATAGCAATCCATGCAAGCTAATAATTTCCAAGTTCAAAGATTACTGTTATTACCCTGTTAAAACCGACATTTTAGCGAGTTATAACAGGGTAATAAGAGGTAATGGGTAACAATTTACCGAGTTAATAACATGAAAATGCCAGAAATATCGGTTACATTCTCCCTGGTAATATTAGGTAAATGGGGTAATATCAGGTGGTAATAACACGGCAATGCCAGAAATATCAGTTACAATTTCTGATATTGGGTAAATAGGGTAATATCGGGTGACCTCAATTTACATGTTGACCCCAAGTGGGCGTGATAAACCTTGGTGAAACAATTTTGTCACTTTTTTTCTACATGAACGTTATGTTTTGCGAAATAGCGATACGTTTAGGGTATTTTCGTAGAGATAATTGTGTAATATTTATTTACTCCAAGTCTCAAAGAAACAAATTTGCCAAAAAACCAACACACCAATAAATTAACAACAAATTAATTGCAAACTAGCTGTGATTACAGACAGCGGTGATATTGGGCACATATATAGCATTTAAGTACACGCTAAGATTGTAGGCTCAGAAGAGTCATTGATGTTTATATGTGTATACATTGTAGTATTGTTCCGGTAGTATCGTAATATTAGTATTAACCAATATAATTAACAAATTAACCAATATTGGGTAAATGGGGTAATATCGGGTGGTAATAACAGTAATATATCGGTAATATTCTCCCTGGTAATTTCGGGTAAATGGGGTAATATCGGGTAGTAATAAAAATGCAATGCCAGAAATATCAGGTAAAATAGGTAATATCGGCTAGTAATAACAATGCAATGCCAGAAATATCGGGTAATATCGGGTGGTAATAACAATGCAATACCAGAAATATAGGGTAAAAGAGGTAATATCGGGTGGTAATAACAATGCAATGTCAGAAATATCGGGTAATATCGGCTAGTAATAACAATGCAATGCCAGAAATATCGGGTAAAAAAGGTAATATCGGGTGGTAATAACAATGCAATGCCGGAAATATCGGGTAAATGGGGTAATATCGGGTGGTAATAACAATGCAATGCCAGAAATATCGGTAATCTCCCTGGCAATATCGGGTAAATGGGGTAATATCGGGTGGTAATAACGTGCAATGCCAGAAATATCGGTAACATTCTCCCGGGTAACAGTGGGTAAATGTGGTAATATCGGCTGGTAATAACGGGGAAATGTTCGTCTACTATTTCCCCGTTATTACTCGGTGATATTACCCGTAATAACGCGTTATTACTCGTTACAACCCGGGTAATATCGGTATGTTACCCAGTAATAACTAGCGTTATTACTCGTTACAACCCGGGTAATATCGGGTAAAATGCCCACTGGGTAATGATGCATCTGTAATTTCATCCTTTCTAACAGGTATGTTAATTTCATTTCTTTTCCACATTTCAAACCCAATTGTATTGATTTATAAATTTGTAATTATTTGTATTTCCTGTAAAATCTTTAAGCTAAAAGTGAAGAATTATGAGTACTTTAAGAAAGGATACCACTGATGATAGAGAGGATAGAGAAGTTTAGCCGTTCTTTAGAAGTGATACAAGTTGGTTTTATAACTAAATTAGGAAGAATGTAAAAGAGTGAGTACTGCTAGATATTGGAGATGCATTTCGTGGATAATTGTTGACAAGGAATTCCTTGATCTTTTATTATATCTCTAGTCTTGCAAAGATCCAAGAACTTCGGATTATATTGTTAATGTGATTTTATTATATTTTTACTTTTCTATTTACTTTTGTAGACATTTTATACTTTTCTGCCCAAGTGTGTCATTCCCATAGACGCTACACTTTAGATAAATTATTTAGAATACATGTATAGTGCAAGTCTGTAACCTTTGATAATTCAATACAACGTTGTGGTTATGCGATACATGTGCTTTTACATAGGACCAGATAGTGACCCCTAGTACGTGGCAGTGGTTTATCTTGAGAAAACCTTGGTTCCATTAGACTTGCTCCAGTTGAGCCATTGAGATTTAATTGGTTACCCCTGTGGGTAGTTTTATTAATAGCTCTCTTACCGTTAAGTAGTTAGACCTAGTGGGACTGGGACAAGTTTACAGTTGGCTCTGACCTCAAGGATAAATGCCCATGGTCGATTGATTGATTACCAGTACTGGACTTACTTTAAGTGATTTTATAGAGACCACATGTTACTTTGTTTTTGTGGTGCTTATAGTAGAAACCTATGGGAACAAGCCTAGGGTGGTTGACATCAATAATTACAGGACAGTGGTCGCTTCCCCATGTATCATTAAGAACTTTCCAGTTACATTTGGCAGCTATGTTAGGTGTAACGAAGGTGATATCGATACAGGAGAGTGTACCATGTGCCGTGTCAACTCTTGTGCCCTCACCAGAGTTTACACAGACCATGTCAGTATCAATAATCACATCTTCGATGATCTTGCCATTATGGTCGAGTTTTGAACTACCCCACAAGGGGTTATGACCATTGAGGTCACCACACACTATACAAGAATGATCAGTTTTATCAAGGATATCTTTAAGAGTTTTGGTGTCTAGAATATTACATGGGTTGTAAATATTAATAATAGTAATTTTATTTTTCTGTGTATCATAGAGTTCCCCAATTTGATATTCAACAGAGTTATTATCACCTAGGGTATATTTGAAAGCAATGTCTCGTTTGGCCAATAAAGCGCATCCTCCACCCTTACTTTTAGGATCGTTTTTATTTCTGTCATGTCTATATATGTTATAGCCAGGAAAAGTAAAATGTTTGTTTTCTTTGAGCCATGTTTCCTGTATACAAATAACATCTGGTTTTTCTTTCCAAGTGTTAATGCAGTTTTTAAATTCTTTTCCATGAGCTAACAAGGACTGGGCGTTCCATTGTAAGATAAGAATCATTGTGAAAATACTAGTCATGTTGATGTGTTTTGGGGTTTTCTTGACGATTTTTGGCTATTTGCTAGTGAGTCTGTGTTTTCTTGGGTAGAGGGTGTTTTGTCCTTCTTTTGGGATGATTTGTGGTCGGTGTTTCCTTGCTTTGTATTTGATGGCGGTTGAGAAGACGTTCTTGATTTTCCTTGTTTAGTATTTGGTGTTGGCTGAGAATAAGTTAGGTGGGTGATGTGATTGACGAGAGTCTTCACTGCCAGAATTCTTTCTTCTTTATTTTTGATTGTTTCCCAAATCTGCATTGTACCAGTGAGGAGTTCGGTCAGGCGTTGTTCACTGCAAATACATGAGTGTGTTCAGTTTGTGTTTGTGCTGTTTTTTCTGTTTGAGTGGTGGCGTCTTTAGTGGTTTTTACTGGTTGCTTTGTGGTTTGGCGTCTCGCTTCGATGGTTGGGCGTCTCGCTTCAGTGGTAGTCTTGGTGGGTTTGTTATTAGTTCTGTGTTGAGGTTCTGCGTGATTATTTGTTGGTTGAATTATAGATGTTTGCTGGGTACCGGTACTGATAGGGTATTGCTGGGAGGGTTGCTGCATCGGGGTTTGCTGGGTGGGCGAGTCATCCTGGCGAACGCTGATGTCAGTCTTGATTACCTTTGCGGCATCGGCATAGGAAATATTGTAGGTTACTCTAAACCCTTGAATTTTCTTGCTTTATGGTTTTACAACCTCCATATGCAGATGAGTGGCTTTCTCCACACCTACAGCATTTAACATTATCTTTTTGTTCGCATTGATCAAAGGAATGTGGGCCCCCACATCGCACACATCGTGTCGAGCTGCGACAGTTGCGACCTAGGCGCTGGCAATTAAAGCATCTGATTACAGGGGGGATGAAAGGTTTGACAACGAATATTTCGTATCCCATTTGTATTTCTTCAGGTAGATTGAGTCGCTTCTAGGATACCATTTCGTTTTCGCATTAGACGTTTGGCTTCAATCACTCCTTGTTTTTTGCATGATGATAGGATCTCATCATCTGTGATGTCTGTTGTTATGCCATAAATGACTCCTTTGCTTTGGGTTTCTGATTTTGCGTATGAGGTTTGGACGGTCCATTGACCTAATTGGGTGATAGCCTTAAGTTTTGTGGCTTGTGCTGGGGTGTAGCATCTTGCGGTGATTCCTCCTTGGTTGTTTTTGGACACACTCTTGATGAGGTCCTTCCCTATTTTACTGAGGGCGTTAGCGATTTTGATAGGGTTTATTCTGGCTAATTTAACATCCGGGGAGTTTATGATAATAATTGTAGGTTGTTTGATGTTTGGAACATAGCGGCGTTTTGTGGGTTGTTCATCAGGGGAGTCATTAATCTGATTCTGAATATACATCATTATATAGTGCCAGCTGGATTTAGACCTTTTCCTATTTTGTGTCTGAGGTGTGTCATTTTGAGCTTGACTTATTAGTATGTCAAGAGTTGAGCGTGGTTGGTCAAGTACTTCCTGATCATTGGCCTCCATGGGAGTATGTTGAGACATTTGATCCCAAGATGTTTCATTGCTAGATTCATCCGGATCATCGTCCATATTGGACGATTTTCCGATTACAGGACAGAGAAAGGAAAGCAAGTATAAAGTACCTCTCGAATAAACTGATATTGCTTACCCCAAAAAACCAGAAGAAACGAGGATGTTCAGAAAGCCAAACACCCCAAGAAGGGCGCGGTTTTTGAATTTCCCGCCACTGACAAAAAAACACGTCCGTCCACTCTGCTCACGTGACCAAGCCTCTCGTAGAAGTAGAGTTGAGTTAGTTACTCCCTTTTATATTAAAGTTTTACATTTCTAAAGACGAGTTGTATTTTCAGAAGAAATCGTCCCACGTACGCCAAGTGATTATTATTTACATAGACGTACCATTTGAAAAGACCCCCAATCCTGTAGGTGCGTATTTTACTATACATTTGTATAACACGACGTATCATTTTGAAAAGACTCGCAATCCTTTAAGAACGTCTTTTACTTTACATTTTGTATACACGACAGTGGCGTACCTGGCATATCTCGTCAGGGGGCAAGCGATTTGGACGAGCAAGGGGAGGGGGATGTGTGGCTGTGGAAAACTAGAAACTGGGTGAAGGGGTAATAGGGGGTGTCCCAATAACACAGTAGGGATTTTGTTGATATTAGTATTTGCGATAGGGTGATTGTATATCTTTGGTCTATTTTGGAATTACCATTTAAAAAAAATGTTAATGTATTGAATTTTGACAAAATCAGTGGTTAACGTATCACTGGTAATGACAATGTTTCTATTAACCTACTTCTATTATTCCTCTTTGAAGAAGCTTTTGACATATTATGTTCCCAATTCTGCATATTTGGAGATGTAAAAAAGTGTATTTGACAATGAATTGAATTGTATTGATTTAATAATAATAATAATAATAATAACAGGCATTTATACTGCGCTTTTCCAAAACATGATCAAAGCGCATAACAAAAGAAAGGATAAATTAAAACAAACTAGAACAAAACTTAAATCTACTATTTAGGAAAAAGATAAGTTTTAAGTTTACTCTTAAATGTAACAACACAAGTAGAGTCACGGACACTAATTGGGAGACTGTTCCAAAGTTCAGCAGCAGAGTGTGAGAAGGCGTGTTTGCCATAAGATAAACTTGAGTTGTGAGTGTTAAGCCGAGTTCTATCGGAAGAAGAACGGAGTTCTTGACGATTGCTTTGGTGAAGATGAAACATATCAGAGAGATAAGGTGGGGCAATGTCCTTCAAACATTTGAAAACATATAGAAGAGTTTTGAACTGGATGCGTTTCTCCATGGGTAGCCAGTGTAGTTTAGCAAGTAAGGGGGATCCATGAGCTCTCCAACAGTTAACAGTGAGAACAAGTTTGGCAGCTCTGTATTGGATACTGGTGAGGCGTTTAAGATGTGCTTTGGTGATTCCAGATAACAGGGAGTTACAATAGTCGAGACGAGAAGTGACAAGACAGCGAACCACATGGTGACAAGTATCATGATCAATGTATTTTCGAATCCTTGCAATGTTGCGCAGATGGAAGTTAGTAGAGCTACAATACATACTGAATTAACTTGAGATGACATTGACATGACAGGGTCAAACATGACACCCAAATTCCGAATATTAGTTGAGGGGGTAACCGTAGAATTTCCAATGTTAAGAGAAACATCTTTAACATGTGACAAGTTGTTCTTAGAGGCAGCAACAAAGAACTCTGTTTTCTCAGCATTCAGTTTCAATTTGTTTGTGTGCATCCAGACTATGATGTCATCTATGCATGACGTATATCCAAGGCTTTCTCTTTTTCACCTGGCACAGTTGGATTGAAGTCAACATACAATTGTGTATCATCGGCATACATGTGGTAATTGACATTGTGCCGACGAATAACTTTGCCAACAGGATGAGTGTAAAGAGAAAACCCCATAGGTCCAATGACCGAACCTTGGGGTAGTCCGTAATCCATAGTATGTTCACAAGAATACGATCCAGAGACTACGACACGACTTTTCGTCGACCTTGGAGATATGAGGAGAACCAATTGAGGGCCGTATCCTTGATGCAAAAAGTGTCCGAAAGACGATTTAGGAAAATCTTATAATCAACAGTGTCAAAAGCTGCACTAAGGTCAAGGAGTACAACGAACACAGCTCTCCTTTGATCCAAAGCACACATAATGTCATTCTTAACTTTAAGCAAAGCTGTCTCTGTATGATGGGCGCGATAAGCAGACTGGAAAGTCTCATTCAGATGATTGTCAGCAAGGTGATCATTTAGACGTGAAGCGATGACTTTTTCAATGATTTTAGACCACATAGGTATATTAGAAACTGGTCTGTAGTTTTTCAATTGATTAATATCCAAAGACGGTTTCTTGAGGGTGGATTTGATGATTGCCTGCTTTAGAACATTCGGAAATACACCAGTTGATAAAGACAAGTTAACAATATAAGTCAGCTTTGGTACAATGATGTTGATGCATTGCTTGACCAACCATGTTGGCAAGACGTCCAAAGAACAAGACTTGTTTGGCGATCGGGAGATAATTTTGCAAATCTCATTTTCATCAACTGGTTCAAAGTTATTCAGAATAGTTATAGCATGAACAGTTTCAGACTCGTTATCAATTGGATTGGAGTCTGCAAAATCAGTGTTATTATCGAGATCGTTACGAATCTTGACAATTTTGTTCTCAAAGAAGTCAGCAAATTTGTTGGACAGGTGCTCATTTGAATCACACACAGGCAGAGATTGTTTAGTCTTATTATTGTTCAGCAAAGTATTAGTGATTTGAAACACCTTTTTCATATCAGCAGATTGCAGTTCGTTCTTGAAGAACTTCTGCTTCGCTTTCTGAATCAAGTTAACGACATGTTTGTGATGAGAAAGATAGCACTGACGATTTTCCTCATTGGCGTGTTTCTTAAGGGTTCGCTCAAGTCGACGGCGTTGCCGGCGAGCTTCATGAATTTCATCATTGTACCATTGATGTCTGGGTCGAAGCGTGCGGGTTTTAGTTTCAGCAGGAGCATGTTTGTCTACCACTCCTTTGATAGCATTGTTGAAGGCAAGAATGGCATCATTGACATCGTGTAGATCTGATGTAATTGATCTATCAAACTCAAATGCAAGCTCATTACGAAAAGCATCCATGTCAATGTTGGTAAAATTGCGGACAGTTGAAGTTGTCTTTTGGTGATCCAGTTTCCGTTGGTTTAAGTTAAAACTAACTACATAGTGATCAGATTCAAGAATTCGTTGAACTAAACAGTCATGTATAAGATCAAGATCACTTGAGCGTGTAATTACTAAATCCAAAACATGACCATACCTATGAGTAGATTCATGAACATGTTGATGCAATCTAACTGAAGTAAGTATGTTCATAAAGTGAGTTACATCAGGTTTGCATTTGTTTCATTTCCACATGCACAATTAAAATTTTAAAAGAATATTCAGAATATGCATCTATTCACTCATTGAAAATAAATGTAGTAATAAAAAGTAAGACAAAAATAAAACAGTAAAATGATATATCACTAGATATAAGAGAAATCACTCACTTGGAGGAATGTCAGAAGGTTGAGGGGTGGGGTCCTGGAAAATTTTGGATTCTATATGCTTTGCGGTGCAATCTGAGGAGATTGCTGGCCACTTTCCTGCAATTTTTTTGGCAAAAATGTAAAATAAATATATGGAGATAAAATGGAGAATTATGGAGATTATAATAGAGACTGTATATATATATATATAAATATATATTACATATACGTTTTGTGAGGAATGTGGGGCACACCCCAAATTTGAAAATGTGAGCGCGGGGGGCGAAGCCTTTTCGGCGTGGGGTCCTGATCCTGGGCCCGCTTAAGGGCCCCGGGAAATTTTGGATTCTATTAAGTATTATGCTTTGTGGTGCAATCTGAGGCGATTCCTGGCCTCTTTCCTCGGATTGTTTCAGCAAAAGTTTTCACGATTATATAGAGATAAAATGAAGAATTACGGAGATTATAAATATATTATAAATATATGAGTGTGGGCCACATCCAAAACTAGAACATGCGAGAAAATAAATATATTTAGTCAATGTCCTAGCTTGGGTTAGACAAACCATAGCTCCATGGACAAACCAACCAACTAACATTCTTACACAAGGTCATTAACAACATAAACATTCATCCAGATATACTTCAATAAAAGGGTAATTGGCAATTAGGGGACATTACTGCCAATGTAATGACCACATGTCCACCAGGCGTGGGGTTATTTATCGAACCTCGACGCCAGGTTGTCCGAGTATTACGTTGATTAACGGAGCCACCTTTGATACCAACGAGCGGATGCGCGCCAGGCCTTCAGGTTGTCTTCTGCGGATAACAATCCGACCCTCCTCCTTTCCTTTTCCCTCACCTCCCCCTCTTTACCCCCACCCCCGTGTATTACTCATTTTACCCGGGGGGCACGTGCCCCCCCCCTCAATGGAGGCCCTGCTTGTCAATCAGACGTTGAGACATTGGTCTACCTTTCAGCCATGGCGATGATGAGTTGATGACCCTTTTGTATTGAAATAGCAGGTTGAGTAATTGGAATAACTTTTTAATTTTGTTTTCATACAAATTACAAAAGATTGTGGTTCAGTGACACAGAAAAAAGAGATTAGGTGATATTTAGTTTATTTTTATTCAACAAAACCAGAAGAAAAGATTAGTGGTTTATTGTGTCTTTGTAATCTGACATGGGTTCAATTCACCTTGACATCGACAGCTCACAGAATTAAATTGAATTGTGTTATGTCCACTATTTCGATGTTGTTTTTCAATAAACACTTAACCACAACTCCACATTTAATTTTTGGAAAAAAGGAGGGAAGAAAATCAAGCTTTCAGAGCTTGTTATTACCAAGGAGTAATTCTACCTCCATGTTATGACTAGTGAATTGTTGACTTGTCATTGGAAAGGTGTTTTCAATAGAAAGTGTACAATAATGCCCAGTGTGTGCGTGGAGGCACTTTGTAATGGGCAGGTACACATAAGACGTTTATCAATTAATTTACAACCGGGGCGATTGTCACATCTACAGAATTTTCACGTGATCTTTATTGTTTTTGATTGATAATCAGCTGGTTTTTTGTTTAGCATGAAAAACACGTAGAATTTTGGCTGATAACTTGTTTTTATTGAGCAAGACTTTTTTTGTGCTAAGCAACTATTTTTGTGCTTAGCAGCTCCGTGAAATTGGCCCCAGGGCGGAGTCAGCTAAGCAGGGCTTTTCATTGGCCAAGAGCTTAATGGCCGCCTTACGTACGTGCAAAACGCATGAACACTACTTAAGTTTTCTCTTAAGTTTGAGTTTTGTGAATACGGCCCACTGACCTCTACACCTGGACGGATCATTGTCCATATTCTGCTGTGCTAACACTTGAAGTCGGCGCGAACTGGAAGTGCAACATGGCGGAGCCGAGACGTCACTGCTGTGAGCCAATGAAATGTCCAGGTGTAGAGGTCAGTGGATTTACTCTGTACATTTTGTATTTATAAACATTACGTAATACGTATCGTACCAACACCTGGACATTTCATTGGCTCACAGAGTGACGTCGTGGGTCCGCCATGTTGCACTTCTCCGCATGCCGACTTCAAAATGAAACAATGATATATAGAGGTCAGTGATAAGGCTCCTGTACAATACATGCATCAACTACACGCGCGCAAGCGATTTCATATGACGTGATATTACTACATATAATGACCGGCACGTGATCGAGTCTCGGCCAATCAGAAGCCTTCAACTCTCCTAGGTATTTAAACATGCGCGCGGGTACCAACCAGTCATCGCTCTGAATCATATTATCACTGCTTGTCAAACAAACTTCATGAACTTTTGCGTGCAGAATTTCCGGTATAATCATTTTGTGTACGCGTACGCACGACAAGGACAATTTTTGGGTGATATCTCCAAGTGTTAAACAACTCGTTCTCACTTTGTGTTGCTGTTGGCAACAAATTACCGACAAAATGGCGACGAAGTACTCTTTCATATTCTTGCTTCTGTGTGGATTAAGTTTGAGTGAAGTTGAAATTCAGGCAACTGGGATAAATAACGAACAAGGTAAGTGCTGCGCGACCAGAGTGCATTTTTTTTCCATTATGAATTTTGTGGTCACGGTTTCGTTTCGTTTTAGCCAATAATTTTGAGAACATTTATGTTGTATTGTTGTAAATGTAAATGTATGATCTGAAATTCGGTACCCTCTGGAGACCTACACACAATGTGTATAATGGAGACAAAAGGACGCCGGAGGGTAAATTTCTATAGATGAATAGGACGCCACAGGGAATTTCACGAATTAGATTTTTGGAGTGTGCCTCAAATTACTCAAAAACTAGGTTTAGGATGTGGGTTAGGGTTAGTGGGAGCATGGAGGAATAAGAAGGAGTGTTTGGGTTAGGGTAGGGTATATTGGGTCGAAGTTTCAACCCAGGAAATTAATTGTGGTTGAAATAGGAGCATTTTGAAAAAGGTGCCCGACTTTTTTAGCAGTTTGTACACGAGAACAAAGAGATGTCTCCACAGGGATACAAATTTGAGAGTCAATGTTGTTCCTTTTTTGTCGAATTTGATGAGGAACATTTAAAATTAACATTTCGGGAAATTCGTATTTGTAATGACACTTTAAATATTTCATTCTCAATCGTATATATTTTTTCATTGAAAAATGTTGGACTCTAACTTTTTTATTTTAATTATTGTAACAATTAAACATTACTCATCATTAGGACGGAATTCATTAAAAAAAGGGGTGAAATCTTTATACATAAAAAATGATACCGATCGACATCACCTGTTTCGGTCCAGTAGTTTTCATTCTAGCAATTGCAAAAAGGGCTAATTCTCGAAATAAACAACAGATTATGGGGCAGTTTCACGGGAAAGGTTGCAAAAAAGTCTCACGGGGGGTCAAAAATGAAACTTGTATCGCTAAAACATGGTTATTTGTTGAAAGTACATACATAAAGGTACTAGAAAATGTGAATGGCAAAGCTGAAACATTTTTTTATTTTAATTTTAAGACACTTTACACTTTGCAGACTATAGAATTGGTGAAATGGAGGTAGGTATCATGAACTGCTAATTCCACATCTCAAACATGCTTGGAGAACGCTTTAAAATGATTGAAAGTCATTACAGTAGTCATGTCTTGAATATTAATGCACATTGACGGAAAATTCAGTTTTATAACTTGTTTTCCTTGAAACACAAACTTTCCTTTCTGTTTAAAGGTAGTATACACCATTGGTAATTTGTTGAATTATCAGGAAAGGGTGGATTTGGGGGGTTGTATTTTATAGTAAATATCGTTTAACTGACCTGTCCGAATTTTTACATTCATAGATGCCGAGAAAAGCATGAAAAACAGCGTTTGTTTTCCACCGGCGTCGAGCAGTTATTCTTATGTTATCTTTGTTTTTTCGAGCTCGCCGGACGGCGAGAATGAATTTTGGTTTATACAATTCAATTTTTTGGAACAATTACAGGATATCTAGGGCCCTTATTTTGCTGGATGCCTACAATCATTATTTACTTTTAAATAAGTAAGATATTTCTTAATAATTCGGTAGTAAATGTTTTCGATATCTGCAAATGGTGTATACTACCTTTAACAGGAAACCATTACATGCAGCCTGCTGATTATTTGCACTTTTGTCCAAGGGCTGTATGCATGGTAGAACAATTGGCAAAGAAATTGCATTGATAGTGTGCTGCGGTATAGAGTTACCATGGTCTTTATCATGGCTATGAAAAGGGTTCATTGTGTTCAGGAAAGGACAACAATTTTAACAAATACATTCGGTCTAAAATTTGATCTTATGAGAATGAACTTTAACCGTAAAACTAATAAAGAGTGGCAATAGAGTAGCAATATAATGACATGAACATAGTTTGTTAAGAAAATTAAATAAAACTGATAAAGTATGTTTGATACAGCGTGCATGATGTGTTACTACATGTACATGTACATGTACACCAACATACTACATGTAGGTAAAGCATGTTAGAGTAACTTATTTATTTGTAAAAGTGTTATTTAGGTGTTTGGTGTTTTTTCTGAGTTGGGAGGTTATACATTTGTGAGGCAGATCAGTTTGTACCTTGTTAATGCTGCAACTAACTGCTGTGTATTTACGTTCAGGAAAGGACACAATATTTAGCAAGTTCTACATGTAGCATACCGGTAGCACCGTGCATTTCCTACATGACAATAAAGTAAACTAAAGTAATGTCCATCACTTTAAATGATTAATAATCATTGCTGGTGAAAATAACTTTAAATTGAGACATTGATACACGTACAGTGTATGCCCCAACAAGAAACGCTTAGATAATTAAACTATTATCCAGTGAACTTTATTCAGTCAGCATGGTGCTTTCTACAAAATGGGGTCTAAGGAATAGGCACATCACGCCCAAAACAGTTTGAAGTATTTGTACACTTGTATGCACGGAGGAAGGTTCATGTGTATAGATCTGTACTTGTTCCTTGTTAAATGTTTTAAACATGTTCAGGAAAGGACACAATTTTTAACAATGATCAATATACAAGTTTTTCAGTGACAATTTCAATAAAAGAATACCAATCTTGACAATTTTACTGTTTTACACAAAATTCTGATAAAATTACTACAGAAGTTTTTGGTTAAATACATATCATTTTCATTTTTGTTCAGGAAAGGACACACATTTTAACAATGTTCAACATGGTCCTATATATGTACTTTAACAGAAAATAGCAACCCTCGCAAACTAACCGTGTGTGTCACAAAGCTCTGATACATAGGTAAAACTAATGAAATGGCTGGACACACAGAAAGAACTGTTAAAAGAGTGTCTAACAGATGTTGCTCAACTCGTTAAAAAAGAAGTGTCCTTTCCTGAACACTTTAATACACAGAACTAGACTAAAACAGTAAATTATAATTAAATTGACTCAAACTAATGCATGTATTTTGTAAAAGTGATGATATGAAACTGTAGATCAGCCAATTCCTGACAAATATTGGATTTAAGTGTGACTTGTAAAGATAAATGTATATACTCCCTGGTATTTATTTATTTATTTATTTATTTATTAACCACTTCCAACAGCGGAGGAACCGCCAATTACAGGAATGGGATAAACATACAAACAATATATCTTTATATAAAACAATATACACTGTAGATATAAAATATATACAAACTGTATTAAATTACTTTGTAAAACACAAAGAGTAGGACAAAACAGGGGATGAGGATAGTTTGGGGGTTGATAGGTTGAGGTGGGAAGGGGTTTGGGGTCAGGGGGTAGGAGGATGTACGTGGTGGGTTGGGCAGGGGAATAACAGACAAACTTGGGTAGTGGTAGGCAAAAAATACAAAGATAGAGATAGAGGAATATACGACAGAAAAATAATTATACTGGGCCAAATTAAATACATGTAACTTAATCTAATCAGGATAAAAACATGTTTTAATACTGGTTTACGGTACAAAAACAGGATAAAAACATGTTCCAAACAGGAACAAAACAGGAATTTGTACAGACATTTCTGCAAGGGTGCACATGTACATGTAGCCCAGGCGCACGATTCGTTTCCACGTAACTAAACGATCCGATGCGGGTTCAGGCCGATATCAGTGGGAAGCACACCCGGCCTTGTTCGCTGTGAACCGGTTACTGACAGGTATTTCCGGCCTTGCTTGTGACAGGTTTATCCATCATCCGTTTTGAATCTTGGAAAAACTTACATGTATGTCATCTGACATGAACTGGTTAATAAGGTCTCGCTGACAGAAATCTCGTGATCTAGATGTTTGGTAATTTGGGTGGAGAACAAAATGATAAATGAATGTGCACCTAATATGTAGACCCAATGAACATTTTTTCTTGCAATTAAACCTCTTCATAATTACCCGAACCTATACAATCTCAAGATCAATTGAGCTATTACATATTACATTTTCACACCTTTCTGATTGTACAAACTTGTGTTTTGTCTTCAGATTAGGCCTAATCTGAAAGCCGAATTTGTAGTCTTTCCAGAGTGTGTATAGCTTTTTAAAAGCAATTTTCATAACTTTATGATCAAAAAGATGCGTTTCACTAGCAGGTCATTTCTGTTACGGACATGTTGTATTTTCACTCGGACATGTTGTATTTTCACTCGGACTGCATACTGTCAACATTTCGTTTTTCTCCGAAGCATCATCAGCCGTGCCTTATAAATTGTAATTGCAATTTCTATTTCTAATCAAACCCACATACGGTACAGGCAAGAAAGCCAGGCTAGCCTTATAGCGTCCCTGTCCGCGCTCCAGTAAGACCAGATGGGTTTGTTTAAACACTCGGCTCAGAAATTGTTTTGCCAATAAATACTGCCCTTCAATAATTTTCGCCTCAGAGTGAGGTCATCTCATTTCATAACTTTTTGTATTTTATTTTTTTATTACCCGCTCTACGAAAATAAGCTGGATGACACGCAGTACACTCTCACGTACATAAACGATGCGGTTTTATGTCTCATGGGTTTCAAAAATAAAAATTGTAGTTTTCAAGTTTTTATGTTTCTCTTATTAGTTATTACACAATACACATGTAAATAAAGGTTTCAGTCATCCTCTTACCAAATTAAAAATCCTCAACTCTGTACTAGGACTTTTTAAAATATAAATTGTACATTAAAAACAGTAAAAGACCAATGCATTACACTACAGAGTTGTGCCCTATATTCAAACTAAACTTTTTATACATGTACCTCGATCGGCATATATACATTTACAGCTATCTGTACTTCTGAATTTGCAGCCATTAATTCATTGAAAATATAATTGCTCCCTTACAGTTACCTTGTCTGTAAAGGCATCAGTGAATTCATTATGGATTTTGGAATATTGCAATGGGATATTGAAATGGCATGTGCCCACCTCGCGTGTAGTTAAGCTTGCGTTACTAGTTTCTACGCAGTCATGTGCATCTCCTGTTAACAGGGAGGTCGACAACCCCATACTGCACTTCATTTTAAACTACATGTAGTTAACTCATGTACAGGAGTATGGATCTAGACATCTCTACCTAAGGATTTAATCATACATCTGAGCACATGAACATACGGTACATGTACGGTACATGTACGGTACATGTATGTGGCTTAATAAAAGTAGGATACACCATTTGCAGATATCAAAACATTTTACTACTGAATTATTATGAAATATCTTACTTACTTTTGTATTTGAAAGTAATAATGATTGTAGACATTCAGCAAAAGGATTGCGCTAATTGTTCCGAAAAATTGAATTTTTGCAAAAAAAAAAAACCCCTTCCTGACGCCAGTTGAAAACAAACGTCGTATTTTCTTGCTTTTCTCAGCATCTACATTGTATGATTGTAAAATGTCGGTAAGGTCAGTTATTTACTATAAAATACAATCTCCCAAATGCACCCATTCATGATAATTCAAGCAATTACCAATGGTGTATCCTACCTTTAACATTCCCAAGAACTCACTGCAGAGCTGCAGATGTTAAATTTGAATTTTACAAGTTTTGGGGATGAGCTTTGATTCCTAAGTCTTGTGTCATAAGATGATTCATCATTTGTGAAGTAAAATAAGGGATTCATTGTCAACGTATATTAGTAAAAGTACATTAGTCATTATGAGGGATCATTTGATTATTTTAAGTAAAAATAATACCTCATATGACTAATTTAAATTATTTGGACATGCATGTTGACAGTGTAATGTGTATTGTGGTAGTACATGTATGAACGTATAGTTTAAAGATCTCTGGCCTACGATAATGGCTAAACATAATGGTTAAAAAAACATAAGTTGAAAAGTTGACAAACTTCCAATGAGTTCCTTTTTTTTCCATTCCTTTTGCAGTGTGTTCTGGAAATGGCAACGGACTTTCCAGCACCATCTTTGTGGGCAATGACAATTTGCTCTACCAGTCATTGAAAGAACGATTCAAAGGTACAATCATCTTGATATCTGAAAATGCAATCAGGAATATTGGGCCTTTGCTTTTAAAGCTCAGTCATGCAAACTGCACCCAGTTTAGACTGGCGTTCCAAAGGAAAGTATACTACTGTGCCACTCTGACACTCAAGACTTGAGATGGATTGACCCGTACCACAACGCTGGCTATGCACTGATGAGCATTCCTTTCTTTTCTTACTTTCCTCTCTCTACTTTGCCAGGTTGCACATATGTGGACGGTAACCTGGAAGTGAAGTTGCTGAAACAGACACACTATGACATGTCCTTTCTTAAAGACATACGAGAGGTGACGGGCTACGTCTTAATCCTCATGGTCTACCCAGAGGTGATTTCCTTCCCCAACCTCCGTGTGATCCGCGGCACAGAGCTGTATGAGGGCAATCTGGCACTGTACGTGGCCACCACGTACCACAATAGGCTGCCCGAGGTTGGGCTCAGGCTGTTGCAGTTTCCCAAACTACACGGTGAGTACTAGGCTTGGAAACCTTCATTTGGAAACTGTACGGTGTGATGTCTGGCTAAACTGCAGGTTACAGGACAGAGGCCAATTTCATAAAGCACACAAATTTGCTTAGCACCGGAGTTTTGCTTAGTAAAACAGGTTACCAGCCAAATCTGCATGTGATTTTCATGCTAAGCAAGCAAAAACCAGCTGAGTACCATGCAGTCACAAACAATAAACATCATCTGAACATTTTGGTTAGTAATGACCCTTTTTTTCCCCCCAAGGAAGAATGTTCATGCTAAGCACATTTTAGTGCAGCTCCATGCAATTGGGCTCTGGTATATCGGTCAGCGTCAAAGGTGTATTATATCATTATAGGGCAGGGTGACATCACGTTAGCTGGAGAAAACATATTTTCATTAGCACGTACCCTATGTTTTCATCATTCAGCACTCGATCCAGACTCGAGAACCATTCAGTTTTATGAAAATGCGTCTGGAAACGAGATAAGATGACTTGAGAAGTCCTAAATGGCTGCACTCGCCTATTCATACGCTCGTCATGAATCAATTAGAACTTGTACGACAGTCTGTTTTAATTTTGAATAAATTATGGCAAAATGGTTTCATTTTCACTTGTAGAGATCATAAAAGGCAATGTCAAATTTGAAGATAATCGCGACCTGTGTTACGTTCACACTATCGACTGGACCGACTTGCGTGAGGATATTGTCCCCTTTTACTCAGATCATGGCTTGTCCTGCACAGAGGGTAAGTTGGAAAGTTAATCGTAGAAATAAGGACAGTCTGACAAATATTGTTCAGTTTGCGAGTTTTTAGTTTTTAATTTTGAATGAGATTTGAAGGTTTGCATGGTGAAAAGGCAATTAGACATTGTTTGCCGAAGCACTGTGTGGTAATTTTTATTTGTTTAAAATTTCATTGCGAAAAATACATTTCTTTTCAACTTTTTTGTTTTTTTTCTCTCTAGCAATTACATTCATTTTTTAAATGACATAAACAGAAAAATAAAACATTGGGTTCGTGTTTAGTTACTAAATTATTACTTTGTACTCTAAAGTATTTGGCTACCGGCCAATTGTTTCTTGCATTGGGTATAGGCTGGTACCCATCCCGCACAATCAGCGATGAGGTACATGTACACGTACAGACTGGGATCCAGTGTTCTACTCAAATCAAATGCCTGTTTGGAGGGTTGCATATGCCCAACGACGATTAAAACATACATTAATTTAGATATAAATTGTAAAAGAAAAAAATGAATTTGTTGAAGAGCATGGGTAACTTTAACCCTCCAATTACTGCTGCTATCCATTTGCAAATGTTGTATTTCGGAGGATTAAGAGATGACTTGCATGTTCAACCACTGACGTGTTTCCCTTGGGTAATACTTTATGTGGGAATGACGTAACAGGGTAAATTATGTTGTGAGTAGTAGTAAGTTTACGAAGATACAATTATTTCTCAAACCACTTTTTTGTTTATTTTTTGTTTTAATCTCAGAGCATATTTGTGCCCCAAATTGCCCCGGTGGATGTTGGGGCCCTGAACCTGATATGTGCCAAGAATGTAAGTAGAAGCTGAGTTTATTTGAGATGACATCTTCCGTGGCTGATTGTTATGCCAATCTGTTGTTTTGTACTGTTAGTATTTTATGTGCTACATATTCATTGTATTTTATACTTTTTACATGGTTGTCTCACAAGTTTAATACGGGCTCATGGGCCTGGACACATTCATGTCTGAGCTGAAGACAAGGGTCTATACGTCCAGGTCCATGAGCCAGCTTTAAACATACTTTTTAAACATACTTGTTAAATACCGGCCAACCACATACATTGTAATATTGGTGAATCGTAATATTGACCCATTCATAGTAAAGGTCAAAAAAGGGAATCCATTTGGTTTACAAATTTGCTCCGATTTTGTTCAATTTTACCTGGTGTTTTGAGGAACTTGCCTCACTGGCTATGTTTATGATAAGTGCCTCACGCAATTCTACTAAAAATGTTCTTATGTGGAGATTGACGCGAGCATTGCACCTGCGTGACGTGACGCAGTGATGCAGGTGTATAGTGACTATGAAATAGACATCATTATAATTAGTACTGGTAAAATCGCACATGCCGTTTGGGATTTCAACCAATCAAAGATTTAAATGGACCAGACTTCACAGGTGTCAACATATTAATGCAACAATGAAAACAATTGTTTAAAACTAAAATTGGCTAAACTGTCCTGTATATTTATAAATATGATGTAATTAAATTGTCGGTGTGTATATTACTGCTTTTTCCTTAAAAATTGACAAAGTATTTTCTTTTTCCTTAACAAAAATGATCTTGCTAGTAACTCGTAAGAATTGCAGCGGGACCTGTGACTATCGGTGCAGGGGACCAACGCAGGCTGACTGCTGTCACCGGAGCTGTGCTTCCGGCTGTACTGGACCAAGCAATAGCGAATGCTTGGTAAGAATAGTGAATTGGTTAGACTTTTTAAATCCAAGTGTTTTTTTATAATTGGTAGGTTACTTTTAGGATAAAATGCCTTTGATCCTACATACCCATTTAGTTTGACACAACCTGAAAGTGGTATTTCCTTTATTTTTCAGGCTTGTCTGAAATTTACCATGGACGACCAGTGTATGGAGGCGTGCCCACCCCGCACCTTGTACAACTCTGATACGTACCGGAATGAGCCCAATCCCGACTTCAGATACGCCTATGGCTCCAGATGTTTGACCCAGTGCCCAGGTATAGGCTAGTCCGAGTATCATACTATGGTTAACGGAGCCATCTCCGAACCAAAGTCTGAACATGCACATTTATGCGACCCTGCGCACCAGCCAATCAGAGTTCACTGTCACGTCATTTAGAGCAGAAATCTGGACAAAGCTGCTGATTGTCCAATTTGGCTGCCGTGTTTTTTGTAACCTAGCAACGGAAGACGCGATATCGCGAATAAAACCCCCTGTTAAATGGACAGAATCTTAAGGTCAAGATGCAGTCTTGTTTGAATAATTAATCACTGATTCTGCTCGCATATCATAGACGTTCATCGTCCAACCAGCAGATATTGTATAGGCAAGGTATAGACACTCGTCTCGTGTAATTCCTAAGATAACTTCAAGACTCGGCTTTATCATTAGTCTTGGTTCCAAGACGTCCTTAGCGGTGCGATGCAGGTTAATAAACCGTACAGTTATTCACCGGCCCTTTACGCCATCGCCATCGCCAAGGGACGTCTTGGCCCTTTTCAGTATTTTGTCCTGGAAAATTCTGAGCAGAATTGTGTGTGTACGTTAATTTACCTGCAAGTTACCCCAAATCAAGCAGAATCTGTGGGTGTTATAAAACAAATACCGCGTAGTTACTCCTTAATCTTGTGATGTAGTAAAACTATTCTCCCTTGGTGATCCATGGAGCATTCCATTTTCATCCACATTGCAATCACCGAGGGAAGCTAGTTTTACTACGGAAGTCACTATAAACTAACCAGTGTAGCGGTTCTTGTTGTATTTTTCAAGAAACTTATGTACCCTAACCCGGTTTTCCCTTCAGCCTTGTTCAATGATTAAAATAACCCATAAGAACATTGCAGAAGAAAAAGACAAACGTTAACAAGTCGGATTCGAACCGCAGACCTTTCGATCTATATAGCTCTCCTCTTTACCAACTATGCTATTGGCGAGTTGGTTGAGGAAGCCGTTCTTTATAATTCTTTATAGTTCTCTAACGTATATGAGTTGTCATTGCTCTTTCTCATGAATATACATTCACGCACCACCCAGCTCCTGAAAAAAAATAACACCGGTTAGTATTAAGTGTCTTCCTTTTACTACATCACTGGAATATTTGAATAATATATATTTGAATATATTTAAATAATATCCAACAATGAATATTAAAAAATTGTCAAAATGTGTACAGATAATGTACTAGAAGAAGGCGACAACTGTATCAATGATTGTCCGATAGGAACCATTGAAAGTGGAAACAAATGTGTCGAATGTGATGGTCCATGCGCCAAAGGTATGTTAGGCTGACTGACAATTTATCACAGGCCCAACTAGGATCATGCTATTAACATTCGCTTCTGTGCCAAATGGTATTTTTCTAGCATTGAATTACTTTTTTTCAGTGATGTGCTTAAGACTGCCAAGCGAAAAATGTGAAATTAGAAAAGTTTCTGATTTTTTTGTAAGGTCATCCTTGTCTTAAATTTATTATCTTAAAGGGTACTAGAAATACAAAACTTTAATATGGCGAGAAAAACGTTTTAATAATGCTGAATACTTAACAACTGCAAAAACTTCATATTTGTTTCTATTCGTTCATTAATCGTGACCCTAAAATAAAAACCAATATGCGCCGTGCCCCGCCCATAAAAGATGACGTCACGGTAAGAATAGAGCGTGGCTGTACCAGGCTAAGCCTAGCCTTGAATACAAGGCTATGCTGTATCCGCAACATGGGATCATCGTTTGCCACAACACTAAACGTGTACATAGCCCGCAATGCATTATTATACATACTCAGCTGGTTCTCTATAATAATGCATTGCAGGCTATGTACACGTTTGGTGGTATGACAAACGATGATCCCACGCTGTGGATACAGTGCAGCCTTGTATTCAAGGCTAGGCTTAGCCTGGTATAGCCACGCTATATTCTTACCGTGGCGTCATCTTTTGTGGGCGGGGCACGGCGCATATTGCTTTTCATTTTAGGGTCACGATTAATGAGCAAACATAAACAAATATGAAGTTTGTGCAGTTGTTAAAGGTAGTATACACCATCGGTAATTGCTTTAATTATCATGAATGGGTAGATTTGGGGGGTTGTATTTCATGGTAAATATCGTTTAACTGACTTTTCCGAAGTTTTACAATCATGGATGCCGAAAAAAGCACGAAAAACAGCGTTTGTTTTCAACCGGGGTCGAGCAGTTATTCTTATGTTATCTTTGTTTTTTCGCTCTCGCCGGACGGCGAGAGCGAATTTGTCTCTATAAAATTCATTTTTTGGGAATAATTACAGGATATCTAGCGCAATCCTTTTGCTGAATGCCTAGAATCATTATTTACTTTCAATTGAGTAAGGTATTACTTAATAATTCAGTAGTAAATATTTTCGATATCTGCAAATGGTGTATACTACCTTTAAGTATTCAGCATTATTAAAACGTTTTTCTCGCCATATTAAAGTTTTGTATTTATTTAAGATAATAAATTTAAGACAAGGATGACCTTACAAGAAAATACTTGTTAAGTATTCAGCGTTATTAAAGGATATATTTCGCCATATTAAAGTTTTGAATTTCAGTTACCCTTTAACATTGTATCGCTCTGACTGTTCACACCTAATACTGGGGAAGCCAAACAGAGTGAAGAAGATTTGTATCATTATGTGACCTGTCACCACAATATAAGAGTAAAGTTGGACAAATTGAAACTTGAGATATTGGTATTTTCAAATTCTCGAGAAAGAGAGCTTTCCAATAGTACCTAACACTTCATAACCGCCTGCTATTGTACCGTCTACTGTTGTACCAAACTCATATTTTTTTTTTGTATTGTTTTTTTTAAATTTGTTTCTTTTGAATATTGTAGAGTGTGAGGGTGCAGTCGGTGCTTTGTACAAGCAAGACTTTGACAATGAAGCATTATCTAATTGCACCATCATCAGGAATAACATCTTCATCGGCACCGCTTCATTTGAAGGGTATATTTAGTCGTCATTTTGAAGAAAATTGTTGACTTTCTTTTTTGTTTGTAATTTGCAATTGGTGTGCACAAGCTTTAGAACGATGCATGGTTATTGCAAAAGAACAATTGTCAAATCTTGTTGTGCACCTGCGTAGTTGTCATACTGAAACTGGCTTATTCAAATTTGGAAGTGAATTTTTAATCTTATATTATTATTTTCTAGAATATACAGCATCTACTACGATAAAACTTCATTGTGTCTTTAGATTTTAAGCAAACTTTGCTGCTTCAAACGAAAAGAAACAAACATTGCACAACTAACAAATGGTATACTATTACCTTGAAGGGAATATGTATCGTTGGTTTTCTCTCCAGGGATGTATTTTTGGGGAAGAATGGTATCACCCTGGAGTTGCTAGAGCAACTGAGCACTGTGCAGAAGATCAAAGGCTTCGTGACGGTACAAAGCCATCAAGCCAACTTCAATAACCTCACCTTCCTACGAAACCTCAAGAAGATCTACGGCCGGAAGTTGTATGGGTAAGGACTAGGTGCAGTTTGGGGAGGCAGAGACGCGAGAGCTGGTTACGTTTATGTTAACGAATGACAAAAACTTTAGGGAATAACAGTGTGAGGACCCGGTCCTTTACTGCGTGATAAAGCCCGGGTTGGGGGATGGCTGCTGTCCCCAAACCTGTTTATTATCACACAGTGAAGACTGGGTCTCCACACTGTTCTTCCCAAAGACTTTTTAACAAAATAAAATGACTTTTGTGTTCATGTTTAGGGGCCATATTCGTTTTTCAGATCAGAAGCTATTATCTTACCAAGGTATTTATGAATTGTATTTCAAGGAAGCGAGAGGATGCGAGAAGAAAAAGAGAGAGTTTGTTTGAGTTGTGATATTATCATGCTGAGACTGTAAGGATGCCAAGACAGTATTATGTAATGAAAACTTTCTTTTGCGACATGCAATTAGTTACAGAGTTTTGTTCGGCGATTTTTTTCTCTCCAGGAAACACACAAATTTATTAAAACAAGTGACATTAATTAAGAGAGCAAATGATTTGAAACGGATTTCCGTAGGTTTGTAGCAAAGATGAATTAGGGAGTTTTAGGGTTAAGGATGTTGATAGGAATGACACTGGAAATGCAGATTAAGGTGGATGAGAAATGTTTACATCATTTGAAGAAAGAACAAAACTGTCGAAGTTGGAGGGACTGAGAGTTGAAGAACAATACACAGAAACATGTCTATAATAATCCAAATGAAAATGCAATGTTACCCTGATTCATTACAGCAATATGTCTGATCCTTTTGTACCTACCCCACCACCTCCACACTTTTCCAGCATCGATGGACCCAAGCAGTATTCGCTGTTCAACAGCGACTCGATAGAGTCACTTGGGTTGACCTCTCTGCAGTGCATCAACAAGGGGAATGTTCTGTTTTACCAAAACCCCAACTTGTGCTATGCTGCCGAGGGTATGTGGGAAATTATTTTGAAACAGCCCGGCCTGGAAGCTCAAACGGTGGAGTTTTATGAGAATAAACCAGGGCAAGAGTGCAGTACCGTAATTTCCTGCGGATAAGGCGCTCGGCGGATAAGGCGCAGGTCCCTAAAATCACCCCCCAAAAATTCAAACGTCGACAGATAAGGCGCACCGCCGAATAAGGCGCATGCTTGAACGCACCCAAAAGAACACCAGGCGCCACCCGGTGTAGGTACATTGCCTGAAAGGGGTCATTTTGTTGCCTTAGAACGATCACACTATTCCAAGCATGAATTAAACCGTAACCCCATGGGCTGGTCACATGTGTAGAGCCATGAAGAAAAGACCAAAGTAAATTGATACCAACCTTCATCTATCAAGCCCACGCTGTGCATGATTGCGGTTTCTGTAACCCCATGGGCTGGTCACATGTGTAGAGGCATGAAGAAAAGACCAAAGTAAATTGATACCAACCTTAATCTATCAAGCCAACGCTGTGCATGATTGCGGTTTCTGTAACCCCATTTTGAAGAAACTTGGTCGGGTCATCACTCAGTCACCCTGAATAATAAGATAATATTACGTTAAATTCCCATAATACTTTCTCAAACAAACAAAAATGAGGCAATAAATAAATAAATAAACGATTTCCAAACGTTCAATTAATTCTGCTGCAGCATTTTTGGAATGAAAACACGGCCACAAAGAAAAAGGGGGCGATCAACGCTTTGCGGCATTGTTGGAATAAAAAGCGCGGCCGTGGGGGGGGGGGGGGGGGGGGGGGGGGGGAGATCAACACATCGCGGCATTGTTGGAAGGGAAGCACGGTCGTAGGGGATCAACACATCGCGGCATTGTTAGAATGAGAACATGGCCACAATGTCCGGAGAGTTGAGCTAATTGGTTGACCGCATTATTGAGTAAGATTGCCGCGTTCAAAGAATTCTTCACACAAAGACCGTCACTTTGAACTCAAGCGACATCAGATAAGGCGCACCGAAAGATAAGGCGCGTCTTGTCCGCAGGAAATTACGGTAAGTACCGGAAAACTCCATAACCTTGGCATGCACACGTACCGGCATGACATCGGCCTGGAACCTCTTTGGGAAGAGTGGTCGGTTGAGCTTCCTGGATTGTATTGGAATTCCTAGCTGCAACGTTTACTTCATGCTGAAAATGCAAAACATTTCTTAAACAGGAAGAAATAGAGATTCCTTTTAATACTAAAAGCATACAAAAAACAACCTGCTGCCCAAGTCTGAAATCATCAGGAGCTGAACCTGATCCAAAGGATCACGCACCATTGTTTTATTTTTATGACGTCCCGAATCTGCAGTTATTAAGCTTAACCCTAACAGTACTGAATCCTCTAATAATAATAGACATTTGCAAACATCCTATGGAGTTAGGGTCATTCATGTTTGTATCTCAGCATGGAATGTTGCAGGGATTCCAATACAGCGAAGGTTGCCAGTAGATTGCAGAAACTTTGCATGTTGAATGATGTGGTACTAACCCGCGAATGTCTTTGTTTTCATGGACGTATATCCCTCGCTGTTGACCGCATGAATGCGTTGTCGTTCCGATAGCAAACACTCTCTATCGGTCATGTCCTCGACTGTGCGGTCGCTCAATCTCATCAGTTTGCAATCCATTGAGCACGGTAACGTCAATATCAAGTTAAACTCGAAGTTGTGCTATGCCAAGGCAGAAATGTTCCAAGGGATAATCCACGAAGACGGAGAGGTCACGGTTGAGAGCAACCTTCGGGAATCTGCCTGTGGTAAGTATGAACACCCTCCACGTCCCCACCTCAACCTCCACCCCCAATGCCCATTCCCCCACCCCTTGTGCATGCTTTTGTCTTTATGGATCCAACGTCACCACTGCAGGCCGGCTTACATTATGGTTGAAGGGAGACTGTGCTGTTATGCCAGCAATCCTGTTTCTTTTCCCGTTGCCTGATTAGAAACTTCTAATTATTGTAAAGCAGCTTGCTCTACCGGGAACAAATCCCTTCTTTGCATTCCATCCAATCTTGCTCATCCAAGAGAACATAACCTTAAGCTCTCAGTCAGCCTGACTGTGAAGTGAACATCCAATTGAATAGGTGATCTGTAATCCATACTGTTATTGATATCGGTGGGCGTGTTTCCTTCGGTACGGATCTAAATCTAGAGCCTTGGAACAGGGGCATGTTTTTTTGGCAATCCTCGACCAAGAGTTTGAAGTTGTGATACATAGGCTTATTTCAGTATTTGCTGAAGAGAAAGTAATTTCTTAACATACTCAACTTTTCACTGGCATTTGTTTCAAGTGACAACCAACCACGACTGTTGGTTAAACCTTGATCAGAAAAGTCACATGATCACGATACAACCGAGTTCGCTAAAACACCAGTCGTAGAAGTTAACATAGAAACAGTTAACATCTTAAATCATTTTGTAAGTCGCCATTTTTCAACCTCGCACCGATCTGGCTCTTGGGCAAGATCCCCGAGACGTGTGATCAAATAATGTCCATGTCCAGATTTCCTTCATTTTGGATTTTTCATTAAAAGCTTCATAATAATTCTACTGCTTGCAAGGAAGCTGTGACCTCACTGGCCTGAATAATGAAACCGTGGCCTGAAAAATGAACGCTCTGTCTTATAGGACGTCAGGATTCCAGACCACTTATCGTGCCTGGTTGTGATTTCAAGCTAACAGATATCTGTGTTGTTCTTGCAGCCAGGCATCTGCATGAGTTGAACTGAATTTGTTTGCACATTTTTTTATTTTATTTTTTATTTTTTTAATTTATTTATTGTATTGCATGCATGTTAAAAAAAAAATTGGCATCTTGGTTTGCAGAAATTAGTCAATAATACAGAACCACATGTTTAAAAGAATGACATTTCACGACATAAAACGGCATACTTTTCCTTGGATCAGCTGAAAATTGAAAAACACTGTACAAGTCTTGCAAAGATCAGAATTTCTAATTTTTTGGTTAGTTCCAAGTTGCCTGTCTGATGAAAAGACACTAACTTGCACTGTCAACTAAAAACAAGGGGGATTTAAAACATGCATATTCAACTCCTTAATTAAAAATACTGTTCCCACCAATCGGTTTTTGTGTCTCTTGAAATTTTGTAATACATGAAAGAGTCATGACTTTTCATTTTCAATATAAATTGCACACTTCAGCTTTTAGTCAGTTTGTTTTTCACCATATATTTTTTGTGAAAGACACCTTACCACATTTTAGTTCATAAATTTTGTGTCAATTTTGTGGATCCTTATCTTATCATTGTTTTGTTTAGTTTTTTTGTTCTTTTTTGAAGTAAAGTTGAATTGTTTGTAACTTTCCAATTCCCACTTTCCCATCGATTGTGGTATTTTTTCCAATGCGTCTTAACCAGAATAGGTCATTCTAAGTGACAAATGTATCTGAATATCGCACATACAGATCAGTATAAGACATGCACATGTACATACACATCTTTACACCATGCAAAACATCTAGGATGAATTCTCAAAATCTTGAAGACTCTGCAGACAAAGTTGCTTGCATTTTGCCTGTGCAAGCGTAGAATAACCACTAGTAATTTAGATGCATGAGAATAATAAGATAATATGAAATGTATGCATTAATAAGCTACATTTAACAGGAATGGCTGCATCTTCAATATACATGTAACTAAATGTAGTATTATGTCAGTATTTAATAATATGAGACCCAATCCAAAAAAAAAAAAATATCAAAATTATCTCATAGATTAGCAGTTTTGTAAGATTGGGCTAATATGTTTGTAATAACAGTGGTGCAGGCTTTATGGCTAATTTGTTTTGATATCTTGATCTTCAGATATCTTGACTTAATGCTTGTCTCTGATTTGGGATCAAAGATACAGGCAAGAAAGTTTGTAATAATATGAAACATTTCAAAACGAAGTTGTTGACAAAGCTTGCATTACAGTATTAGGTTATGATAGAGAACCCAAGTGAAGTGTCACCTGTCTTTGTTTTGGTTGATATCTTTACACACTTAGGCTGTGCACATAAACCAGAATGCAATGTAGTACATGGTACACTTTGGTACTCAATACAGTGCACTGGGGCCATTTTCCAACATCTGTGTGGACTGCATCTGTGTGGGTAACGCTTTCAGAATGTCACACCGTCATGCATGCACGTACTCATACGGTTGAAAAGGCTGCAACCTTGGCACACTTGCTGAGAACTCTTCCCACTTAATGATAACGACCCATTTTCATATAATTTTTTTATCATAAATGTTATAAAGCGTGAAATCAACCTACATATGTTTACAGTTAATAAAGACAACAAATGAAATGTCTGGTTTCGATTAGAAATTGTTGTGTGATCCAATAAAAAAAAAAAAGTAGATATTTATTTTAAAGGAGAAATTTAAAATCTCTTTTTTTTCCTAAAAACATTTATTTACATGCAAGAAGAAAAACAAGTTGAGGGGGAGAGTGTCAAGTTAACAGCCTTGTGTTGTAAATCTCTTGTAGTCATAACAAGTTTTTGAGGTCTATTTGCACAGGTCTGTAAATCATGATGAACCACATGTTTTTCCCTGATTCTCCTTTACATTTATCTCAGTCCCAAAAGGTAGGACTGAAAATCTAAAAAAAAAATTAAGATTATAATGTAAAAGACAATGGAGTCAAATCAGTTATTGGTCACTTCATTTTATACGTGTGACCAGGCACTTTCAGTGTACTGCCCCTTTAAGACGATATCAGATCAGTGGTACCAGCATGGTACAAGGTAGGCCCACTGGTTGCCCTAGCAACAACCACCCACCGAGGGTCTTAGGCCCTACAGTGTGGTCAGCCTGAGCTATCAGCTCATTCCATTATCAACTACCACTGTGTGATACAGAAGATATTTGCAAGCTCCACTCCTATAAAGCAGAAACCAGTGATCCTTTCCTATCCTTGTTCTGTAAGTACTAAATAGTTCCTTCCTTCTCATTATTACTAGTCTACAATTTATATTGTGTTATTACTATTTAGAAAGATGATGTATTGCATTTTAATTGTTCAGATATGTTGACCACTTTTGGTATTAGATACCTGAAACTGTTGGGCCAGCCCACTAGGGTTTGCCTGTATAAGTTTCATTTGAGGTTCAAGTTAATTGTATTTTGGTATTCTCTTCTACTCGTTTTACTTGATTCACTTTGCTTCAGGCAAAGTTCTTAACTTGCTAGGTTAAGTTTATAAGTTTATAATTACTTTTACCAAGCTTCCTATTCTTTATTTGTTCACGTATTCAGAGGTGGTCGAGATATATTTCATTCTGTTATTTACGGGATATAGATTACTCACATAGAATCCTTCGCTTAGTGTTTTACCAACTTTGGAAACTACTCCTTAGAACATGTGCACTTTCGTACATGCATCATGGATAGATTGTATTTTGTGGTTTAGCTTGGAAGCACTATTGAGTTAATGAGTATACCAGCAGGTAGAATTTGTTAGGAACCTCCAGGGTCATAGCTGAGTGTGAGACAAGTAGTTAAAGTTGCATATCGATAATGGGCATAGCTACATCACACAACTCTGTGTATATCGATACATGTACTGTGCTGTGTGGGTATGTGTACAGCTAATCGTTATGTGATCAGTGCACATCAACCTGCATAAGAGAGCCCCCTGTGGGGATTGTTTAAGTTATAGCCAAGGCTGCTAGTAGGGCTACCCCCTAGCTTATTAGTATGTATTTGTCCTTTGGGCAACTGCCTATTGTGTATAGCAATGACCAGGAGTTTTTTAGTGTTCTTGGCTGGACTCTAGAGTTGTCATGAATATCTAATTAGGTGGATTAAGAAACAACTTTATCTTTGACTAAAGGGTATAATTATGTTTCTCTACTTTTACTTTTACCTAAAGAATTTAAGGTGTTTAAGGTTTTATTTGATTTAATGTTGACTTAACTTGAGTTATCTTTCCTATTTCCTATACTTATTACACATGTAGTTTGATGTTTAACTATTATTATTGCCTTCTGTTTCCTTATAGACTTACCCATCAACCTTTTTTTGCTGATTAAATAAACTTGTATAAAGAACACTTTGCCGGGTCACATGCGTCGTAGACAGGATTACAAGTAAAGCAAAAAAAAAAGGGTTGGTGGCGTGACCAACAACGAGGATGGAGGCACTACAGGAGCAGGTCAAGTTGATGGCGGCACAGCTGGAGGAGATGAAGAGCGACAAAGGGAAAGCCAGCATGCCAAAAATAGTAGTCGTGCCTCGAGACCGGGGTACGAAACTGGCGGGAAGGCCAACCAGCGACAAAGATCCCGAAGTTCGGGAGTGGGCGGAAGATATGCGCCGGCTGACTAAGGATATGTCGGACGACGAGGGTGCGCAGATGGTGCTCGACCACCTCACTGGTGGTGCACGAGCGGAGATCCGACTTTGCCCCCCTTCCGAGAGAAGCACCGCAGACAGAATAATCGAACATATTCTCCAGACATACACATGCCATGAAACACCGTCTGCCCGCTGGGAAGACTTCTACGGCCGAAGACAGAGAGGGGGCGAGTCCATTCAGGAGTTCTCCCTGAACCTGCTGAAGTTGCTAAGGAAGGTGGAGATCGCCTCACCCGAGGGCAGTCCCCTACTTGATAATAAAGACGGCATCTTAAACGAGAGGTTCTCGTCAGGCCTGGCTGATGCATCCCTACGCAGAGAGGTCAGGCGATACACCCAAGAACACGCAGGAATTGAGTTTGCTGACCTCAGAAACAAGGTCATGTCCTGGGAAAGCCCCCCGCCACCCACCATTGCAGAGGCTCGTGCAGCGAAGGTGAAGACAGAAGACACGGAAATTAGTCTCCAAAATCAGCTGGATCAGCAGGCCACCCAATTAAAGGCCACCCAGGAGGCCTTGAATCAGCTCTGTGGACAGGTTTCCCTACTCCTGTCACACCAGAAGACCCCTGGCCCCACCAGGGTAAGCAGAGGCCCGCCAACCTGCTACAACTGCAACGAGGTTGGTCACATCGCTCGATACTGCCCGCAACCCCCAAGACCTCGAAGGGAATTCCCTACATCAGCCCATGCTTCCCGCCCAAACTGGCCCGAGGCCACGCCGTTCAACCCATCTCAACGAGTATGCCAGAATTCCCCAAACGCCAACCCTCCACAGTAACGAGCCAGGCATTGGAGGGAAGATTAACTGGCTCAACGAATTGGAGCAGAAGTGACATATTTAATAGAGCAGTTTCAAAGAGCCCGGAAGTGACCATCACAGTGTTGGGACAGGAAGTCCGCTTCGTCCTCGACACTGGGAGTGAGGTAACCATCTTACCAGAGACGGTGTTCAGCAAGTTGTCACCCCTACAGCCTGCTGTGCAAGATGTCACCAAATGGCTGAAGGTGTATGCGGCAAATGGAATGGAACTGCCGTACACTGGTTACACAGAGCTGGAGATGGAAATCCTAGGTTTTCAACTCAGTCAAGTAGGAGTCCTAGTCTCCAAGACTTCTCGGGCAGATTCCCAACCTACTGGCCTGCTCGGATGTAACGTCATAAGTGAAGTGAGGGAAGCCTTGAAGGAAAAATATGGCGGCAACTACCTAAAAGCGACACAAACAGAGGAAAATCCTCGATGGGCAGAAGCGCTACTGGCGTATGAGATTGCCGAACGGGATGGAGCAAAGTCCGGTTTCGCCCGACTGAAAGGAGAAACGCCAATCTGTGTCCCTGCCCATAGTGTCAAGGTGGTGAGCTGCTCCACGAGACAACTGAGGAGTGGCCCCCAAGAAGTGCTCACCCAGGCTGTCAGTGGTGGTACTGGCAACCTCCCCAAGAACATAGCTCTGATCGACACATGTTCCCTCTCACAGAATGGTACAGTGTCTGCCCAATTGGTCAACGTAAGCGAGGAGGACGTGTGGTTGCAGCCTAAGAGCCGGATCGGCATCGTATCCCCCATTCAAGTCCTCCAATCAAGCTCTGGTACTATCCACGAGACAGGCGACGGCATCCACCTTGATACGGAAGATGTCAGGGAGGTGAAATCCAACCATCTCTATACGAAAGGGCAACCAGACACCGAGCCCCTGCCCTTCGAGCCTCTGCCCTTCGACGTCAATCTCGAAGAGACAGAATTAGACCACGATGAACGGCTGAAACTGATGGAAATCTTGGGGAAATACAGGGATGTGTTTTCCCATGGAGAGAATGACTTGGGCTTCACAACCACTGTAACCCATAAGATCCCCACCACCAATGAACACCCAGTCCGTGTGCCCCACCGTAGAATTCCCCCACACCAAATGGCAGACGTCAAGGCCCATCTGCAACAACTGCTGGAGCAGAAAATCATCCGACCTTCCACCAGCCCATATGCTGCCCCAGTGGTCATCGTTCGCAAGAAGGACGGTAGTATACGCCTCTGCGTTGACTATCGGGCCTTGAATGAGCAGACGAGGAAGGATGCCTACCCCATCCCAAGGATCGACGAGGCCCTAGATTCCCTAGGAGGTGCAAAAAGGTTTTCCTCATTGGACTTGGTACAGGGGTACCACCAGGTAGCGGTCGCTGAGGAGGACATCCCGAAGACAGCTTTCCGTGCAGGCACTGGTGGCCTTTACGAATACGTCCGGATGCCATTCGGACTCAGCAACAGCCCGGCAACCTTCCAGCGGCTGATGGAGGTCATACTCGGTGACCTCAACTACGGGAGTCTCCTTCTGTATCTTGACGATATTCTGGTGTTTTCCAGCTCCTTCGAGGAACACCTTGAGAGGCTGGAAGTGGTGTTCCAGAGATTAAGACAACATGGCTTAAAACTGAAACCCAAGAAGTGCCATTTTTTCCAGGGGGAATGTAAGTATTTAGGCCATGTTGTCTCTGCAAGGGGTATCGCTACGGACCCTGCCAAGACAGAGGCCATTGGTGACTGGAAACAACCCCAAACCGAGAAAGAGTTGCGAGCATTCCTTGGAATAGCTGGCTACTACCGGAAATTTGTGAAGCGTTTTAGTCAAATAGCAGCACCGCTCCATGCACTCCTCACAAAGCAAGGGTGCAAGAAGGGGGCAGCCTGGAGGCGTCCATCATCAAGCCAACAGCAGGAATTTCAGCGACAGTGGACCCTAGACTGCACCAAGGCCTTCAAAGAGCTAAAGCTACGACTGACATCCCCACCCATCCTTGGTTACCCCAACTTCAGACTACCATTTATCGTGGAAACAGATGCCTCCCTGGATGGGTTGGGCGCCGTCTTATCCCAAGAGCAGGAACACGGCAAGGTAGTCCTCAGCTATGCTAGTCGCAGTCTTCGACCACCAGAGAGGAACATGTCCAACTACAGCTCGATGAAGCTTGAGCTATTGGCTCTCAAATGGGCTGTTACAGAGAAGTTTCGTGATTATCTCCTCGGAGCAGAATTTACAGTCTTCACTGATAACAACCCATTGTCGTATCTTAAATCGTCCAAGCTTGCTGCAGTGGAGATGAGGTGGGTGAGCCAGCTTGCCCAATTTAACTTCACGATCAAGTATCGTTCCGGCCGATTAAACACCAATGCTGATGCCCTGAGTCGCCAGACTGCTCACGCAGAACAGACCCTATCAGACGCGACCAACTCAACATCACTACGAGAGATTGCAGAGGCAACCATTAGTGCAACCTGCGGCAGTGTTCGTTCAGCCATTGCGGTAGAGGCCCCACCAGCGATGACTACCCTGCCAGAATACCCTCCTGCAGAATTGGCTCAACTGCAGAATGCAGACCCAGTAATCTCCAGGTTCTGTGTGTTCTGGAAACATGGCACGAGACCAGCTGCAAATCACATGAGACACGAGACCAGAGCGGCAAAAAACCTCCTGCGGAAGTGGGATAGGATTCAGGAGAAGGATGGTGTCCTCTATCTTCATTCATGTGATCCTGTTGAAGGTGATCGAACCCAAATGCTCTTGCCTGCCAAACTACAGCCGAGGGCACTAACAGCACTTCACAATCAAGCGGGACACCAGGGACAGGAGCGCACCCTAGCGCTGGTCAAACGAAGGTTCTTCTGGCCGGGGATGGCTGCAGATGTAGAGAAGTGGTGCAAGAAGTGTGAACGATGCACAGTTGCCAAGGCACCAACTCCTAATATCAGACCCACCATGGGAACACTTCTGGCTGAGCATCCCCTAGATGTCCTCGCTATCGACTTCACCGTAATGGAAAAATCTTCTGATGGTCGGGAAAATATACTGGTCATGACCGATGTTTTCAGTAAGTTTTCCTTGGCAGTACCGTGCCGTGACCAAAAGGCATCAACTGTCACAAAGGTACTGGTCAAGGAGTGGTTTCAGAAGTATGGTGTTCCCAGGCGCATCCATAGTGACCAGGGGAGAAACTTTGAATCCCAACTCGTAAAGGACCTGTGCTCTGTCTACGGTATAGTCAAAAGCCGGACGACTGCCTATCACCCGCAGGGTAATGGGCAGTGCGAACGCTTTAATCGCACCCTTCACAATCTACTTCGCACCCTACCCTCGGAACAGAAGCGGCGCTGGCCGGAACATCTGCAGGAACTGGTCTTCATATACAACTGCACGCCGCACGCATCAACCGGCATGTCACCTTTCTTCATCTATATGGGAAGAGAGCCAACCCTACAAATCGACCTGATGTTTGGGTTAGCAGAGCCAAAGACCACACCAACACCAGATCTAGATGCGTGGGTGAAGCAACATCAGCAGAGATTGAGAAGCGCGGCTGCATCAGCTAAGGAAAGGATGGAGGTGAAGATTGCCAACAGGTGCAAGCGCAACGATGCTAGGGCAAATGACAAAGGCATCACCATCGGTACCAGAGTTCTCCTTCGAAGTCACCCCCTTGGAAGAAACAAGATCTCAGATCACTGGAAAGCAACCCCCTATCGTGTCATATCACAACCCCAAGACAATGTGTACGAGATTCAGCTGGCAGATGGCACTGGACCACTGAAGCGAGTCACCAGAACCGAGATTCTAGACACCAAGGAAATTGTCCCGGACCTTAGTGATGATGATCAGGAGGAAGTGACACCCCAGTCCTCTGAAACAGCAGAGGAGCCTGCCAACTCGACACTTCCCCGGCAGACAGAGAAGTATAGAGTGTCATCAGAGGTCGTTCCAGCGGGTCCCGAGAGGAAGGACCAGGACAACCTGGACAAAGCGACTCTTGTGGTACAGTTCAGTTACCCAGAACTGGGTCCTGCAAAACCTGCGGCGAGTTCTTTTTCAGAAGGATCTAAGATGGCAAGTGCTATCATCCAACCCGATGCCACACACATAGCAGCGGAGCCTGCTGTGGCTGCAGTCTTCCCTGATCCGATGATGTCTAACACTACAGATGTCCTGCAAACACCAGATGAACCCCAGAGCTTGAACGTAGTAGAGGAGGCTACAGTACCTGAAGCCCCCAATATTGTGTCTCCAGTTCTAGGTACCCACCACACTAGTCTCCTTCATGAAACTATAGACTGCGAAGTCCCTGTTGCACCCGAGTGTACAGACGACACTCAACAGCCCTCCCCAACTCCAGTTGTCAAGACCGCAAAAGCTACTGGAACAACCTCCAGGGAGCCCATAAGTGAGTCGGGGAGACGATCAACCCGTGTAAATGCCGGTAAACACCACAATCCCTTCCACCTCCCTAAGGCGTCCAACAAGCGAGTTCACACGGAGACGTCAACCACATTCACACCAGAGAACAGTGCCCTTCTGAGCGACAGACTAGAAATATGGCTTGAGGGTTTCCTACAGCAAGCAGTTGTGTTGACTACACCCCTCGAGACACCGCAGTTATAAACGAACAATCAAGAACTGTAGTACAGTATCCAGATAGTCGAAGTCTATTATAATTTTCTTTATCAAGTGTAGCTATATCCATTTTGTTTTAGTTTTTGATTAATTTTAGTTGCTCACAGTACCAGTATTGGTGTGGAACCCAATAGGCTAGCAGAGGAGATTGTGACCAGGCACTTTCAGTGTACTGCCCCTTTAAGACGATATCAGATCAGTGGTACCAGCATGGTACAAGGTAGGCCCACTGGTTGCCCTAGCAACAACCACCCACCGAGGGTCTTAGGCCCTACAGTGTGGTCAGCCTGAGCTATCAGCTCATTCCATTATCAACTACCACTGTGTGATACAGAAGATATTTGCAAGCTCCACTCCTATAAAGCAGAAACCAGTGATCCTTTCCTATCCTTGTTCTGTAAGTACTAAATAGTTCCTTCCTTCTCATTATTACTAGTCTACAATTTATATTGTGTTATTACTATTTAGAAAGATGATGTATTGCATTTTAATTGTTCAGATATGTTGACCACTTTTGGTATTAGATACCTGAAACTGTTGGGCCAGCCCACTAGGGTTTGCCTGTATAAGTTTCATTTGAGGTTCAAGTTAATTGTATTTTGGTATTCTCTTCTACTCGTTTTACTTGATTCACTTTGCTTCAGGCAAAGTTCTTAACTTGCTAGGTTAAGTTTATAAGTTTATAATTACTTTTACCAAGCTTCCTATTCTTTATTTGTTCACGTATTCAGAGGTGGTCGAGATATATTTCATTCTGTTATTTACGGGATATAGATTACTCACATAGAATCCTTCGCTTAGTGTTTTACCAACTTTGGAAACTACTCCTTAGAACATGTGCACTTTCGTACATGCATCATGGATAGATTGTATTTTGTGGTTTAGCTTGGAAGCACTATTGAGTTAATGAGTATACCAGCAGGTAGAATTTGTTAGGAACCTCCAGGGTCATAGCTGAGTGTGAGACAAGTAGTTAAAGTTGCATATCGATAATGGGCATAGCTACATCACACAACTCTGTGTATATCGATACATGTACTGTGCTGTGTGGGTATGTGTACAGCTAATCGTTATGTGATCAGTGCACATCAACCTGCATAAGAGAGCCCCCTGTGGGGATTGTTTAAGTTATAGCCAAGGCTGCTAGTAGGGCTACCCCCTAGCTTATTAGTATGTATTTGTCCTTTGGGCAACTGCCTATTGTGTATAGCAATGACCAGGAGTTTTTTAGTGTTCTTGGCTGGACTCTAGAGTTGTCATGAATATCTAATTAGGTGGATTAAGAAACAACTTTATCTTTGACTAAAGGGTATAATTATGTTTCTCTACTTTTACTTTTACCTAAAGAATTTAAGGTGTTTAAGGTTTTATTTGATTTAATGTTGACTTAACTTGAGTTATCTTTCCTATTTCCTATACTTATTACACATGTAGTTTGATGTTTAACTATTATTATTGCCTTCTGTTTCCTTATAGACTTACCCATCAACCTTTTTTTGCTGATTAAATAAACTTGTATAAAGAACACTTTGCCGGGTCACATACGTGAGATTTCTCCACAGTTAATGCCATCTTATACACGTGGTGGCAACCAAAAATGGACAAAGCGTGCTTCCGCCGCATTTTACTGAAAGAAAAATGATACCAAGATGGGGTCTGAGGACTACTGGACCAAATCGAGATTTTTTTTGGTATCATTTTTCTTCTAGGAGGATTCTCCATCCATTGATAGGTAATTTTGGGTGGTGGAGGTGTGCTTGTTCGTTTTTTGTTTGTGTGGACCACTAGGCTTCAGATGGTTATATGTATACACATGTATATACTGAAAATGCCAGAAGAAAAAAAAATTATGTGAATGAATACTAGTGCCTGATTGCCTGTGTAATGCCTAACTTTAATCATAATCATTGATAACCAAACTTACCAAAGAAAACAAGTAAGAGTTTCCAACAGAGCTCCTGACCAATCAAGGGGAAACAACAAAATAACAATTGAACTAATTGTTTACGTTGTCTGCCAGATTTTGCTCAAATGCAGCCTGAATTTGTGTACAGGTTGAAAAGCAATGATAGTTGTGAATACACAATGTTTGAAATAGGCAATTTTAAATACATTTCACTGAATAGTTTCAGCAATTTTAATCGAAAAAGATACACGATTACAAATAAAAATCTGAAGAAAAGAAAAGTAAATGGTGCAAAGCATTTGTGTTGAAAAAACAAAAACAGGAATTAAAGTCAGAATTGCATCTGTCAGTAAAATTGCATTGTGAAGCATTCACCTGCCCTGTGAGCCAGTCACCTGCCCTGTGAGCCAGTCACCTGCCCTGTGAGCCAGTTTGGAAACTCTTACCCCCTAACTGCACCCTTAACTGTACCCCTCCAATGCCTGACAAGACTCTGACTGTCGAGTACTGATGTGCCTGATGCAGATTGCATGCGTCAAGAATCCCATCAGGCCCCATGTACATGTAACCCCCTTCCCCCCCAGTCCCCAAAGGCTGGTTCATATACTTCAAGCAAATGCGAATGCGAATTTGGCGTCACGTAGCATTTGCTGCGAAGTTAGTCGGAGTTGAAATGTGTTTAACATTTTCAAATTGGCAGAGCAAAAACCTTGCCTGACGTCACAAATTTGCGATTGCCTTCGCATTCAAGCCGAGTATGAAATGGCCTTGAAACCCTCAATATACATACCTCCAAGTCCAACCCCCAATTCCCCCTTCGCTTTCCACTGGGTTTGCCACAGTTTCCCTACCCACTGGAAAAGTATCAGTCAAAACCAGATGCACTTTCGCCTGTTCGCTGTCATTATTCCAGGCCCATTTTTTTTTCACTGAGCCAGGAAGCAGAAAACAGTATTCAGCGTATTTCGTTTATTAATCCAACTTGCGACTACCGGTAGTCACAACTAAATTTGCATTAAATTGCACGGTGGCCAGTACCCACACAAATATTTCTGGCTAAGTAAAATTTCAGAGCTAAACAGCTTCAAGAAATATATTTCTTGAAGAAATTTCTTGTTTCTCATCTGCCCCGAAAAAAAATTGAAAAAATAATAAAATTGAAAAAAGTTGTATTCCCCCCCCCCCTATTTATTTCAACCGTAATATTGATTTGACTTTTATCATCAATTGTTTGTGTTTTTGTTTTTTAAACTATCAAAACATTGTATTTTCTCTCAAAATCTGTGGCAAGCCCTGCTTCTTTCCCAGCAGGTATTCTCAGTGTCCTGGACGGCCGTCTCTTCTTCAGCATCGTCTCCTGTCGACGCCTTCTAGTTCCCTCGCTAAACTGCCTTAAGTTCCTGCTGCCTTAAAACAAAACCAAAACTAGACGAGCTTGTGCCAAACGCTATAAACTTGTGTCTGTGCTGAGCGGGGCATATTTGGGAATTTAACCTAACTTTGTTTGTTACATTTGTTCTGTGTTTGTATATTTAGTGTGTTAGAAAGTCATGCTTTATGCTGTAGTGGTGCATCGGTGTCAGGGAGGAGCTGCTTTAAGGGCGGGGCTTTCATCTACCCGCCTCTAACATAGCCTTGGTCAAGGCGTTCATCGTTACCCGTCCGTACGTACAGCGCAGCGGTAATCGTATCGGAGCTCAAACAACGACCTCACGCGGCCATAGTCCTGCAGATTACTACAATAATATTGCATTTAGTGATACAAGCACCAAAATTGGCACACATGCTCATTTTGGGTCACCTTACACAAAAACCCCGTTAGCCAAGTTAAAATCCAAGATGGCCGCCATTTTTGAAGATGGCCGCCAATAAAGGCCAAATATCACCGAAATATTGATGTACAGATGGATAGAATGGCAATGACAAGCACAAAACTTGGCATTTAACATTCGTTTGGTCTCCCTGTTGTTGGCATATCCAAAACAGTATATTAGGCACTTGAAAATCCAAGATGGCCGCCATTTTTGATGATGGCCGCCAATGAAGGCCAAATATCACCGAAATATTGATGTACGGATGGATAGAATGGAAATACAAGCACAAAACTTGGCATTTAACATCCGTTTGGTCTCCCTTTTGTTGGCATATCCAAAACAGTATATTAGGCACTTGAAAATTCAAGATGGCCGCCATTTTCCAAAATGGTCGCAACTGAATGGCTAGTAGTAGTGTTAGCAAGGATCAAACAGTAATACAAGGACCAAAATGGGCATTTATTCTCCATTTGAATCCAATATTATGCTAAAATTGTCAACCACTTGGTAATTCAAGATGGCTACCATTTTTAAAGATGGCCGCCACAAGATGACTCAGCCTATATGTTACAAAAAGTGACACATAAATCTAAACATATCTGGTACAAAGACATACAACACACTCTAAAAACAGATTGGTTGAAAATATAACCAATATATTGGTCGATTTTAACCAATCCAGTTGGTAGATATGTGGTAACCGAAATATTGGTTAAAATAATCTGATATTGGTTACCTATAGTCAATCCATATTGGTTATAACACCAACCAATGCAATGTTGGTTAATTTAACCAACCCACAATGGACTCCAACCAATTTGTATTGGTAATTTGTATTGGTTATAGCACTAACCAATACATAATAGTAGGGCTGCATATTCATATTGGTTAACACGCAACAATTTGCATAACACCAACCAAACAATTTGCATAACACCAACCAATACAATATTTAATTCAAAGGTTCCCACGCAACCAATTACATAACGTGGACAAATTACGTAATGAAATAATACCAATGAAATTAACATTGCAATTATGCATACATACAATAATAACATATTCCTATTAGATATCAGCTACTGACCACTTACTACACACTTAGCCGTTGTTAGTTTTATAGTTCGCTTTTTTGTACACGACGAAGTCACAGCTATTTTTTTATGAAAAGATTTCAACAGTTGAATACGGATGAAATTTATTGTCAATTTGTCACTATGTTTGCACAAACATCTAAATTCGATCATGGAATCGTTTGAATAATTATATATTATGGTCAAAAAAAGTGCATTTTGGACTAAATACCACAATTTAACATCGACTATTGTCAAAACAAATTTTCTCACTGATTGGTCAGTTGCTGTAGGTACATTTCCTACATTATGAATAACCAATAGATTGGTTAATACCTTGGTTACAAGCTCAACCAATATAACTGGTTGAAGGACAACCAACATATTGGTTATGAATAACCATTAGATTGGTTAATACCTTGGTTACAAGCTCAACCAATATGACTGGTTGAAGGACAACCAACATATTGGTTATGAATAACCATTAGATTGGTTAATACCTTGGTTACAAGCTCAACCAATATGACTGGTTGAAGGACAACCAATATATTGGTTATGAATAACCAATAGATTGGTTAATACCTTGGTTACAAGCTCAACCAGGACTGATGAGATTGATTTGCTCTATGCATGGCATGTTAAAACACAGACTGTAAGCATCAAAGGTACGCTAAATATGCCTTCAAATGTTCAGTAACGCAAATACAAAATAAAGCAATTACAACAGTAATGGTAAGAATCTCAAGTCAGGTCGCAATTCTTGTAATCATTTTCTTCTCTACTGACACCCGCTATTGTTATAAATAGGTATTGTACGTACGTGTTGGCCGCCATTTTTCAAAATGGCGGCCATCTTTGATTTCCAGTGATTTATGATTTGTTAATTATAAATGACCAACGAGAGGTAAATTGCAGCTTTATTGTATGACCATTTGGTTTCTTTTGTAAAATAACCAATGTATGTCATTCAATGAAAGCAATCTTGAAAAACATGGCCGCCATCTTGAAAAAATGGCCGCCATCTTGAATGTTTAAGTTGTTTCTATTTTTGAATTGATAAGGGGTACATTTGGTGGATAGTTGCAACTGTTGGTGCTTGTATGACCAATTAATCCAATGTAACATTAAGTGTTACCATTTAGTGGCGGCCATCTTGAAAAAAATGGCCGCCATATTGGATTTTTATTTGGCTAACGGGGTTTTTGTGTACAGTGACCCCAAAAGAGTAGTTATGCCAATTTTGGTGCTTGTATCATCAAATGCAATATTGTGGTGAAAATTTTTATTAATCTGCAGGACTACCACTATTATATGCAAACTAACTGAGGATACTCGAACGCCTTGGATCATTAGGTTTTGGGGGCGGTGCTCATTATGCTAATAGATTAAGCTGACCTTTATAGTCGTTTTCTTATTGGTCGATCGTTGCGTAGAAACTGCATAATTTGAGCTAGCGGTGAAAGGTCATAGCTTGCTCGCAAGTGTTTACGAACACCGCCATCGTTGACATTATTTTATCGGAGAAAGTTGATAGATTTTTACGAAGGCTTGTAGGAATTACACATGAAGATTTGAACTGTCTTGCTTGATTCGTGAGGGTCGCAGTTATTTTGCTCGTTTTGCTGGGTATTTTCTTGAATGTTGACAATGTTATGGTCAGTGTTTAGCTGCTTAGTTTTGAGTTTTCAACCGCGGTGACTGGAGAAGGCCGCGACTCTATTGAAACGTGTCGAACTCGGCCCTACATTATATCACACGCATCTAATCCAGCTGATCTGAAAACCGTGGCTCGGTAAAACGCGGAACTCTGATAATTAAATGACTTGCCGGCTGAATTTTGCCAAACAAATAATCTGAGAAGTTATTGAGGATATAATTGACACTTGTCCCTGTTTAAATTACGATATTGCGATCACTTTGAAGGTTGGTTCTGCAGCCGTAAACATGCCCCCTCCCCACAGCGTTGGACCATGCTTGGACCATACAATGTGGCGATATAACGCACAGACCAGCATGCCTGGGTTAATGCCGATTATGCGGCGATAAGAAACTGACCGAACACGCTGAAAACTGACGCTGAGTACCTGGCCGTACGTACGTACGAGCTCCGAGCAAAATGGGGCTGCCTGAAAAATGACGGATTTCCCATAACCTGTGGGCAAATTAAAAAAAAACACGTACCGTGACCACGAAGAAAGGATTAATGGCCTTTCGCTGCTCGGGTCTAAAATCTTCGAGGATAATATTTTCGCTGCAAAATTCAAACAACGCGACAGATTTTCGGACGACAGGGATTCAACCGCGTTGTGATTGGATACTTCACATCTTAGCCCCGCCTATACTTATCTGTATTCGCATACGAGGTCATGCGCCACAAATGTGGCGCAAAATATAGGAAAAACATAAGATTTCAAAAACCCAATGATCCAAGGCGAAAAAGTAGCCTCAGTAGATTTGCATAAATAGTGGCCGTATGAGGTCGCTGTTCGCGCTGTAGCAGCATATGCGGGGCGCGCGTGGCGTGTATTTCTAGACGGATAGCGACTAACGGATAACGACGAACTCGCCTTGACCAAGGCTACCTCTAACATAGACCATTTTCCTAATTAATTGTAATTTATGCATGCATAAACATAAATAGGCCTGGAGGCAAAAAGCAAAATCAGCTCATTGAAAATGTACAGGGGTCCAACAAGTTTTGTCAATTTTTCTCAATTTTTCCAGGATTTGTTCCTTTAATCTCGGCGTGAATCACATCGTTTTGTGCTGGAGAAAGCTGTGAATCACGCCGTCAATTAGTGGCTGCGATTCTGTCTGCAATGTGGTAGATGGTTCCTCCGAAAAGTCACATTATTCTCTGCTTCGTGGGTGAAAGGAAGCACTGCTGATTTCCCTCGTGCGCACGGGACAGATCATTTGTTTTTAAGTTTTGATTTTGTACCAATAAAATACTCCAATTAGACCAGTAAGTAATACCTATGATGATTTCAGGAACTTAGACTTTTGGACCCCTGTACATTTTCAATTGCCAATTTTGCTTCTTGCCTTCTCGTCTGTTTGTGTGCATGCGTGCATAAATTAGAATGTATTAGGAAACTAATCTATTAACCTCCTTTGAGAAATATGCTCATGAGTGAAAGTCTCAAATGGCAACTACTGGCTTGTCATGGTTAAAGTACGTGTGTCTGTACTTTCCGCTCCGACAGTATAGCTATGATGGGCCCCTAATAATAGCTTGGCTTTCACATTGCGTGATTGTAAAATATCATGTGCCATGTTGTGCAACAAGCCATTAACACATCATAGTGCACCAGCAGTACGGCTTAAAGTATGACGCATGTGGATTAATACATTACAAATCCATGTTATATCCTTCTGATTCTAGACGTTTGTTAGCGTCATTGTGACCATGATTCTGTTCCTACAATCTTGAAACACTTCATCTAATTTGGCAACATTTTTGCGAAAAACATGTTTGCACATTTATTGTGCTTCAAAAACTATGGACATATCTAATTTCAAAGCTCTTTTGCAGCTTGACACCACCAGTAATTTCTGCACTTTTATAAAATGTTTTTTGTTGTGATCTGGGTCGCTGAAAATTCAAGGCTGGTCACTGCTGTCAGGATGATTGATTTGGCATTGTGTTGTCTTCAAGGAACTAGACACATAGCTATATTTTGTAACAAGGGTCTATTTTGGAAATGATTTATGGGCAGTGATTTGTGGAACACTATTATGATGCAAAGGATTCATCTTCTGATAAAGCACTCTTTCTTTGACAAGATTGTTTGTGTGAAATGTAAAAAATGACAGATTTCTTCAATAAAAGGAAGTTGAGTTGAACTAGGTCACTTACACAGTGCCAAGACTAGACTGGACTCAACCACACAGAAATCTCGTTTCATTCTGTTCTTTTTTTTAAAAACAACCTTGTCAACAATAAAAGAGTTCTACATATCGAGGGAGAGTTTCTTTGCATGAAAACAAATGTTGTTTATGCCTGCCGGGAATCCAGCAAAAAAAACCCCATTTTTATGTTATTTTATTAAAAATAAAGTATTTCTTTATTTCTTTATTTCTCTATTTCTTTATTTTTTTATTTTTTTTCGGAATGGGTGTGTGGGGGGGGGGGGGGGGGGGGTGGTTCTTTTTTGAATGATTGGGTTTTCTTTAAAATCTTAGTCAATACAAAACTGTATTAATGTATTTTTCTGTCTTAACCTTTTTTTTTCTTCTTCTTCTTAAATCTTGAGCTAGAAGCTACAACAATAAGATATGTCTTGCCTTGTTGGTAGGCATTGGGTAGTCCCTAAGTCAATACAGCATTATAGGTGGTATACAATAACTTAAAACAAAATGTGGTTTAAAGTTTACAAAATAGTATTTTAAAACACTATTGTAAAACGACAGAAGAATATTACGAATGGCACTAAAATCTAGTCCAAAATGCAAAACTGACAACCAATTCCAAATCTGCAAATCTGCAAATCTGCAAAAATATCCATGAAAAAGTCACAGATTTTATATTTTTTTGAAAGAGGAACTTTTGATGTAATGACTAGAAGTTCGCATCAAACGGGGGAACAAATTGTCAAATTCTCAATGTAAAGTTACATAGCAATTTTGGGACTTTATTTGTGTTCTTTGCAATGAGGTAGTGAACTTCCATGGACTGTACATTAAAATTATGACATCTGATTTACTCTCAAACATCAAAAGAAAAAATCCAACAAGTCACACACCCAATCAAGACAAAGAAAAGGGAATAACTCCAAATGTTGCAACCCATCCTTGTCAATTTTGCTTTGCAAAATACAAATATGGAAAAAATCTAATTAGAACTCAATTTTTTTTTTTAATCTTCATCATTATTCTAATTGGTTATTTATTCAACACACATCTTTTATGTTAAATTTAACGTGCAATTTTTTTTGGGTGGTGAAATTCTCTCCACATTAGCTGAAGAACGTCTGGTTTGTGATGCACAGTGCGCCCCCATTGGCTGTTGGGGTGCAGGTCCGAAACAGTGCGCCCGGTGTCAAAATGCTCAATTGGACGACACCTGCATACAACAATGTGACAGTTTGACGCAGTAAGTCTCATGACCTTGCCATGAACTTTTTGGTAGTAAAAGCAAATGCTAGTTTTTATTTATACAATTTATGATCTGATAGAATGTCAGAGAAGACTAAATTTCTTTTTTGAAATTTTGATTTTTTTCTTCTGTTTACAGGTACGAAGTGTTTGAGGGCACAATTGACAAACCGGCTATCTGTGCCCGTTGTGACCCTGAATGCAAGGGAAAGTGCCGTGGGCCGGTAGGTCATCTGTAGTCTGTCTCAAGTCGGTCGCAAGTCGGTCGCAAGTGGGTCAGGTCTCAAACAATTGTGGAAACAAACAGTATCACAAGGAAACGATATCTTTTGTCACAATTCACTTGATTTGCAACTATATGATTAACTTTTGATTACTTGGGATGTATAGGGTGCTCTTTTATTAAAATCCATCATAGCGCTCACATATTAACAACCTTAATTTGCCAAAACGTCATTTCGGTCAATATTGTGAATGATTTTTTGTAATCATTCTCTTAGGGTCCCCAAAACTGTACCGAGTGCCTACATGTGCAAGATGGTCCGTTCTGCCGTGGCAAATGCCCAATTTTAAAGTATCCAGACGCGAACGGACTATGCCAACTGTGTCACAGCAACTGTGTCATGGAGAAGGGGTGAGAATAAAATACATGACATGACATGGAATTTTGGCTGGTCATCATTTTGTGTGCTTATCAGCAGATTTTAGTTTTGAGCAGCAGAGTGTATTCATCTTTGTATGACCGAAAATCGAGAAGTCAAATCTTATCAATGTTTATTTTGTAAACAAATGTGCACTTTTTCAAAGCTAATAAACCTTTGTAGTTGAGACTTGATTTTTCTACCAGCAAAAATGGTGCGTGCTGAGCTCTCAATATGAGCTAAGTCCATCAAGTATGCAGAGAAAAAACATTTACGTGGATTTGTACTGCACCATGGATGCACTACTGATAAACACTCAACCCAATACGCACATTGAAAAGTTGTTAGACATCTTTATTAATTATTGCCATTATCTTTCTTCGATTTCAATTTCTTTTGCAGGTGTACGGGACCAGAAAATAAAGTTGGAGAGGGGGGCTGTGTGGGTTGTCATCAGGCCCTAGTTAAGCAAGATGGTCTCACAGTTGTAAGTTGAGATTGCTTAATGGTGGTTTTTTTAGGGAGGGAAATAAATAAATAAGAATCGATTACAAACACTGGGAAAGGATTTATATGTCGAACAATGTGGGTTATGGAGTGAATTGATATTTTTACAATTAAAATGACGCTTGAGGATTAGCAATATTTGTATTTCCGTCAATGAAATAAAATTTTCACTTTGAAGATATTGCGCAGATGTCATTTGTATTAGTTTTATATGACATCTGTTACCAATATTGTTTTCCTGTAGTTTTAGATGTTTTTTTTTTCAATAATCAAATTTTCCAAGCCCATTATTAACCAGCTTTCCTGTGTCATATATCACTCATTTTTCAAATCATGCTAATGATAGACAGACCTTGCACCAGACTCGGTAGGTAATAGCTTCGTTGGACTGTGTTCAGACTGTGGCAAGCTCGTGCCAATAACTGGCCAAGTGGTCATCTTTGAACAGACTCCACCTGGAATGCCAAACTTGACTGCAGTATCCTGTGCCTTTATGTTCTCTTAATACTAAATCGATGTAGTGTGAAACAGGGCTAATATCTTGTGTGCTTCACTGGTTTCTGTACACCACAAAGCACCAACCACAATTCTCGTTGATGCAGAGCTAAAACTGTTTCTACAAATGTAGATGTGTTAATAACATGCGTGGAGGAGGGATGGGGATGTTTTGTCAAACTCCAAGACATTGTTTCCAAGACACTGTTTTATTATCAAGACACAAGCACATGCGCACATCTGTAGCTCCTTGATGCTTGTGCAATTATTGATCATGTTAGGAATGGCACTTTAAATACATTTATGGTACGGGTCCTTCAATTAACAATGGTTTGTGTTTGAACATTGTGCATGGAAGCGAAAGTAAGTACATGTACATGTAATGGCAGTTAGAATAACATTGTAACAAATTAGATTTCTGCGCATGTGGCTTTGTGCAAGAGTAGAATACGTTTGTATTGATATCAGATGCAATTTGCATATTATATTTGGTCAGTCAAGTTAACAAATAACCAACTAATTATTGACAGCAAATTCTCGTCAGTCAGGAAAGTGTTTCTTAACCAGTTCGCGCCGGGATTATTTTAACAACGCCGAGCCGACGTGCGGGATTATTTTTAACGAAACTCGATCCGAAGCGTGTTCAGGCTGATAGTGCCAGGAAGCACACCCACGCATTTCCAGCCTTGCGCGCTGCTGACATACATTTCCGAACTTGAACTCGGCGTGTTTATGCGTCATCCGTTTTGAATTTTGGGAAATGTTTGCGTTTATATATATGTCATCCGGCGCGAACTGGTTAAGAAGCAATAGGCTGAAGAAATCTCTGTTTGCCTTGGAACGCCCCATTTTTCAATCCCAGAAGTAAGGCAGATAGGTGATGCGATTGTGCATTTAATGATACAAGCATGGTGGGTGGGTGGGTGGGTGGGTCAATACAATTTGGGAAAAAACATTGAAATTAAAATTAAATTGATCATTTTAAATTGCCATTAATAAAACTAGGGTTGCATGAGAAAGCATGCGTCGACTCCCCTAAAATAATACCTTAGTGTCATTGCCTGTGTACGATGTTATTTACAGAATGCTTGCATTTTTGTACCTCTCTCATACATGTACATCTGATAATCTTTAATCTATGCCGTTATTAAGTTACAACAACTCTGCCAAGAAAAATACTTTAAATCTAAACATTTCTAGTTGTCCACAAATTGTGCTGTAACATTTTCTGGTGTTTTTTGCTAAAGTGCAAGTTTGAGCATCGGACTATGTGAACTATCTATTTGTTTTTGTCACTTTTTTGTTTTTATGTAAATTTTACTAAAACACGTCATCAAAAAAAGAAAAGATAATTAAACAAATAAAATTTGATACCTTCTAAACGATATTGCTGGGGAAAAAAGGCGAAAAAAAAGTGAAAAAGTGTAAAAACGCAAAATTTTGCAGATGTTTATTCTCATTGCGAGACTTTTGCAAAAAATCAATATTTCTAAACTGCCCCATCCCAACTTTTCGAACCAGAATTGTTCCTTACTCGAATGACGCTTACAACACCTGAATAAATCTCTGTTATCTGATTGGTGAATCGTTTATAACATACATTGAATTTTTCGTCCCAATGCTCGCGCGGCCGCACCTCATCATTGGTCACACTCGTGACTTTTGACCATCGGTCAAATTTTTCAATGAGGAGCAGTCCTACCTTACTGATAAACGAAACAAGTAACTCTCTGTACAGGTAACATCAAAATACTAGGGCCCACTTTCATAGCGTTGTTTATTTTTGTCTGTTTTCTGAATGTTTTTTTTTTTTAAGAGTTAATTATTTTGTTGGTTTCCTTTCTTGGCCAGTTGAAGTGTATGCCAGATGGGGAGCCATGTAACAACAATTCTTTTTCATTCCACATTGCGTTATCAAGCCAGGTGCCTCTCAGGGGCTACTCGGTGAGTAGGGACGTTGTGGTTATAGTAAACCAATTGTCAGCGCCGGAAAGTGCTTAAAATCTAAAGGGGCTTGACAGTTAATTAAACCTGATAAGGTTTTAGCTCTATGAATGCTGTCTATTCCGACCTCCGACCTTTGGCTGTGAACAAACCTCGCTGCAAGCGCGTTTAGGTCCTACTGATGTAGGGAGGTAAACGCACTCGCAGCAAGATTTGGTATTACATGCTAAATATTACATGCTAACAACATTTGGGTATGTTTCTTAAATATTCTCTCTCAGGATCGGTTCAGGAGGTAAACCAACTCCTAATATGGACATTGGTGCGCGGGTCCAGCGTACTGCGTGGTGTTACGCAGAATGCAAGCTGTTGGTACAGCGTGTATTAATAATAAGGACTCGTATGTGGTATTGCGTTGTGAGGTTTCAACCAATAAAAGTGTAAAGCGACCAGATTAAAAAACTCGCCCCGGTTTTTTTTTATCTTACGTTTAAAACTGCCCATGTTACGGGCTCTCGACCAACTGTCTTAGGTATTGATGAATATTTGTTTAATTGCAGCTTTGTCAGCAGTGTGATAGTAACTGCCTGGGCTGTTTCGGCGCTGGTCCCTCCAATTGCAAACAGTGTATGGAGTTACAACGTGGCCCGGAGTGCGTGGATAAGTGCGGCACTAATCAGTTCACTAACAACGATAATGTCTGTAAGGACTGTGATCTGCAGTGCAGAGAATGCTCCGGAGGGGCCTCCCCGTATGACTGCTTGCGCTGTCAGAACTTTGAGGTGCTGGAGAGCGAAAATGTGGTATGCGTCATTTTTTGTTTGTACATTTCATTTGCGAGGTGTTCTGGCAAAATGAGACGGAACTGGGCACATTCCAAAGTGTAGAAAAATGCAAAAAAATGGAATGGGGGATGTTTTGTGTGCATTTTTCAGATTTATTCATATTTGTATTCCGAGATATGTCTACTAAACATATTTTATTATAAAATTTGGAATAAAGGTGTTTTTAATAAAAACCGTTTGGGATCTTTCATTTACACAAATACAAAATTCGACCTATTGCTGGTCTTTTTCTATTTTTTTTGTTTTACTGTTCGACATGTCCATAAATGGAAACTTTAAATAGACATAATTTGTCAACGAAATCTGATTAAAGTGCAACAAACAGTAGTGTAAAGAGAATGTTATTCTCTTTCAAACACAGACCTACTGCGCCAGCGAGTGTCCGCCTGACTATCCCTACGACGATCGCAACTCTCACTGCGTGGCCAACTGCTCAGAGGATGAGTTTGCTAACAAGGACAGCAACCAGTGTGCGGCCTGCCACCAGGAGTGCCTGGTCGGTTGCTATGATGATCTGCGGAGTTCATGTTTCCAGTGTCGGAACGTGAAGCACAACAGCGAATGCACGGAGAGCTGTCCAACTGGTTTCAAGAACAGTGGTGGCATTTGCAAGCAAGATCCTTTGATTACAACTATAACAAGACCGCGAAAGTGAGTGCCACATATATGACCTGTTACCATGAAATGGGTGTAAAGTAGGCTAACATTGAAAGTCAAGATTATGGTATTACCTGAAGGGTTAAGGGTTGTAAAATCTAGAGGAACCAATAGGAGATTTGAAGAAAGAGATTTGTCGTAAATCACGGATGACTTGTTTCTCGTTTCAGAGAGGATGTTCCCATCGGCACTATAGTGGGGGTGACTGTTGCTTTGGTTGCCCTTTTCGTCGTCATTTTCATTTCTTACTTCGTTGACCAGAAATTGTCTAAGAGTGGATACATTCCACCAGCACTGGTGAGTTTAATATATAGAGAAAATATTTCAGTTGTCAGTTGTGCATTGTTATCGTTTGAAGCAACAAAAGTGCTTTAAATCTAAAGAAATGTGCTCGATGACAAATAACCTGATGATTTGTTTTGCTCTGTGAATGCTGCATATATTCCGAGAAAACAATATTCTGAGATTTTGATTTCAATTGAAATATCAACTTGACTTATTTATTGGAATTGACAAATTGCTCTGAAAAGGTTTTACGTCTATTTTCCTTGTGGTTGTTTGTTTGTAGGCCTTGAAGGACCTCCAAGGTGCTAGTTATGGCAACGGTGTAAGTATGCCTACCTGAGTTGTACCGTTGTAGCTTTTGTTAGGAACCCCCCCCCCCTAAAACCAACAAAACTTTTAATGCATTTTTGGCAAATGTCGGTTTAGGCATAATATATGTTCAAGGTTTTAAAACTCTGTACATGCAGAAAACAAGCTTATCTCTCCTCACTAACAGCCTCTAACCCCGAGCGGCGCAGCTCCCAACCAGGCCCAGCTCAAGATCATCAAGGAGACAGAGCTGAAGCGAGGCAACATCTTGGGGTCGGGAGCCTTCGGCACGGTGTATCGTGGCCTGTGGATCCCGGAGGGGGAGACCAAGGTCAGAATCCCCGTGGCCATCAAGGTACTGCGGGAGGTGTCTCCGACGGCATCCGAAGAGCTCCTTGAGGTGAGACAAGCACTAAGGTCCTCCAATGTTGATCTATGTTTGGGGCAGCATTAAAATTTGCGCAAAACCACATACGAGGCGATTAAATTGGGCACTTGTTTTGACGAAATTGACCACGACAAAATTGTTACGCTTGCCATATTCAATCCCCTGCCTTTCTCTTTGGCTGCATTTCCTCTTCTCTCCTTCACAGGAAGCAAAGGTGATGGCCTCAGTGGACCACCCCTACCTACTGCGTCTAGCCTGCGTCTGCATGTCTCAGGAGATGACACTTATCACACAGCTCATGCCCCTGGGAGCTCTGCTGGACTACATCCGAGAACACAAGGATCGGGTCGACTCGCACCATCTCCTGAACTGGTGCTACCAAATAGCTCAGGTACGTCTAAATAGACACTCTTAATCTCATAGAGGATTTGTAGAGCCTTAATATTTACTGTCCAGTTTACTGTTCTAGCCTTAACGTTTATCACTGTGTAATCAAGCAGGGTGGTGTTGGTCCATACTCCCAAGTGCAGGTTCTTAAGTATTTCTACTTTTCTCACCTTGCTTCTACTTTACCTCTTTTTTTCCTTGAAATTCCTACTATTTTCTAATTTGTTGTCCCCCAACTTTGAAAAATTAAATCTCATTGTTGTATATAAATCTTATAGTGAAGGCTTTGGGTGCAGGAGTGCTGCAACTGTACTGCAACTGTACTTCTAAATGAGGCTTATGATACTCAACGAAAACTTATCTTAAAAGCCCATACTTTTATCCTGACTTTGTTCTTCGAATTGCTACTTTTTGAAATGTTCATTCTACTATTTTTCTAATTTTCATTGGCACCAAAATACTTGCCTATATCTGATGCCTGTGGTATGGTCTCCTTCTCAATCTTGCCTATTTTGTACAGGGTATGGTGTACTTGGAGGACAAGCACCTGATTCACCGTGACCTGGCAGCACGTAACGTCTTGGTGCAGACTGCAGAACAAGTTAAGATCACCGACTTCGGACTGGCTAAGTTTCTAGATGTCGATGAGAGTGAATTCCAAGCTCAGGGAGGCAAGGTATGTATTTCCCCAGGAATCCTCATTTAGTTAAAAATATCACCCAGATGTTGGGATTCTGCGGAGTGAAAGCAAAGTTTTAATGACTCGAGTCAATGACTCGACTCGACTCGAGTCTGAATCAAGTCACTGCAGGCAAATGACTTGACTCGACTCAAGTCCCTTATCAAATAACATAACTCGACTCAAGTGAAGCCTACTAACACTCGGGTCTAAAAAAAACAACCAACTTTGCAGGAACAAATATTTGCAATGATCTACATTCACGTGACTGGACGCGCTGCATTGACGCAATTCTACGGGGATATAATCAATATAATCAATAATGTCATGGTTAATCATTTTCTCCCCAGATGCCTTTCAAGTGGTTAGCCTTAGAGTGTATTCAGTATCAACGCTTCTCTCACAAGAGTGACGTCTGGAGTTTTGGTAAAAATACTTTTTTTTATGGATTGCCTAATCACAATAATGCTTCGGATGCCGTGCATACATGCAAAGTTTTTCCGGAGTTTAAAACAGATGACAGATAAATTTGTCACTAGCAAGGCCAGAAGTATCTGTCAGTGACCAGCTCGCAGCGAGCAAGCGAGGCCTGAAATATCAGGGTGTGCTACCCACAGATGCTGGCCTAAACCTGTCTCTGATCGAGGTTCGTGAAAAACAATCCCGTGCTTGGGCTTATAATAGTCAATGTCAAAATAATCCTGGCGTGAAGGGTTTAACTACATGTAAACAAAGGACTGTCCACATTATGTCCGGAACTTAAGACTCCATGTGTTTGCAGGTGTGACTATGTGGGAATTGATGACCTTCGGCAGTAAGCCTTACGATGGCGTCCGAGCCAGAGACGTACAGGACCTCTTGGAGAAAGGAGAGAGACTGCCCCAACCCCAGATCTCTACCATCGATGTCTACCAGCTCATGGTCAAATGTGAGTCGCAGTATATCAAAATATCTTTAGCTAGAGGGCGCTTTTTTATCATTTTGGAGAACACGTCACTTGTGAGAACTTGTTCGCATATTACACAAATTGAGATGGAACTGGGCAGAGTTCGTCCTTCCTGCACAGCTGTCGCTGTTATAACAAAACAACAATTTTATTTTTAAGGGTGGTTTGTGGACATTTATATCATACTTTTTTAATGCCTTTTCAGATTTTGTTTTAAACGCTTCAAGGAGAGAATGCACCTTTAACTTAATTTGGCAACTGATGGGAAGGTTTGGTGATTGTTATTGGGTATATACATCAGCGGTTATGTTTTCCTCTTATTTGATTGCAGGTTGGATGCTGGATGAAGAGAGTCGGCCTTCCTTCAAGCAGCTGTCTGATGAGCTTGGCCAGATGGCTAAGGACCCACAACGATATATAGTCCTTCAGGTCTGTCTAGAACCCTAACTGTCAATGTGGTCTGTCTAGAACCCTAACTGTCAACTGGTTCCTGAGTGACTACGTCATAATCCCACACACAACACTGATTATTATTAGTGCTCATTGGCTAAATGTTGCATTCTACTCCAGGTGAAGTGAGCATGGTTTAAGTTGAAGTGACGTTACACTTACAAACTTGATACACCAGTCCATTAGGCCACACCCATTACAATTTGTTTTCTTAAAAACTCCAAGTTGCCTATTACTTGGATGCCCTCCTCCTCCTTTTTCCACTTTGTTAGGAAATATTTAGAAAATGTTCTCGACTACTAATATTGACTTTGTACACAACCGCTAAAGTGGCGTCAGGATACTACATTCTTTCCTTAAATAATCCTGAACGTTTGTCACTTGTTCAGAATGACAAGGATGTTACCCTTGCGGGTCTGCCCAGCCCTGTCCCCAGTGACTTCTACAAATCGATGATCTGCGATGAGATTGACGGTACCACGAACACTGATCTCTTCATTGATGCTGACGAGTATCTGCAGCCCATGAGTCTGAATAACATGGAGCACCGACAACCTCCTAACGAATTCTTCCCGAGGGTATGTAAATAGAGCTTGTTAATCCAGAGATGAAACTTTTTACATTTTAAATTTCAATTGAAATCCGACTTTCTGAACCAAAAACTCTGATTTCTACTGATAATTGTTTCCCTGCAAAGTCTGATTTTTTATTTAATAAAAACTTCACAGCAAAATTGTTATTGCAAGTTTTATCTGTTATAATCTGTTAATTTTAATCTGTTATACCAGTCGGTAACCGACAGATGTTTCAGTAAGACGCACATTAAGTTAGCCCCAGGTTTGAGCATTAACCTGTGATACGTTTCCAACTACACTATAAGCATGAAGGCCTTTGCACATGGAGTTGGACTGCAGTTTGATTGCATGAATTTTTGGTGGTTTCAGGTTTCAGATTACAATGATTTTAGATCATCATGATTACAATGACAAAGAGAGGATAAAAGATACATTTCACTGGCGGTTGTTAAAGACAAAAACCTGATAATGCAATTTTTTTCCACGTAGATCGTGAGTGAAGCTAACGTTTAATGTCGCACTTGGACTGTGCTTTGGGTTTCTGCTCGACTTTTTCAAGCAAGTAAAGAAGTGTACTTGTATATCTCCGTACCGGCTTTTCCAAAACTTTTTCCTAAAACCTTGGGCTATTGTGTGTCTATTTGCTTCTCTCCATAACAGACATGCGGAGCTGACTTTGTGGCCGGTAACCCCGTCATGTCTCCAACCTTCCCTTACTCTCTCAACTCCCCTCCACCCAAGGCTACTCCGACCCGTAAAGACAGCTCCTTGAGGTATGCTCCGGGTCCTGTCTTTACTAAGCAGCTGGAGAGGCAGCGAAGCAACAACAGCAACGGTAAGAAAATAGTCCAACCCTGATAATAAGAGCACTGTTAATACAACCCCCTGCTTATAACAAGGACAAATTAGGTCCTGAGTCTTTGTGTTGGTTCGTTTTCCATTACTGATAATACAAGGTACCTGTTATAACATGGTCATTTGTAAATCGATCGATCGATTCATAACTTGCAATCAACTAATGCTTGTTCTCGATATTCTCAATAGATGGCTGTACGGCCGTCCAGATGGACAATGATGACTACCGGACTCCAAGCATCAAAGCTGACTACCGTGATATCACCAAAGAGAAACGTAAACGATCAAAGCCTTTCATGTTTATGACCAGCTCCCACAAACTAGCCCTCTTTGAGGAGCCACAATACCAGAATAATCCCAAGTTTAACAGTCCACCGTTAGCCGAGGACACCAGCTACCTACCTCTAAACACCAGCACGTCAGGACCTCCCCCGCCTCCCACTATGTCACCCCCACCCACCGGTGTGGGCATGGACAACTTAGAGTACCATGCCTTGCTAAACTCGACCTCCCCGCCGGTCATCCCAGGCAACCCCTGGAAGTCTGAGGTACAAAAAGAAGACCCCAGGTATGTGAATGAGGATCAGATGGGCCACAACCAGCCGCTGCTAGACGGGGAGCAACCCCTGCCCTTGTACTCACCAAGTCACTCTGGCAGTCACTCCGGCAGTCGCCCCGCAAGTCACTCCGGCAGTCGCCCCGCAAGTCACTCCGCAAGCCACTCTGGCAGTCGCCCCACAAGTCACACAGCAAGCTCCAGACATAGCAATGGCAGTAGCAGCGTTGGTGTGAGACTGTCTGGTGCCACCAGTGATAACTAACTGGAACATGATTACATCAAAAGTGAAGTACCGGGAGTTCGAGCCGAGACCAGTGTCTAAGGCTTACCATCGAGTGCAGAAGTCGTGAATGGAAGGTTGTGTATATGCAATGTAGTGTTGCTTACGTCGGCCAATATGAGGAACAAATCAGTACTGGCTTGCTGCATCTACAAAAGTTGGTATTATTTTTGAATGGGCGCTGAGGGAGAGACTATATTTTGAATTGAGGGAATCTCGGACGCTGTGCCTGTGGATATAGAGCTTGATCACCCAGGAGGGTTTTTGTGTAAATGCTGTAAAAAAAATGCTTAGAAAGACGGAAAACTGCCACAACGCTGATATCTTCTCAGTGCCTATATGCAGGACATATGAACTGCCTTCAAGTATAACTGATATATATACGGCAAGGGACAATATAACAAGCAGCCAGGCTGGACTAAAGTTAACCAGCTTCTACATCGCACTGATTTACCTTGCAAGTAGTCAAGGTACCTGACCAAGATGGTCGATTAAGAGTTTTTGTTTTTTGTTATGTTGCAAATAGAGTTTTCTTTTATCCAGGCTGATATTTACCAATCTTTTTGAAATACTCCAGATTTTTATGTTGTAAAATACCAGAGTGGTGTTTTTAAATTGTCCCAGGAACGGTTTTATAATAATTTTAAATTTTTAAAAGTACGTGTAATAGGTTTTAAAAGTACGTGTAATAGGTTTTACAAATTATGTTTAAAAAACGAGACAAGCTATAAAAACAGTGGGCTCATTTAACCAGTATCTAGGGCCTTCATTTTCATTTAAAAATGACGTTATAAAAAAGTCGTTTGTAGGATTTGACTGAGAAGAAAAACACCATTCATTTTCCTGAACACATTTAACATGGATAATTTGTTGAAGCAAGTTTTTTGAAGCATTTTTTGTTGTTTGGTTCCCAAGAATTGGCCAGAGTACATATCTTTTATCTCACTAAAGAGAATTACCGTGGTATTACCGCAAACTACTTAATATTAATTCAATAATATCATGGGTCAATCAATTCCAATCTTTGTATTTATTTGGAATGCTACAAATATTGTTTGCAGAAGCTGTGCATTATTTACATATCCAAGTGATAATTAGTTTTGTTGCCAGTAAAACCCAAATGCTGATCATTGTTTAGAGTAAAAACAAGGTTATTCTGAATGGAACAAGTTTACTTAGTGTGCAGTGGCATATGAAAATGACTATTCAGTTTATTATAACTAATAATAACGGCTGTGTTATTTTTCGTAGCAAAAAATGTTTAAAATTCTGTTAAAGAAAAGAAAAACGAAAAAGAAACTACTGGTGATAAATGAAGATATATTTTTACTGAGGGGTTTTGAAGGATTAGTTGCAAAATTGGGGCGAAGATAACACTCAGAAAAGTGTAATGAGCTCAGGATATGCACATTTTGAATTGTCGATATATTGAATATTTTTTGTAAATTTCCTTATGTAATTTATATCATGTCTTTATGAGTATATAATTGTACTTTGCTGGAATATTTGTTTTGTTTTCTGTTGCTTAATTTGATCTGAAAGGTATAATTACTATTAAGTTTAATATTTGTGAAAGTGTCGTGGCCCAGTGCTGTGGCCTAGTGATCTGGAGCTGGTTCTGCAGGTTGGGGGTTCGAACTCGACCTGGGCTAGGACACTTCTACACATAATATGGGTAGAGGCATTATTAATTCCATATTTTTCATATTTTCATCTTCATTTCGTTTTTTTAATTCTGCAATGCCCTAACGGCAAGCAATTAGTACTCTCAAAAATAATTCAGATTTACTTTTTTTGTTTATGCAAATCACCCATCACAAGGCCAAAGGTCACTTGAGGTGTGTGCTGGGATGGGTAACTATAGTCCACAGCAGAATAAAATATACACAGTACTTCTTGGGGGAGATTTCCCCTGAAAAATTTGGTCAACAAAATTTGGTCAGAAGAAAAAGCTGTATTGTTTGCACAAATGACCTTCCCCCCCCCCCCCCCCAAAAGGTTTCTATAAAAAAAATAACAATCATTTATAGTATAAATATGTCAGGTTTTTTTTTTTTGGGGGGGGGGGGGTGTTTTTCTGGAGAAAAGAAGATAACAAAATACTCTGTTTAGTTGTGGAAAGGCTTCCAGTAAATTTATTGCCAAACTTTAGCGTGTGCTTACATGCATGTCCTTTTTGTGACATATAGTCCATGTCTTCGTAATTGTTCACTTTCTTACAAAATGCTGCCAGAAAGGGCAGAATGTGGCGATGCCAGTGTTCAACTTTACTTACAAGATTGTTGTTCTGTACATACATGTATGTACTCAACTTTAGAGTTGCCCTGTTATGTTAATGGTGTATACAAATTACCTTATTGAACTCATAAATACTTGTTTAAAATTTAGTGTAAAATGCAAAAGAAGTAAATAGATTTTTGTTTTGTATATTTTAATACAGCGCAATGGTTCTATGCTAAACACTCACTGCCAAGTAAACAAAAAGTGATTATTTGTGTTCTCATCTAAGTTAATTTGACGTGCATATCATTTGTTTTGTTGGTCATATTAATTTGTATCATGTGATCAAACCTTTCAGAGCTTGGGAAAATTTGTTTGCCTGTGAAATAAAGGTACTATTCCTTGTAAATATTATTTCAAATATATTCATGTATTTTGTGCACATCCTTTATGTCATTGTTTTATTTGTTAGATTACTTGAAATCCACTTTGTATCTTAAAAATACGTCTTTCAAGTTGTATACATAAAGTTACTTTCTAAGTATATTTTATGTCTTGAAAAATTATCTCTATTCCCAGCAAAAACCAAGTCCAAAGCTAGTATTACCTCACTCAGTGCACGCAAGAGAAGATAAATATTCAGCTTATAAATTGCCCAAACTTAATTACTTACCCAAGACCCCACAGCTAATGTCAGTACCCATTTATACTCCTGGGAGGAGAGAGGCAATTTGGGGTAAAGTGGCTTGCCCAAGGACACAGCCAAGAGCTGGATTAGAATATATGGCCCTCTGATCATGTGTACAAACCCTCCCCTGCTAAGCACTAGTCTCCATTTCACTAGGAGTGTCCGCCTCAGCCGGGAGAAAGTCTGGATGAATCGTCTTCGGACTATTCAACCACATGGGCTTAAGTTAACATCCAACTAGGAAATGATTAACTTCAATTTTTTCTCCATTTGTCGTCTGTTTCAGATTCATTCCTTGCCAGAATTTTGTTTTTGTTTGTTCTCACTTCTCTGGTTTTCCTCCCCCCCTCCCCCCCCCCCCTCCTCATTACTCCTATTCATAGTTCTTTGTTAGTCCTTCCCTTTGATCTCCACCCTGGACCCCTTTCCTTGTGGCTTTACCCCTTCTGTTTTTGTTCCTACCCCGCCTTTGATCCTACCCACACTGACCTCACCGCCTAATCCTCCTTTTGTTGTTTGTTCCATTAAAATCTCTGTGCTTTTTTCTTTTGTGTTTTTTCAGCATCAATGATGTGCATCATGCTGTATATTGCCCTATACAAATGTATATGTTTGTTTCTTGTACACAGTCATTTAGTCTCTGAAGAAGATCTTGTTAAGGCCCTCTTAACTTATATATTTCAGGCCAGTAAGCCATTTGCAGCAGTATTAACCTTATTCACGTCATCATTGATAACTGTTTGTTATTTTCAGGTCATTATATGGGGTCAACGATGGCCCAGCCAGGGTCTGACCGCAAGTGTGATGCCCCCCAAAAAACAGTTAATTTGTTACAATTGTTTTAAACCGTGGGCTGGTACTACAAATAACGCCCTCCACGTGATCAAATCTCTACCAAAGAGAAGCTATCAACTCTCCTTTGTATTTATTAATGACCAAAATAAAGTTAAACCCTGTAAAAAGCCACAGTGGCTAACTCTAGGTTTCTCTAGCATGAAACGACTGAGATTTTTTGTTTTCCCGATGGATGGGATACTAGTCTATCGCAGGTTACTCCCCAGCTAATGCTGATAACCATTTATACTCCTGGGTGGAGAGAGGCAAGTGGCGGGGAAGTAACTTTCCCAAGGACACAAAATATGGCCAGCTGCTGGATTTGAACCCCTACCTTCTGATCAAGAGTCACAAACCGAAACCACTTTACCACACGCCCTCAACAGTGCCGGTTAACACACTCTGTTTAATTGGCAATGTGCCACCATGTTGCGGTTTGAAATTGGCGAAGGACAAAATGTTCAGTCTGATGCCACCACTTGTGGCAATATAATTACAGAACAAATTGCATCTCACCTCCTTCCCCCTAATTATTATGCCCACAAACATAAACTTTCCCCCTTTCAAATTGAATTGGCGATTAATCATTAGGTCATAAATGCACTGTGGCATCATTGACGTTTTGTAATTATCAATAATTTGTTGTTATTTATTATTTTGTATAAGCCTTTCAAGCACAACATGTTTTATACACCATGTAGTACCAATCCATTATCCAAGTATACAGGCTGGGTAATATTACGTGCTCTAATGCTGTGTCCCTCCAAATGTTTCATTAGCCAAACATATGTGACGGCGGATTAAAAGACCGACCGGGCGCCCCATAGGATAGGGTTGGATGGTGATGAGGTGAAGCGCATGCGCAAGGAGAGGTGTCTCTCCGGCGTGCGTTCGTTCCATGCAGAAGCGGTGTGCGGCTAAGTGCCCAATAAAGCCCGTTTTACCAGAAATTACTTGTCCATCGTCGTTCATGTGAGTGTTAAAGGAAGGCGTAGATAACCAGCTTTCACAGTGGCGCCCAATGTGGGGCTCGAATTTGTGAGCACTCAATCGATCCATTCAGCTGTTCAGGAAAACGGAACCGCCATGTTCTTTGGTTCTGATCGGCGATGAATGGACGGGAATTTCTGCGCCGTTTTGTGTGACGAAGGAACGATGTCAGCACCGAACAAAGGTTTTTATTGGTAGCTAACACTAGGGTTTCCCAGGTTATGCTACTTGATTGCCAGTTAAAACTGTAATAACAAGTTTATTGCAGGTTTTATGACTCGGGGGCGTGTTGTGATCTGATTGGTGACGTCACTCGCTAAACCATTGCGCGACACGTGTTTTCTATGGCACGCCGTGTGTAAATTAATCTATATTTCACGAATTTTGCCTGAAACTTTAAAATGTTTTTCCATTCGGTTTTGCAGCTGTCTGTTGTGGGGTTGCCACTCAAACAGTATGCCGCGTGCGCGATTCAGGGAGAGGGAGCAGCCCGTCGTGTCTGATTCCGACTCGGATCAAGAGGACCAGCGTTTAGTAGAGGGGTCCCAGGCTCTAGTGGAGTGTCGTGGCCGAGCGGTTAAGAGCTTGGTTTTCTGTTCCGCAGAGCGTGAGTTCGAGTCTCGGTGTGGACACGTGTGCCCTTAAGCAAGGCAATTAAACCACTATTGCTTCGTCCTTCGGATGGGACGTAAAGTTGTAGGTCCCGTGTGTTGTATAATTTATAATGTGTGTATATATCTTTCCCATTATAACATTATAACATTATAAAATTGTATAATGCACGTAAAAGAACCCAGAACACTTATCGCTAAGAGAAGGGGTTTGCCCGGTGTTCCTGGCTGACACAGCCTTTGTCTACGGGTTTCTTCAGGCTTACGAGCTACAGTGCCTTGAGCGCTTTTGAAGGATCCTTGGTTTCATTACCAGAAATTAATAATAATAATAATAATAATAATAATAATAATAATCCTTGTGTTCAGCGATTCGCTGCTAAGAAAGGCGGAAACGGTGCTAACCCACAATACCCTAGTCCGGACAGTGGATGTGGACGGTGGTGCCGGCATCAGTCGTGTGGCGGCCAACGCTCGACGGTATTTACGTTACCGACCGGGACCATTTGTGATCGTCGTCTGCGCTGGCTCGAACGATATTTTTGAGTATCGAGACTATACTCGCGGGCCCGAGACCGACTTTACTCATGAAGAGGCAGGTGTGCATGCAGCTGGCATTAACACCTACTACCGGGAGCACCGACAACAGTTAGCTACATGGGTAGCCGAACATAACACTCTGAACCAGATCACGTTTTGTACCATTCCTTCTCGGTTTAACCTGAACACCGGAGATGTTCGTGCCTTTTTAGGGGCGAATCGTGAGATCCGTCAGGACAATAGGATCCGTGGTGTGACTACACCGGACATCGATGCGAGGGTGTCACGATACCGAGTAGTCCAGCACAGCGACATTTTTCAGTACGCTCGTATAGCTAGGCTGAACCAGTCAGACGGGATCCACCCAACCCAGGAAACTGCCGACGCGTGGGCAGCAGAGATCTTGCGTATTGCTGTTCCTCTCTGTTAAGATGTACTGCGGTCGTACATGTTGTTTGTAATTTATCAAGGGGTTCCCTGTAAATTGCCGAATTATCAAGGGTTTACCTGTGAGTTACAGTATTGTGTATGTTGGTAACTCAATAATTTGTAATATCACTCATATTGGTGTTGTTCAGTTTTAAGTAGTTGATTCTATAGGTCAGGATGGCAGCAGCACGACCGAAGTTGAGGGAATTTTCTGGTGAGCCTGACGAGGACTTCACCCTATGGTTCAAGAGATTTGAACTGTTCGTACCAGCGGCCGCAGCGGACGCCGCAGGGGGGTACCACGTCGTCATACGACCCTCCCCCTGTATCTAGCCGGTAGGGCGTTTATGACATACGACAGCCTGCCCGCCGCTACAAAGCTTGATTACGTGCTGACGCGTCAAGCACTCAAAGAGAGGCTGGATCCGGATGAGCACGCCTTGGTGAGACGCCAAGAGTTCATGACTCTCTGTCGTGACGAGGGCGAGGTGGTTACAGCTTTCGAGTTACGGGTTCTCCGTAAGGCGGCTACTGCATTTCAGGATTTCCCGGACGAGCACCGCAACACCATGGCCAAGGAGCAATTTATGCGGGGGGTCGGGGATGCACAGCTCCAGTTGCATCTGCTGACCAACAGCCCCGACACCATACGTAATGCTGTTCAAATGGCGGAACAGTACATTCAGGTGAGGAAAGTTATCACCCCTCAACCTGTGGTGGCTCAGGAACCAGCCATTCGCCAGGTCTCGCGGGACGAAGGGGTTGCCTCTCCTGTAGAGTCAACGGGAGAAATCTCCAGTCTGAGGAATGACGTCCAGAAACTGACGGAGCAAGTCCAGCTCCTGATGAGGAACCAGAACTCCGGACGTGGACGGACACAGGGACGCGGAGGTCGCAGCCATCGAAATGGACCAAGCCAAGGGCGTGGTCGAGGTCAAGGCCAATTTCAATGGGCTGATGGTCAGGATGACCCCAGGAACCGGAATGGCCCACACGACCGACGTATCCAGCCAGAAGCGTCCGGACGAGGTTCACAACCGCGGGGTTACCGTCTTGCGGACCAACCGCAACGACAAACACAGTTCAATGACCATTTCGACGGGGATTGCTATAACTGTGGGAAATACGGACATCGAAGTGCTGACTGCTGGGGTCCCCGGCAGTCGGGAAACTAGTATGTGCTGCTGATGAGGGTCGGTCGGCAGCCAAGAAAAGAGGGAAGACTCAAAAGATCATACCAAGGGTCCTGATGAACGTGAGCGATGAGGGGATACCGGTGTTATTCGACACTGGAGCGGATGTCTCGCTCATGCGCGAAGATGTGTGGAATTTGTTTTCGCCCCAGGAGAGAGGAACTTTGTCAGCAGAGCCAACAGTGATCTGTTCGGTGTCGGGAGACAAGTTGTCTTGCCTTGGAGCCGCCACAGCGCCCGTCAGGCTGGGACCTTTGAGTCTGGAATATCCCTTCCGGATAATGAGAGGCATCGACAGTCCAGTAATTTTGGGCTGGGACTTCATGATGGAGTATGCCGTGACTGTAAACCCCCAGCGGAAGGAGGTTACCGTTCAGGGTAAATCCTTCCCACTACTAGAGGCGGTGTTGATTCCAACGACAACAACAGCAAGAGCTTGGAAAGCCTGCACCATCCCAGGAAAAACGGAAGTCATCATTCCAGCATATCTACCTTGTGGTCGAGGGTTCCCAAACCTGACGTACGAAGGGATATTGGAGCCAAGCAACCCTCCGGGACTCATTGTGTCCCGTATCGCGGCAACGGTCGAGCATTCACTGATTCCGGTGCGGATTATGAATCCAGAACCTGAGCCGTTAGAGATCGACAAGGGTACATGTCTCGGCGATTTCCATTGTCTTGGAGGTAACCAAGCTAACATGGTTCGACGCACGTACGAGTTGATGGAAGAGTACAGGCCAGCGGGCGAAGATGACAGCGAGCGAGAGGCAGTCGACAGCGAAGGGGTTCCCTCCGTTGACTTGTCTGGGTGTAAACTCAAGAAGGGTCAGTTGCCACGGCTGAAGTCCCTTTTGAGGAAATACGATGATGTGTTTAGCAAGACACCAAACGACCGAGGACTCACCAACCTCGTGGAGCACCGTATCGATACGGGAGATGCCCACCCGATTAAACAAGCGCCACGTAGAGTCCCTTTCCACTTGCGGGATGAGTTGGAGGGACAGGTGCACGATATGTTAGAAGATGGGGTCGTGGAGCCTAGCTCCGGTCCCTGGTCATCACCAGTGGTTCTCGTGAAGAAGAAGTCGGGTGCGTTTCGGTTTTGCGTGGACTATCGTAAGCTGAATGCTGTTACCAGGAAAGATGCCCACCCTCTGCCCAGAATTGATGACTCGCTAGCCTCCATGACGGGTGCTGCGTTCTTCAGTAATCTCGACTTGACAAGTGGTTACTGGCAAGTCCCTGTGAACAAAGACCACCGGGATAAGACAGCATTCTCGATTGGGACAAATCTCTATCGCTTCAAGAGACTACCGTTTGGGCTCTGCAACGCCCCTCCTCTCTTTCAGAGATTGATGGAGCTGGCATTCGCGGGCATGAGTTGGAAGGTCATGTTGACCTACCTTGACGATCTTGCGATCTTCACGACGACGTTTGAGGAGCACCTGGAGGTGTTGGAAGAGGTCTTCCAGCGACTACAGAAGGCCGGACTGAAGCTCCAACCGAGCAAGTGCCATCTCTGTAGGGACGAGATCATTTTCCTTGGCCACCGCGTGAGCCGCCATGGAATCTGGCCGGATCCAGCGAACATCCAGAAGGTGAAAGACTGGCCCGTGCCGAAGACAGTGAAGCAGGTCCAGAGTTTTGTCGGCCTGGCTTCGTACTACCGTCGTTTCGTAGAAGGATTCGCGAAGATCGCCAAGCCCATGATTCAACTCACGGAGAAGCATGTTCCATTTGTCTGGGACGATGCGTGTCAGGAGAGTTTTGACACTCTCAAGAGTCGACTAATGTCGCCTCCGATCTTGGGGTTTCCGAGATGGGGCCAACCATTTATCTTACACACGGATGCATCAGATTTTGCCGTCGGATGTGTCCTGAGTCAAGTGCAGGATGGACAGGAACGGGCCATTGCCTACCACAGTAGGGCTCTGAGTGCCACAGAGAGAAACTGGTGCACATACGACAAGGAGTTGTGGGCCATTGTCTGGGGTCTCCGGCAAACCCACATCTTCCTCTATGGTTCGAAGTTCACCATCATTACGGACCATAAGCCGCTGCTGCAACGAACCAAACTCCGCTGGGATGCTGATGTCACTCAAAAAAGGACGCGCTGGATGAATGAGCTCAGCACATGGGGTGACATCGAAATCCAGTACCGCCCAGGCGTGAGGAATGGGAATGCAGATGGCATGAGTCGCAGACATCCACCCGACCCAGCAGGAAGGTTGGGAGATCTGATTAAGGCATTGTTTGCCTTGCCTCCACCGGAGGTGGCTGAGATGAACGGAGGAGTGGCAAATACTAGGGTTTCCCAGGTTTCCACCCGTTATGGACATGACACGGAGCAAGTGGCGTCAGATTCTAGGGGTTCCCAGATCTGCGCCCGTCACAAGAGACGTCGTAGTCAACGTAAGAAGACACAAGGGGTGCGAGCGACAGCGCTTTCACCGTCAGATGGACAGGGACAACCTTCGAGTTGCATCAAGGCGCAACAGGAACAAGATCCTTCCATATCCCAAGTCTATCATTGGGTACTTGACAAGGATAAACCGTGCTGGGACGCAATCAAAGGTGCAGGACGTGACTTCATCACTTTCTGGCGCCAGTTTGATCGCTTTTCTATACAGAGTGGAATCTTGGTCAGGGAATGGACTCCACCCAAGAAGCGGACCACGGTCTACCAGCAGGTCGTTGCTCCAGGACTGCGGTCGCAAGTTCTTGATGAGGTTCACTCTGGTGTCACCTCGGCCCATCTCGGACGCCGTAAGACGTTAGGCAAGATGCAGAGTCGATTTTACTGGCCAGGACTGGTAACTGATGTGGCAGAGTTCTGCCGGACATGTCCTCAGTGTGTTGCACGCACTAAGCCGAATCCGAAGATGAAGGCACCGCTGCAAAGTATCTCGTCATCTTACCCGCTACAGCTAGTAGCGACCGATATTACGGAATTGCCAATCAGTTCACGGGGTTACCGTTACTGTTTGGTGGTTGGTGACCACTTCACGAAGTACGTGAACTTGTACGCTATGAAAGACCAGACAGCCAAGACTGTGGCCGACCTTATCTTCCGCCATTATGTGTGCGAACACGGGATGCCGGAGACCATCCATTCAGACCAGGGTCGACAATTCGAGTCCGACGTGGTGCAGGAACTGTGCATCATGCTTGGGATAGAGAAGACGAGGACGACCCCGTACCATCCCGAAGGCAATGGCATGATCGAGCGGTTCAACGCGACGTTGAAGAATGTCATTGCCAAGGTCACAATCCAACACGGAAAAGATTGGGATCTCCATCTTGGTCCGGTTCAACTGGCGTACAACTCCAGTATACATGAGACGACGGGTGTGTCGCCATTCTTCTTACAGCACGGTCGAGAACCTCGTCTCCCTGCAGACATCGTCTATGGCTGCCCAAGCAAGGACTATTGGAAGTCGGCAGGGAGCTACTCCAAGAGCATCCTCACCGAGCTCCAGGATGCTTTCGATGAGGCCAGGAAAACTTCCAGCATTGGTCAAGAACGCCAAAAGAATCTGTACGACAAGTGGGCGAAACACCATCCGTACCAAGTGGGGGACAGAGTGTGGTTACACACTCCAGTGTCCAAAGACCGTCACCGGAAACTGGCTTTGCCATGGATAGGGCCATATGTCGTGGTCAAGAGGATGCAGACAGCGAATGGTCTGCCGGGGATTACATATCGAATCCAGAGTGAGGACACAATGAAGCGCCACAGGCTGGTTGTCCATCACAATCGGCTGAAGCCCTGTGTAGCTCCTAGGATACCCCGACCATTGGCACGTCAGGAACCAGACGAGGACGTTCCTGCAGCGACGGGATCCGATGTTTCTGCCCCACCGAGGATGTTCTTCCCTATGATGGGTGGAGGAGTTGGGGTTGGTATGGGGTTACCGGCCGCACCAGCAGCCCCTCCAGCCCGAGAAGCTGAAGTCGAGGATGATTCCGATGTCACAGTCCCCGACGGTGGCCCTGGCGCTGACATGGGTTTACCTGCCGAACCAGTTGTCCCGCCAGAGGGTCAGGAGGTAGGTCTGGAACTTGATGGCAAGAGAGTTGCTGATGCAGAACCAGCTGCTCGACTGGAAGACAGAGCCGTCGAGTTAGGAGCTGGACCAGATGTTGGCATGGGTTTTCCTACGGCACCTGGTGTCCAGCCTCCAGAACCGGAAGTCCCTGGGATTCCACTTCATGAGGAGGGACCAGCTGATGCTGCCCATGACGACATCGACCACGATGGACAGGCTGACGAAGCTGACGAGGACGTGGAGGATGATGCCTTGCACGTCGACGATGGAGCCGAGCGTCATCCCAAACCCGTTCAGCCGGAGGCTGATCCACTTCAGGGAGGAGCGATGGATGAGGAGACGTTAGTGGAAGCCGCTCCAGAACCACGCGTGACAAGAAGCGGACGTGGAGTCAATGCTCCATGTAGAGCCCTGTGTATTAAGCCACACACAGACACTTTTGGTATAGTCCAAAGATCTGGGTCACAGATCAATTATACCCCTCTCCCCGTACAATTTTGGTATAGTCCAAAGATCTGGGTTGGTATGTCTGCATGCCCTTTCACTTCTATACTGTTCTAGTAAGTGAATGGACATGCTCTCATGCTTTCTCCCTTCTTTGTCCTATATTTCAGGTATGTGTTAACTTTTCTTATCTCATTTAGATATTGTAATTTAGTAATGATTGAACATAAAGATTACCAAGTTTAGAGATTTAGTTGTTCGTTACATGTAGAACATTGAGGTAGGTTTGGGTTAGAAACTGTATAAGAATTATCCTTACTTTCATTTAATTAGCTAAAGAACATAAAGTTATTCTAAATAGAAGTTCATTAATACTTTGAAGCTGAAAGAGTTGGATTTGACACTTTGTATTTACCCCGAATGTATTTGGTAGGAACTGCAAGGAAGTTATGAATGTAGTTCTCATTGTATACTTCATGTACTTGTAAATGCAAGAATAGTGAAAGTTGTTCAGTTACAAAGTTGTGTAGATAAAGTTGGGTTGAATGCAGGCACGCGTGTGGCTGGAAAGAGTGAATAGGGCCTATGCTGTACATGTACTAATAGTAGGTGACCCATGGAGGAATGTTCTTATTTCCCAAGGGTGGATGGGTGGCCAAAGTCTAGAACAATGACAGCTGTGTTCACAATTAGGGAATATGGCCCAGAGCTGGTTGTAGTCAAGAGTTTGACATTGGGCCACTGGAATTTGGAGTGTTGTTATTCCATAGTTTATTTAGGTGGTTATTAGTTTCGGCCACACGGTTTTAATGTTTTGTTTCTTGACTATTAGTTTTTGTGAATTAAGTGATTTAATTATTTAGTGTTTAGCTGAGCACAAGTTTATGATGATTTTATATATTCTTCATCGTGTTTATAGTTATAGTTCATGATTTGAATATTAAACACTTCTATACTGTTCTAGTAAGTGAATGGACATGCTCTCATGCTTTCTCCCTTCTTTGTCCTATATTTCAGTAAACTGTCCGAGAACCATGTAACAATTCTGGCGATCTTGCCAGGACGTGACATGTTGGAATAACGACCCAGAGAGGCTGCCAGAAGAGAGAGGAAAGAACGGCAGAGCCCACCAGGGAAAAGGTTTTCTTTCTTCAAAGCAGAGCAGCCAAGACCTAACATGGCACAACTGGCCGAAATACAACAACTCAACAGAAAAGTCAAGGAGAAGTTGTATGATTTGACCAAAGACCAACTACAGGATGTCTGCGTTTTCCTCAAGATAAGCGAGGAAGATGAGGCTCAAACAAGTGAGTGGATGCTTGTCAAGCGCATCAACCGGTTTCTAGATGGTGAACAGCTGGAGAAGGAGGAGGACCAGGGATTGGCTATCTTGAAGGCATTGGAGGGAAAGCTAAAGCCTACCACGCCAGAAAAGACGACCCCATCCATATCCAGCTCCAGCTCATCCCAGCAGCAGCAGCAGCAGGAAGCACTGCAAGAGGCCCTATCCCAGTTAGAAAAGAGTTTCAAGCAACAGAGGGATGCCCTTGTGGCCCAACTCGACACTAGTCAACCGCTGTCAGCTCCATTAGCCTCTTCTTCAGTGTTGCCCGCGAGCTACATGGCGGCCTACATGAAGAAGGAGTTCAAGATACACGGCCAAATTGGAGACCCGGGCCAGAAGGACAAGATAGCTTACAACAGTCTTGTCCGTCAAATAGAGCTTGGCCTGGCCAAGGGCTACAAGGAGGCAGACATCTGTGAGGCTATCTTACGGGCAATCAACCCTGGTATGCGCCTCAAAAGCTACCTGGAGAGTAAGGCGTCCCTAACCCTGCCAGTACTACGGGACATCCTACAGGCCCACTACAGGGAGGGAGACGCTACAGATCTGTACAAGGAGCTGTCATCCGCCTCCCAGGGAACCACAGAGTCAGCCCACGACTTCCTAGTCAGGATGCTAGATCTCCGTCAAAGGATCGTCCAGGCCTCATCTAAGGATGACTCTCACGTCAAATATGAAATGGACCTAGTACAGAAAATGTTTCTACACTCCCTGTACACTGGGCTCTCTAACGACAACATCAGGGCTGATCTAAAGCCACTACTAGAAGATCCCTCGTCCAGTGATGAGATCATGTTCAAGCGTCTTAAGGTTGCGGAGGGTCGTGAGGCGGAAAGGCTTGGTAAACAACGAAAAGTCAAGTCCGTACAGGTGAGTGCCATAGAGGCACAGCAGGCAAACATGGCAGAGCAACTGCAACTCATCCGAGCAGAGCTTGCAGCCATGCAGGCCACCAGCGACACCCGTCCGGCTCGCAAAGACCAGCGCAAATCAAGCCGACCACCCGAGGAGTGGGGATGTAAGAGCTGCCGTGATGCTGGTACTGGATCTGCCTGCAACCACTGCTTTATCTGTGGCAGCTCCGACCATTTCCAGAGGGGGTGCAGGCAACGAAGACAGCGGTCGGGAAACGACAGGTGGGCACACGAAGGGGACACGTCACTGCCCGTCCATCATCCCAGTCCCCAGTAAAGCCCAATCACCAATCCAGAGTACCAGAGAGTGTTTCACTGTTGTCCCTGTCGGCCAAACATCTTCCTCAACATCAATCAAAACTTGTCAAACTGGTAGGACCAAAGTGTATCATATGTTGTTACTTGGCTGGAAGGGAGACAGAAGCCCTATGGGACACCGGAGCCCAGGTTTCACTTGTCTCTGCTTCATGGGTTCGACAACACATGCCAGGTTCACAGATTCATCCTGTGTCCGACTTACTGGATTCCAACACCCTCCTGATTTCAACAGCAAACAACGCCCAACTTCCATATGATGGCTATGTTGAAGTAGATTTTGAGTTGATGAACAGCAGCCCTCAGAGCAAGTCACTACTCATCCCGGTGCTAGTCACCAGTGATCATCTCGAGAACCCCATCATTGGTTCCAACGTTCTGCAGGAGCTGGTAAGAGACCAAAGATGTCCATCTGATTCCTTGCTGACAGCAATGTGGAATGCTTTCTCTTCTTCTAGAAAGGAGGACATCACAGCACTAGTAAACCTACTACAAGAGCCAGAGCCTTCCCAGCTGTGCACATTGAAGGTTGGCAGAAAATATGTTATTGTCCAGAAGGGTTCCTGTGCAAGTATACAATGTCGAGCACACACTGGATCAACAGAAGCGATAACAGTGATGTTTGAATCGGACCTACAAGCACAATGGCCAGAGGGGTTGGAAGTAGATGATGCAGTGTTGACAATCCCTAAGGGCAACTCCTGCCGCGTCAACATAGTCATGACCAACCCCACCAAACATGACATCGTCCTCCGACGAAAAACTCCGCTAGGCACTCTACAGTTAATCCAGTCTGTAATATCGGGAGAAATCCAACCTCCCCCCGAAACACAGATGGATGGAAGAAAACAGCCAGTGAATGCGGCATCAGTCTCAGTAGACCTGGGTTGGATTCCACCGGTTGACTTGGCACATCTTCCAGAAACGCAGCGCTCCATAGCCATGAAGATGATCAAGGAAGAAGCTGGTGCATTTGTTCGTACAGAACAAGACATGGGGTGCATCAATGAACTTCAAATGAAGATCACACTCAACGATAAAACACCTGTTCAGCGAACCTATCAATCCATACCTCGTCCATTGTACCGTGAAGTGAAAGAATACATATTGGATCTCCTTCAGAGGGGGTGGATCCAGAAATCTTCATCGAGTTACTCATCACCAGTTGTCTGCGTCAGGAAGAAAGACGGTTCTCTGAGGCTCTGTGTGGACTACAGACAGCTGAATCTGAAGACCATCACCGACAGGCAACCTATTCCCCGCATCCAGGATGTCCTGGATAACCTCGGTGGCAATCGATGGTTCACCACAGTAGACCAAGGAAAGGCCTATCATCAGGGATTTATGGATGAAGAGAGCCGCCATCTCACTGCCTTCGTCACACCATGGGGACTACACGAGTGGCTACGTATCCCTTTTGGTTTGAAGAATGCCCCTGCAGTCTATCAACGACACATGGAGGCCTGCCTGGATGACCTGAACAATGAAATTTGTACCATATACTTAGATGATGTCTTGATCTACAGTGCTACCTTCGAAGACCACGTGGAAAGGGTGAGGAGAGTTCTACAGCGAATGCAAGAGCACGGCATGAAACTAAGACCGGCCAAGTGCTCCTTTTTTCAATCACAAGTTAGGTATCTCGGGCGGATAGTGTCTGAGAATGGTCATAGCATGGATCCAAAGGAGAACACAGCTCTGGATGCACTGAGACTAAAGCGACCAGTAACAGTCGGGGAGGTACAGAAGCTGCTTGGCCTAGTAGGGTATTACCGACGGTACATACCCAATTTCTCCATCAGAGCCAAGGCGATGTACGACCTTCTCAAAGTTGCCAAACCTGTGACGCAAGAGTACCAACCCAAGCACCGGCACCAGAAGAGCCAAAAACAGAAGACACAGAAACAGAAATGCCAGAGGCACCGAAATGACCCTGTCCAATGGGAGAGACGCCATCAAGAAGCCCTAGAGGACATCCTTGACTGTCTCCATCAACCACCAGTGATGGCCTACCCTGACTTCAGCCTGCCATTTGTTCTTCACACGGATGCCTCACAAGATGGACTTGGCGCTGTTCTCTATCAGAAGCAAGATGGGAGACTGAGGGTCATTGGATTCGGCTCTCGTACCCTAACACCAGCTGAACAGAACTACCACATGCACTCGGGGAAGCTAGAATTTCTTGCGCTGAAATGGGCAGTCACTGAACATTTCAGGGACTACCTGTATTATGCTACACATACAACAGTCTACACGGACAATAATCCACTCACATATGTCCTGACGACGGCAAGGCTGAATGCAACTGGTCACCGCTGGGTTGCAGAATTGGCCGACTTTAGCCTTGACATTAGGTATAGACCAGGGAAAGCCAATGGAGATGCCGATACATTGTCACGAATCCCACACAACATCGAGCAGCTAGACGCTTCACACACTGAAGAAGTATCCCTAGAGGTGCTTCAGGCCACTGCCCAAGGTATCGCAGCTCAGTTCCATGGTCAGACAGCATGGATGAATATGCTCTCCATCAAAGAACCCATCGCAGAAGCAGCCCAGCCTGGTGAGTCTCTCCTTAAACAGTTCAGTAGGCAAGAAATCAGACTGGCCCAGGAAGAGGACCATGCCATAGGACGAGTACTACGCTACAAGTCTCTGGGAAGATGGCCAACCCGGGCAGAACGACAGGGTGAGCCGAAGACTGTCACAACATTGATGCACGAGTGGGGCAAATTCCATGTGGACGAGGAGGGTATTCTGTGGCGTAAAACAGGCACTCGTACCCAACTGGTTTTACCTCAGCAACTCAAACAGTTGGTGTACACCGAGCTTCATGTCAATGCGGGCCACCTGGGATCTGAGCGAGTGGCACACTTAGCCCGTGAACGTTTCTATTGGCCGCACATGGCCGCCGAGATTGAACACTTCATCACTCAAGTCTGCCGATGCCTAATCCAGAAGAAGCCTACCAAGCCGGTCAGAGCTCCTCTTGTCAACATCACCACGACCCAGCCATTCGAATTAGTAGCCATAGACTACGTACACCTGGAGAAGAGCAAGGGTGGCTTTGAATATATTTTGGTTGTCATTGACCACTTCACCAGGTTTGCACAGGCCTATCCAACCAAGAACAAGAGTGGGAAGACAGCAGCTGACATAATCTTCAATGATTACATCCTGAAGTTTGGGTTCCCAAAGAAACTTCATCACGACCAAGGGCGCGAGTTTGAAAATCATCTCTTTGCTAGACTTGAAGAGTACTCTGGGATAAGTCACTCCCGCACCACGCCATACCACCCCCAGGGCAACGGACAGGTGGAACGTTTCAATCGGACCCTGCTGGGCATGTTGCGAACACTGCCTGAAACCCAGAAGTCTGACTGGAAGTCCGGAGTCAACAAGGTAGTGCACGCATACAACTGCACCAAGCATGAAACGACGGAGTACTCCCCATTCTATCTTCTATTCGGCAGGCATCCACGTCTTCCCATTGACCTTGCCTTCGGGTTCGAGAAGAAGGAAGAGCAGGAAGTTTCTAGTAGAGAATATTCTTCACGCTGGCAAATGGAGATGCAAGAAGCATACAGGATCGCGTCAGAGAATTCTCAACAGACTGGCCAGCGGAGCAAAGCCTACTACGATCGCAGGGCACGGAGCACTATCTTGATGCCTGGAGACCGGGTTCTCATCAAAAACCTCGAAAGGACAGAGGGCCCATCTAAACTCAAGTCCTACTGGGAAGATAGAGTATACAAGGTAGTTACCCAGAAGGGTAATGACATCCCTGTGTACAAAGTGGAACCAGAGAGTGGCCAGGGTAGAACAAGAATACTGCATCGTAATCTGCTACTACCCTGTGACTTCATCAGTAGTAGACCGAACCAGAACGATAGACCACAGCAGGGCCTGCCCCAAAGCAAGGGACACACTACACGCAAAACCAGAACAGTTGCAGAGACCCAGCAGCCCGATGTCACCATCAGTGATGACGAGGAGAATTACGAAGTCATTCTTATTCACCCACCTGATGTAACCGCAATTCCCGAAGCTCACAGCCCCATCAACCCACCTCTGCATCAAGGTACACCTATGGATGATACTGCCAAAACAGCTGGAGAACACCCAGTAGTCATCGGCAGTTTACCGGAGGAGGACACGGCTATTGAGAACGTAGCTGTTCAAGAGGCGGTCGAGGATGCAGCTGTTGAGGACGTAGCAGTTGAAGAGGTGGCTGATGAGGACTTAGCTGTTGAAGAGGCGGCTGTTCAGGATGCGGCTGATGAGAACGTAGCTGTTGAAGAGGCAGCTGTTCAGGATGCGACTGTTGAAGATGCAGCTGCGGACGTGGCTGCTGATGACACACATCGACCCACGCGAACCAGACAGCCCCCAATTATGCTGACGTATGATTGTCTGGGGACCCCTACCTGCCAACCCACAATTCTGCATGCTGCCCAAATACCTCAGATGGCTTACCAGTATCAGTATCCTGTGCAGCCTGCCTGGCACCAGACTGCACCTTGGCGACCTACTCTACCACCGCCGTCACCATGGTTCTATCACCAACCGAACTGGGTGCCTCATCAAAATGTCACGATGCCCTGAGGTATTGAGATGACCCAGGTATTGAGATGATCTGGGTACTGAAATGACTTGTATAGGCCAATAGCCGTACCCAGCATCGTTTCTACGAGCCGGAAGTGTGATAGAAGTCTTGGCCGGGAGATACAGCAGACAGAGTACCAAGGCCATGTGCACTAGTTTAGTGAATGTTGCGCAACAAAGATGAGATTGTACATGGACCTGTAACCCGGAACAATCTACTAAGCAACAATGTTGGATACCAGCCATTTTATTGGATGAGTCTACTCGACTTAGGATGATGTGTCACTGGAACTTGATCACTTCCAGCAGCACTTCATCAGATGGACTGTGTATACGTTCTAGTAGTTATACCAAGACTCTTTTCGACGAAGTCGCATGATCATCATGTTCCGCATAGAACAGACATGAAAGAATGTCGAGACGACATTCATTTCTGGAGGGGAGTGTGTAGAGCCCTGTGTATTAAGCCACACACAGACACTTTTGGTATAGTCCAAAGATCTGGGTCACAGATCAATTATACCCCTCTCCCCGTACAATTTTGGTATAGTCCAAAGATCTGGGTTGGTATGTCTGCATGCCCTTTCACTTCTATACTGTTCTAGTAAGTGAATGGACATGCTCTCATGCTTTCTCCCTTCTTTGTCCTATATTTCAGGTATGTGTTAACTTTTCTTATCTCATTTAGATATTGTAATTTAGTAATGATTGAACATAAAGATTACCAAGTTTAGAGATTTAGTTGTTCGTTACATGTAGAACATTGAGGTAGGTTTGGGTTAGAAACTGTATAAGAATTATCCTTACTTTCATTTAATTAGCTAAAGAACATAAAGTTATTCTAAATAGAAGTTCATTAATACTTTGAAGCTGAAAGAGTTGGATTTGACACTTTGTATTTACCCCGAATGTATTTGGTAGGAACTGCAAGGAAGTTATGAATGTAGTTCTCATTGTATACTTCATGTACTTGTAAATGCAAGAATAGTGAAAGTTGTTCAGTTACAAAGTTGTGTAGATAAAGTTGGGTTGAATGCAGGCACGCGTGTGGCTGGAAAGAGTGAATAGGGCCTATGCTGTACATGTACTAATAGTAGGTGACCCATGGAGGAATGTTCTTATTTCCCAAGGGTGGATGGGTGGCCAAAGTCTAGAACAATGACAGCTGTGTTCACAATTAGGGAATATGGCCCAGAGCTGGTTGTAGTCAAGAGTTTGACATTGGGCCACTGGAATTTGGAGTGTTGTTATTCCATAGTTTATTTAGGTGGTTATTAGTTTCGGCCACACGGTTTTAATGTTTTGTTTCTTGACTATTAGTTTTTGTGAATTAAGTGATTTAATTATTTAGTGTTTAGCTGAGCACAAGTTTATGATGATTTTATATATTCTTCATCGTGTTTATAGTTATAGTTCATGATTTGAATATTAAACACTTCTATACTGTTCTAGTAAGTGAATGGACATGCTCTCATGCTTTCTCCCTTCTTTGTCCTATATTTCAGTATTATGTCCAACGCGTGAAACTAAAAGGGCGGTACTGAGGGACAAGACACGGGTATTTGTTACAACGTGGACGGGAAACTTCGAACATATGTTTATGTTGGTGACTGTGCATAGGACATTGTATACATGGATTGATAAGTGTGATCACGAATGTAAAACCCTACAGAGACTTATAGGACGGTTGGTGCGAGTTTTGTTTAGCTAGCTAGTGTTACTGTTAAGAAAAGTTGTGTTACTGTTAAGAAAAGTTGTGTTACTGTTAAGAAAAGTTGTGTTACTGTTAAGAAAAGTTGTGTTACTGTTACTGAAGAAATTCTGGAAGATGGGCTAGCCGGAAGCCAAACAAAGGATAATTCATTTTAAGTAGTGTGCAATGTTTTCCCATCACCTATCCGACCTAACTAGGGGTGACCCGGTGGTCATGGTTGCACCTCGTGTGTTCTGGTTGTGGCACCGATTGATGGTGTCCCCATGTTTGGAGCTGTGAGCTCGACATGGACTACTCCCCATGCTTGGCCAGCATGTGGTTTGAAGCTGCTCTCCCAGTGGTTTGGGAGGAAATTGTGCGTATGTCGATGTGGGGCACATCTCCTCAAAAGAGGGGCGTATGTGACGGCGGATTAAAAGACCGACCGGGCGCCCCATAGGATAGGGTTGGATGGTGATGAGGTGAAGCGCATGCGCAAGGAGAGGTGTCTCTCCGGCGTGCGTTCGTTCCATGCAGAAGCGGTGTGCGGCTAAGTGCCCAATAAAGCCCGTTTTACCAGAAATTACTTGTCCATCGTCGTTCATGTGAGTGTTAAAGGAAGGCGTAGATAACCAGCTTTCACACAAATACTATCTGTAACAAAATGTTTGAACTTAATGTTTTTTGGGGTAAAGGCAAATGAATTCTAACGCTCGGCTCAGACAGGCGTTCCACAGTCGCGCTGAATTAAATTGAAATCAAGTCGCTCCTGAGTCGCTCTAACAACTCCCCCAGTCGATCGTTCGCTGTCTGGCGCGCCTTGTCGCCCTTATTCGTTTCAGACGTCGGACTCAATTCACTCATTTGGTTCGGCGCGACTGTGGAACGCCTGTCTGAACCGAGCGTAACTTGTTTAAATCCAAACTTTTGTAACAGAGGATTGAACGCTGGTGGTCGGTCCAGCATGAGGTCTGGATAGAGTATTGGTTGACATTGTTCAAGGCCATGATTATTCAAGGACTGAGGGAGCTCTTGACAATTCATGCCCATGGCAAATGTAAGTTCCCATCTTCTTTTTTTCTCAAGTATGTATATTTTTTATGTGGTTGCATGATTATATTGTTCATTGTTATTCTGTATCTGAGTGATATATTTCTACCCTCTCTTTTAGATTTAGGAATCCTTTTACACACATTGTCCATTTTATAAACAAAAGTTCAAGAATCATATCAAATGACTTAATTGCCTTCTCAATCTAGCAGGTTAAAACGAAAATTTCAACTGGTTTGATCCTGTTGGATTCAATCTGAAAGCTTACTGTTTATACAGTTTAAACTTTTTTAAATCCCCGGAAATCTTTCCGTCTGAACTACTACTAGTCAGGGTTCTTATGTATTTTCGTTCACTTTTTGTGTATATTTGCTAAACTATACTTTTTTGGAAACGTTAGGATATACTTAACATGAAAACCAATGTTTACATTTGTTTTTAGGTTCTTTATTGCGGCCATCTTGGGTTTTTTTAATGGCATTTTGATGACGACATGGTGATGTCACACATTTTTCACAATTGTGAGCATATGTCTATGACCCAATAAACATATTACAAAAAGAATTTTAAATTTATTATGTTCTGTTGATGAGATACTGAAACAAAATCATAATAAATCACACGATGACGTCATTATGATGTCACTTCAGTGTATATCTATAACACACCCCGCATACCTGCATACCAAGTTTGCCCAATCTGACTTGTACTTCCAGAAATATAGGGCATGGAAAAAAAAATCGACGTCACATTAAAGGTCTAGTTTTTTCAAAAGAACCTGAAAACAAATGTAAACATTGGTTTTCATGTTAAGTATATCCTAACGTTTTCAAACATAGGCCTATCGATACCATTGGGGAACCGTAAGCCTGCGCGAGTTTCCTTCACGAAAATCACAATGGAGAAACTATCGAAAAAGTCGGTTTTGTTTGCATCTATCGTCATTGTAAGAATACTTTTCAATATATTTCTTAGTTCTGTTAGCATAACGAAGCTAAGATACTCTACTTTCAGAAAATATTAAATATAATGAAATCTTTAATCATTAAGGCTCGCTGATTTCATGATAAAAGTCACATTTTCCGTAAAAATCGGTCTCATTTCCTGTGTAAAGTCCTTTTTTGTACAGTAACTCCCGACTTCAACTCGTCATAAAAATAAATAGCGCCACCGCACGTCTTAATTCTAAAGAGTGAATCTTCAGCAAGCCTTTGCCGAACTAACAATGTAACAATCATTTTGATTGGTTTCGGATAACACTCGCGGATCTTTCTTTAAACAAAAACTATCCATTCAAACCTAGCGTTTCTCGAGAGCCTGATCTGCTTGGCTAGTCTTTTCGCATGCGCAATTTAGTACACGCTTCCGTAGGCGCGCGAACGTACGTACACACACGTCGTACGTACACATCGTAAACAGGATATAAGAGTTGTTAAGACTGCTAGGAGACTACATCAATCGGCGGGAAAGGTTGGAACGTTCGTCTCGATCGCTGTATATTTTGGGCCAAATTGTGAGTAAGTCCTTCTGATTTTTGTTACAATTTTGTAATCATATTGTAGTTTAAGTTATATACAACAAAAGTATGTAATTTGTGTTAGCCAATTTCACCGTATAATCAATAGTTTGAGGAAAGAAAATTACCACGTGAAAAAGGCAAGTACGTGCGTGTACACTGATGAATGGCTTATTCCATTTCCAATCAGAAGGGGGTAAACACGATACTTCACCCATTTTGCTCGATCGTGTTGGCAGCTCAGTGTATTCATTATCGTTTGTCACCAGAGTTAAAATTTAAATACAAGTTTTGTTTGTTAATTATTTTAACATTGTCATTTTTTTTCTCGGTCATAGAAATGAAGCTTCGTGAGAAGGCCAGCATCAACTACCGTCAACTCCATCAGGGGCCGAAGTTGTCTTCAGCAGCCACACGTGAACGGTGGTCAACATCGAAGTTGTGGCGGTTTGAAATTGTTGAGGAGAGGGACGATGAAGTGAAAGTTCATTGGGAGGGATGGCCAGCTACTTATGACCAGTGGATTTCTAGAGATAGTGTCGTTGATGTACCTGATGCTACTGTCCAGGCCGATGCTTTCAGTCATCTGACAAATCAGCTGTACATTCAGGTAAGATCAAGAATTTAGTTTCAACTAAACTCTGCATGGTGACAAGTCGTCAAGTATTAATCTATGATGAAAAAAATGACAAAATGGGTATACTATATGATGAAGCAAAACTAAAAAAAGTTCAATTACCGATTACAACTACAAGGCCTTTATTTTAAAAAAAAATATTTTGGGATTCTGGTTTAATACGTCAAAGTATAGGCTATTATTGTGAAACAAACACTGTTAATCGAGTTTCAGTGATTCTACAAAGTACAATGGAATCAGCTTCATCATCCCCCCATTGTACTCTTATTTCATGAGATCGTGGAGGAATCTCATGTGCGATCGACTGCAGGAGAAAAATATTATAAATGAGTTAATGAAATGCAAGATTCTAAATTTATATTTCATTTCTTGGTTTCCATTCAGGTCCAGGAGCAATTGACTACTGCAAGACGTTCTGACTCGGAGATCACCATCCGGATTCCTGTCCAGAGAGAAAATTTTGACGACTTCTGCGAGAAAGCAGGACTAGTGGAGTCAGGATCGAGATTTCGTATAAGAGACTATTCCCTTTTTGCACAGCGTCTTGGAGAAGATTGGGATGTACGGGTGTCCAATGATGCTGGGGACCATGCATGGGTCAACTTGGACACGTTGACCATTTGGATTCAGGAACGTCGTCCACTGGTGACATATACACGCACTCTGAAGAAGAAACTTGTTCATCGTGGTTACAACTTGGTTATGCGTTTTGTTAAGGATTATGGGAATCGGTTGGACTTGCAGGTAATTTGAAAAACTTCCTTGTCGACTTAACATCTCAAGCAGTCATCATGGCAAGTATTTTTTCTCCAACATTGATTCTGTTATTATGCCTTGCCGCAACCCTAGTAGCAAGGTCTTAGCCAGCCAGCCGTGTTGGCCGTGTTTTACACGGCCACTTTTGAAATAACGCGGCCGATTTTCAATTACCACGGCCCAAGATTCAATACGCCGGCCGTGCACTTTTTGTTATGTTAAAACGCTTGTTATATTTTTGCTGTCTGTGTATTTTGTTTAATTACTTACAATTGCTATTTTCGAAAGAAAAACTTCGCTGTTTTTGCCCCAATAATATGCCCCGATAAATCAACAAGGCTTTGCGTGCTGGTACGGTGCCGCGGTACCGTGAATAGTGGCAGAAAACCATGTGCTTGCCCGCGCGCCCATGCAAGCCATGCATAATACACGCAGCATTGTTGGAATGGTTCCCGCCGCACGCTTCAATAGACAAAGTTAAGGACTGGAACCAGTCCATGGCCGACACGCTTGTATTTTTCCGTTACACGAACAAGATCAAAAACACACAAACTGGTCGAATTTGACATCGTAAAACGTAAAAATGCCCGTCGATGAAGAAAGTCATTTCCTGCAGGTTAATTCTCAGATCATGTTCACCATTTTCTGTGTTTATATTTTCTGTTTTAATGTATTTATTTCGAGGTAGTAACGCTCGTCCTTGAGCGATACAGCGCAGCGTGTTTTTGCAAAATGTTTCACAGCGGCATGTTTCCTGCGGTGCGTTCGTTGTTGCACACGCTTGTTGTGGTCAGATCATGGAGGTATATCGGCGTCCATCGTGTGAATATGCCTACTACATTCTCCATTAAAAAAAGGGTTATCAACCTTAAACCTTTATCATGCTTTTAAAATAACTCGGGCAGTTTTGTTGTCACCGGTGAGGGGCAGTTTTGATAGCTTTCGTGACGGATGCAAATTAAATCTTCCCGCAAGATCAGCGATTACGACAAGCAGTGTGGGCTGCCGTGCCGTGCCGTACCGTGCCGCGCCGTGCCGCGCTGTGACGAAAATTTTCCCGCACGCGCGCTTTCGTTTAGTCGTACCTTATTCCTCCATGGTCGTACAATGCAGTTGCGTAACCTCGGTGGAATAAGTTAAGCTACTTTTCAAGAAATTCTTATCTACTGGCCTCGATGTACAAATAAAAAGGTGTTAAAAAAAACCTGAGCCTGTTTATTTATGAAACCCTAGTCATACACAAATTAATATATATTCCTAAGGTTAATTATGAAATTGTCTTTGTTTTTATAGAAAAAAAAAAGAAAGGGTAAGTTAAAGACTTAATTGTCTGAACTCCTAAACAATTTCCAACCGATTTCAAGAGTAAATAATAATACAATATATTCTTGTTTTTTTCCCGGTATCTAATAAAATCGACAAACACCTAACCATTGAATTACGAGACTAGCAAAATAAATTCAGGGTTTATTTAATAACATTTTTTTTGAAAGAAAAGAAAAGAAACGGTACCTTAACACCTAATATTTTGAGCTCCTAAACATTTTTCAAACAGATTTAAGGGGAAAATTTAATACGATTTATTTTCCGTTTTTCTTGTATTTGACCACAACGATCTATTTCGTGGCCCGTAAATTACAAGGCTACACATGTAGCTTTTAAAAACATTTACCAAACCTATACGAGCCAAGAATAAATAAGCAAGAATAAAATCGAGGTGGTACCAAATCTCGATGGCGGACCCCAGGATACCAAAACTGAACCATGAATATTTGAAATACTTTAAATTAAGACCCCAAAACAAAGGCATGATTCTCATCGAAAATGGGTATGATTATTTGTTGTCCTGCATTGTCTGAGCTGAAGTTCTATCCCAGCAACTTACTTCCAGAAGCATGTACTTCAATCCTAAAGTGAATTTCTACACATCTTAAGAGGTTGTTATTCAAATTTAATAAATAATCTGCTGATTTATATTTAATAAAACCATGATATTTACTTTGTCCCTAAAAAGGATATGATGGGTTTCTTTTTTATGGGATGGTTTATTTTTGATGTAATTCTTGGGAAATGGTGACTTGTTACGTTTTTGTTATAGTCCTAATGGCTCTAGCCTCTGGACATACAGACTTGTCACAGAGTCACCATGGTATTTAGTGAATAAGTCATGACCAGTCTTTCCAAATGGTTCTAGAGTAAAAATGTATCTATTTTTTCCTCTGTGGGTTGCTCTGTGCCATGTTTAGTTATTGCACTTTAGTTTTTTATGTATAGTAGGGTATGACTGAAATAAAGACAAAGTAACTTTAAAGATATGTCAAAATTGTGCCTCTTTTCTTCCTATCGGTGTTCTTATTTTTGTTTACAGGTTTATGACCAATTAACCGTTACCCCATTTTACACGTAGTGTGAGTCAGTGTGCGCTGTTTTTAAATCCAAACTTCCAATACCGGTATCCATAATATACTCCTCTGGTCAAAATTTATCATTCCAGCTAAAAATGGTAAATATTGGATTTAAAAAATAAATTGTATAAAAATCAGGCTTCATATTGCCACAACATTAACAAAAAATAGGTAGAAATTGGCCTCAGATTGCACCAGAGAGCACCTAAGAAACCTAAAAATTTTAGGGCCCTTAAGCGGGCCCTGAACCCCGGCCGCAGCGACTTCGCGCTACGCGCTCGTGATGTGCGCGAAGCGCACATGCTCCGCACTTACATGTACTCAAATTGTTACACACCCAACTTTTTTTTTTACACACCCAATTCACAAAATCCTGCCTAAGACCTTGCCTAGTAGTTTCCTTGCCTAATTCTAATGATTGGTTGTTGCCCCTAAATAAGTTTGCTCTCCATGAAACAGTATTGTCTTCTTGCCCCAATAGAAAATCTGCATCCTTTGATAATACTGTCGCAGACTCGGTTCTGATTAAAATTTTAGAAACAAATGGAATTTCCGAAAATGATGTAAACCAGCCCACACTGAGTCAACAAATACTTAAAGGTGTACGAGTAATGATAAGTAAATTGAAAGTCGAAAGTAGAAAAGGGGGTTATGCTGCCTCTAAGTTGCTTGGCACGTGGAAGGATAGTGTGTTAACCTAAAACTAGGGGGGGGGGAGAAACGTAAACTTGAAGATGAACTCTCTAGAGAAAAGAAACGAAGGAAGATTTGTGAGGAGGAAATTGCTAATCAAAGGAAAAAGATCAAAACTATGGAAAAAGAAAGAAATGATGTAGTACGGAAACTAGTTAAGAAGACTAAGAAAGCATCACGAAAAAATGGGTCAAAAAAAGAATACTCTAAACGGTACATAAAACGAATGAAAAAAAATCTGGTTGAAACCTCTAATGCAACAGTTGTTCTGTTGCAGTCCATCGGCTTAAAGGTGACAACTCTCTGTGTATCAGATAAGTTTGGTAATAAAGTGGATCTGAAATATGGTACGGAACTTAAGAAAAAAGATATGCAACTCTCAATCAACAAAGCCCTACATCTAAAAGATAGCCTCTGCATATCTGACCGCAGTTACAGAAAACTCTCAAAAAGTTTGAATCAACTTCCGAGTTTAAAACAGCTAAAAAAACGAGCAAAAGAGATAGATGCCATTTTCCCTGTGTATACATATAATGGAATGATTGGTGCATGGCAGCCTCTTAATCAAAAGCTTCAAGTTGTAATTGACCAAATGAGTAGGATTTACCCTGATGAACCTGTGCCAAACCACATTGGTGTAAAACTTACTAACTTAGTGGTGACGGTACACGCATTGGCAAGCGAATACACTGTGTGAATATAACCTTCAGGGTAATCAATGGGAAGCACCTGAGCAGTGAGTATATTTTGGGCATGGTTCGAAAACCAGAAAAATACAAATTTCTATGTACAATTTTTGAACCCATTGTTGCCAATTTGCCAGACAATGTTTCTATCGGTAATGAATCTGTTCCACTGAAATTCTATTTGGGTGCTGACATGAAGTTTTTGAACGAGATGATGGGGATAGGGGCATGCAGTAGTAAGTACAGTTGCGTGTGGTGTAAGTGGACGTCCCAGCAACGAACGCTACATTTACGCAAAAATGGTCAATGCTTGATGTTGAATTAGGTGCACGTACTGTGGAAGAAATTACCCGTCTTAGTGCACTATCAAAAACAAAAAACATGAGTTGTGTTAGACCACCCATTCTCCCATTCATCCCTGTACACAATGTTATTGCAGATCCGTTACATCTTTTTTTAAGAATTTCAGACCAGTTAGTGCTGCAGCTCATTCAGATTCTGAGACATAAAGACAATGTTGGGAAAAATTCAAAAAATGTAGACCTGTCCAAGTGTAAAAACATAGCTGCATTTGAAGAGTTTGTAAGGGACCTTTCTATACCATGGTCATTTTATACCTCTAAGGAATCTGCTCAAATTCAGTATCGAGATTTTACTGGTCCTGAGCACATCAAGGTCCAAAAACACATCAATCTTGATAATCTCATTTCTTGGCATCCCAAAACACATCAAATAAAGTGGCTATGGAAAGAATTCCGTGATATAATGACCCTCATGAAATCTGAAAATGTAGATCCAGAAGCAGTTGAAACTCGTGCTAGAGATTGGGTGTCGAATTATGCTGAAACTTTCCAAGCTAAAGATGTCACACCCTATATGCACACATTCATGAACCATGTTTCCGAATCGCTCAAACTGCACGGACCAATAAACAACTTTAGCCAACAAGCTATGGAAAAATTGAATGATAAAGTAACATCCCTCTTCTTTCGGGCAACCAACCACAGGAATACCGAGGCTTTTATTCAAGTCATGCAGAAACAAAACAGAATATCACACCTCGACCAGTGGTGTCAAGATGACCTGGAATATCATGTACATTGTACATGTAGTAGGTGTGGTGGGGTAGATCATAACAAACGCACATGTCATTTAAAATACCACCCGTTAAACAATGTAGTTCTGGAAGATGAAGAACTTTGAGTTAAAAATGAATCAGCTGCAGATACTGTCAGGCCAAATTTTGAGTCTTTTATTAAATTTTTTACAACTTTTTACAATGTGTCAGCTTGCCATATCATGTAGATACATTTTTTTATATGGAAATATCAAATAATAGTTTGTATAACTTTTTTATAATAGGTTAAACTTTATAAACAGTGTGTGCTAACTTCAGACAAATTTTATAATACAATGTATAATTGCAAATTTTGCTTTGGGACATGAGCATAATTTGACACTGACAAATTACATTTCATTGTATCTGTAATTCTGTATTGTAAAATTTACAAAAAGAACGACTGGCAAGATTTAACCATAGTTCGGGAATTCATGGTTAGTGAATCCAGTGTGGTTTAAAGTGCTAATGATGGACAGCAACTCAGAAAAAAAGTAAAAGTAAAGTACAATCTATGATGTACAATCTATAAAGTAAATCAGTGTGCTCTAAAACTTTTTACAAATTGTCAGCTTGCCATATCATGTAGAAATATTTTTTTACATGGAAATATTAAACAATAGTTTGTATAACTTTTGTTATTACGGGTTTATAAACAGTGTGTGCTAACGTCAGACAAATGGGCTGCTTTAATACATAATGTAGTTGTAGACTAATGCATTTTGTTGTTTTTCATATGCACAACTCTTATGTTATAGTATTTAGATTATTTTTTCGGTAACTCTGCATGTTGTTTTTCCTTTTATAATAAAGTACACAGTTGTGATTTATTAATACAAGAAATTGAATCAGTTTGAAGTATTTTCTGGTTGGTCTTTTGTTAATCTATAATTGTGCATTTTCCCAGATCAAGTTATGGATAAACAGTTCACCAAGTAAACATCTCCCAAAGCTTTTAAAATGATGCAACACAAATACCATTTAATTCGGATTATTACCCATTGTCAATAATGGACTAGTCCAACCAGTGCAAATTGTGCTCCACAGAGTCAGGGGATTCCAAGGTCGTTTGTGTGAGTACACTAAAGCTGTGCGTTTCTGTGGGGTCTATTTGGCCCAAAAGGTTTCCATGTGAATGTATAGTTTATCAAATCTACAAAAATAGTGAACAAAACATTCAATAATGTACATTATGAACTACAGTATTGGACATTGAGTTCATGTACTTTCATTCTACCCCCCCCCCCCCAACCCCCCCAACAAAAAAACCAAAACCCAAAATCATTATGTAACATACCTTTAATTGTAATTTTGTGGGATTTGTAGCGAATGCATAAGGTTCTGCTTCATGCCAATATTGAGAAGAGAACTTCACCGTGCCGGACGCTTGTGGAATGAGCATCACATCAGGCATTGCAAGCTAGAACTCGGCGGGCCGAAGTGGAAAGCCAGATCAGATGTTCTTTTTTCCTGAGCTCTATGGTAAGGATGCTTCAATGTCTGAATTGTCATTTAGCACTTGTATTTGGATAATTCCGATGATTGCATGTGTTAGTTAAAAGATTTAAAATTTCTCAAAACACATGGACCGTGTGCATCTAATGTTAGCATGCAATCATTTGGGACATCAGCAAAGCTTATCGGAGTCCCGACTTTGTGTATTTTTATTAAAAACGGTGTTCTTTTTCAACCTTGGTTGGGTTTTTTTTTTTTTTTGGTTTTGTTATTGCTATCCGGCGAGCGTTAAACTCCTTATTTTTAAATAATTTTTCCCCAAAAATTACAAGCGCAATCATTTTGCTGGAAGAATTGTTGCTAGAACCGTTATTTACTTTAAAAAAATTAAGATTTTTATTAATTTCGTAGTAACAATTTCCTATATATGCAAATAGTGTATTCTACCTGTAACTAAAATAATTGTTTGCATAAAAGCGCTGCCAAATTAGTCTTGGTTCAAAAACCGAGTTTTTCATTTGTTCCAGGGTGCGCCGTCTGTCTATATAATTACACATGTAGTTTAAAAAATCTTCAATACTCAGAAAACGGGCTTATTCAGGGCCCCCTCTATTGTCACGCGATTTTTTTGATTCTGAACACAGTCTTTGCACAAGAGTCGAAAAGACCAGTACAATTCCGAGGACATTCCAAGCAGTCACCGTGTGTTTCCTATAAATTGCACACGGCCCCATTGAACAAATGTGGTTTCTTACACGTTCGGAAAAGGTGAACAATATTAGGGTGCATCGTGGTGTGCCATAGCAACCAGAAAGTCTTCGCCTTTTGCGGAGGTGTAAGAAATCACATTGGTGCAATGGTGCCGTGTGCAATTTATGGGAAACACACGGTGTGCATATTGTTCATTACATTGAACGAAAACGGCTCAGCGCCAAGACCGTGTTTAGAATCAAACAAATTGTGTGACAATAGAGGGCGCCCTTAATAAGCCTGTTTTCAGAGTATTGATGATTTTGGAACTATAATTATATAGACGGACGACACGACCCAGATCAAATGAAAAAATTGGTCTTGGTACCACTCGAAAGTGTGATGGTAATAAGCGACACTACATGAACCTATATCCAGCACGATATGAAACAAGGGACTGCCCCCTTAGCCCCCTATACCCTCTTGTTTAAAATCATTCATGAGACAACACAGCATTCCGCCAACACACTGACCAACACAAAGGAGGGTGGTTCCCTCCGTCCCATTTCTTGATATGCTTAAACCAGGTATTTGGGCAATCGTGCAGAATTAATACACTGCAAATGGAAATGACAAAGTGGGAAAAGTAAAAACTGTTTCCCACGTATGGAAGGGTTTAAAATTGTGTGAACATAATTTCCCATACTAAGGTTAACTTTCAATTCCACTGTACTCCTCTTTACCCTCGGCAACAAATTAAATTTAATACAAAACCTGTGCATGTTACTCCTCTTTTGGATTCACAAATGCATATAGAGTAACACACCTCTACAGTGGTCAACATTAATATATCATGGATGCTAATGCTGCTGTTTATTTTGACACAGGAACCAGAGACTACAAGCATGAGGTGTCAATGGCTGATGCTGAGGATGTTGATGATGAAATATGTGAATATAGTGGTGTATTTGGATGTTCTCAAGAGTTTCAGAACCTTGCTGAAGCAGCAATGACACAAAATGGCTGGGATCTTCCACAATCGGCAGAGGAGGGTTTGCTGCTGTTTTCTCACTTGAAGGATGTCATTGAAAATGAAATGTAGTAGTGGACCAAAAACAATAGCTTTAATGATATTTAGATACAAGTAATTGATCGTGACCTTTCAGACTTCTACATATATTTTAAATGGCAAATCCAAAGGTGGGATGCATGTGCATGTTTCTAAAAAGTGATATGTTGTACCCTGGAGCTATTAACCAGTTCGCGCCGGGATTATTTTAACATCGCCGATCCCACGGGCGGGATTATTTTTAACGAAACTCGATCCGAAGCGGGTTCAGGCTGATAGTGCCGGGAAGCACACCCACGCATTTCCGGCCTTGCTCGCTGCTGACATACGTTTCCGAACTTGAACTTGGCGTGTTTATGCGTCATCCGTTTTGAATTTGGGGAAATGTTTGCGTTTATATACGTCATCCGGCACGAACTGGTTAAACAAACCCAGTATAAAAAACAAACAATGATCGCCACCCCAGCGATTTTTACCGCACGTTCTATAATTACGGGCTGTGATGAATGTTTTGGTAAATGATTGTTGGTACTCCGCATGGGTGTTTTACAGAAGATACTTATTTCACAACCTAAAAACAAACCAGCGGACATTTCCCGGTTGGCCACATTTGGCCACAGAGGCTGCGTCGTTGATTACACCAAAAATGTATGCCAAACAAAATTTCTTTTATCATGGTACAAATGTACTTGAATTGAGATATAAAACCCATGCTGAATCACTTTTGGTGATTTTACGCCCCTATTCCATAATAGGGGCGTCAAATCACCAAAAGTGTGTGTAATATACTAAAGTAACAAAATATGTCTGGTAACATTTGTCCATGTTGGTCAATTTCTTATGGGATGTGGCATCCTGGATCGGTGTATTTCAACCGAAGTTGGTACCCACTGTACACATGATGGAAGGGTTTATGTGTGTTCAGAGCAATTATATACAATTTACCAAACTGCAGTACTAATCATGAGATTTGATGGTAAATGAATAAACAAATATACCACAGAAACAGATAATCTGCTGTAAACCTTTAACTTTATTTTATATTAAAGTCATCAAACGGTTTAGAGAAGTAACAATAATCCACAACTTATAACTACTCATCAATTAACATTTGACTGGTGTGCATATTCCCTTGCATTGAAAAACACCGGGCTGAAGCTTTTTAAATACCTGAACATTTAGGAACATTGATTAAATGATTTTTTTTTTAACAGTACATGTGACCTGTTCCAACGAAACACGGACAGTCATTTTTTTTTTTAATTCTCTAGGTTATAAGCTTTAAAATAATGTATCATTTCCATATGTATTCCGTCTAGAGAAAACAATTATTGATAAAACCCCCTCAACCTTATTATGAGATAAACGGCTTTGAAGTTTAGAAAAGCATATTTTGTCTATACACAATTGTTTCACAAAATCAAAAGAAAAACAATCTTGTTGACGGATTATTAGTTTTTGATTTAGTAAAACACTTTTTCCGGGTTTTGTTGGAACAGGTCACATATGTAATTTTTGTTCTTGTTTGATAGCATTACTTCCCATTTTTTTAAAGGTTGTATAAAGGCAGGTTCATACTCGTGCAAACACAAATTGTGCAACTTTTTTCGCACTGCAAATGATTCATGACGTCAAATTAGTATTGCTTTTGCATGCAGTGTGAACCAGCCTTTACATCCAACAAAAGTACATGATACGATTATAGTGGATGCTTGCAGGTTACATATAAAGTTTTCTCAAACGTGCAAGCTAGTTTATGTAAATTTACACATCTTTTTTACATTCGAGTTCAACATTTTATTGGGGCTGGATAATTTGCCCTTTGTAGTGCTGTTGTTGGACCATGGGATGATTTTAGGAATTCCATTAATTTTGCAAACATGATACTATTGGCTTTGCGTTGTAAAAACCCCAGAATTGGGTTTTGCGTATCATGTAACCTTAGTGTTGTGCATCAATAAAATGATAATCTGCGATTGCTTACAAAAATAAAAACAAAAGAATTTAAAAAATGTTTCACCTCCTTGTTACTATATTTCAAGTGCCAACAAATACAATCCTCAGTTCCACTTTGGGCAGTGATAAAAGCATAGCCACGATGATCTTCGAATTTTGTTTGAGCTCACCAAAACCCTTCCTCGTTAAATAAATGTTGCCAAAGGTATTAATGACATATCATTTTTGTTTAACCACATAGCACAATTTTATCTACACCGGACCCTAAACCAAAAGAAAACAATCTTTCATCCAAAAAAAATGTAGTTTTAAAAACATTGATGCAAGTAACAGATTTCATGCCCAAAGTGTATGCCAAAATGGTTTCAAAACCAATTCTGCTAAATCATGTCCTGTTATAAGATATTTCGCTTGGGACGCAAGCTCTTTACAACCCCTTACAGTACATGAGGATTATAGAAAGTAAACAGTTTTGTATATTTTGGTTGGAAAATACTTTGCCATTATTTTTGTACTATAAATGTAAGTAAAGTAACACACCTTTAATGTTAATTTAACATTGCTAACATAAAAGCCTTTTCCGTACAAGCCAAATCACTCATTGCATACATGACATGTCGCTTGGGTATCCTTTTTTAATTGTACGGTTCTCAGGTTAGAAGTAAAGTTCGTCGATCGGTTAAAAGGAATACAATATAATAGAGAGAATGACAACACTGTACATGTATTGCTCATAAAACTGCACAAATGGAGGTAATTGCTGCTTCAGTATGGTATGTTTGTTTGTAAAGTGTACTCGGGGTAATACCAGTTATTTTCGAACAAAATTAAGTAAACAAAAATATATATACATGTAGTCGTGAAAGCAAGCTGAGCAATGTGAAAAAAAAGACATGTAACTGAAAGCAATAACATCACTGAAATAAATTTTAAAAAACAGTGTCACTGAAGGCAAGCAAATGTGCAATTTAAGTACTTTTAAAAATCGTACTGTACATTTTTAAAAATCAGCTGCAGAGGATTATATGTATGTGCTGTTTACTCTTGGGGGTGGCACACTAATATTTTGTGGAAGGAGTTTGGTGCTACACCAGTCCAAAACCCTTGCTACACAAAACTGCTTTGCAGATGGATGTCTCAAAGGATTGGTACGTTGAATAATGCAAGGGCAGCCGAAGGGTGGGACCACAAGTTGCTGCTTCAGGGAAACATTTACATGGATTTTCCCCCAGCAACACATCGGTAGGCACGTAGCACTTGGCTTCAAACTCAACCTTTGGCCTTGATGGCCATCCAGTCGGTGGGCAGCATGGTGTCCCAGTTAAGAAGAACAGGAATTCTTTCATGTTCACAACGTGGTCATCCTCGAATATGATACCACCTTTAAACCAAAAACCAAAAATAACAAAAATGATAAAGGCTATTTTTTAAAGCAAATTAGATTTGCACTTGTGTACCCACACACCCCTACTACTTCATGTACCAATGCATTTCCAAATGCACAGTTATGGCAGTACCACAGCATTCCAGGACTTGAACATTAACAATAATAGAAACTATGAGAGAGGGCTTTCGGACTGGAATGACCTAAAAAATACAAAAGAAAAAAATTGAGAGGGCCTAAGAACTTAAGTTCACAAGATTTTCATCCTTGGAAAAATGAAGAGAGTGGAGTTGAAGAACCAACAAAGGATCAAAGACTGACTAAGGGGGTAAAAAGAGGGTACAAACCTGGGTTGGGAACAAACAAGATAGGGAAAGAAAGGAGAGGGGACAGGGTATAGATCAAAAGGAAGAACTAACAAAGAAGTTTCACTAGTGGTAATAAACTTCAAGCTGAGTGCAAGGGAACGGAGTGGGTAACAGTATAACAAGAAAGGGAGCGAGAAACAAAAGGATAGTCAGAATAAAATTTGTACAAACATTTTCCCGGCTGATGCCCTGTATGCCCTGTAGAAAAATATATGAAATGGAACGTAATAGGCACGTTTAAATGTTGACCGATAAGGGTGTCCAGTTTCTTGTTCATAGTCGATCAATAGGGCGTTCTTGGTCTCACCCACATATACCGCACACTCTGCAAGAGATGAGAAATATAACATTAGAGGTACTGCAAGTTATGTTACTAATAATTATGTGAGTGGCACCAGTACCAGACAAGTGGTTATAAAAAGTGTCGGACTGGATGTGGATCTGGCAAAACCAACGTCTGGAACTGCACTTGAAAGTTCCATGCCGAGTGGGAGGAGATGCATCAAAGGTGGAATTGTTTGCTCAAACAATAAGGTCTCTTCAAATGTCAGGACATCTACATGTAAAAGCCAATATAGAGCTGTCAGGAATGGCACAGGCAAGGATATTGGAAGTGTGGAGAATTTGATGACTGTCCTTTTTTTCCTTTTTTATGCAAATCGCCCATCACAATATGGTGCTTTTATCCACCTGGTAATGGTAATCCATAAATATATAACACTAAGTTACCCCACAAATTTTGCATTTGCCCGAGGGACATTTTTCTTGAGAAAAATCTATGTGTACAGCTTTGAGTCTGGCAACGGCGTGTTAAACTTGGCGGGAGCTGTGACCCCTGGAGAAGTACCTGTATTCTTTAGTACCTGTGAATGGAGAGAGAAATCAGAAATATGACAACAAAAACTGTTTGGTCTGAGGGCCTGACTGAACGCTATACCGGTCTTACAATTCCTTTGGTGACAGCTGGATTAATGTAGGTACTGGTTAGTTAGTATTTCATACGCACTGTGGACCTCCGAACAATTGACGTCCACAGGATGCGGGAAGAGGTTACAGTTTGTGAACTTGGACAGGTCCACACTCCGTTTTGCCCTCTCTGAAAATTTACATGTGACCCTAATTAACTTCTGTATTTGATTCAACAGTTGGTGAGAGCAATGGACGACACTACCTTTGATGCTATCCTGAAGACCGACTCTTTCCTGGATCTCTTGACCACATGCGGTCTCCACCCCAAGCCACAGTACACCTTGATAGATAGGGATGGCCTTATTATGAGAATCGCAATGCATGATTTGATTTTGCATGTCAATGCTGAAATTCAGCAATTTATGGAGGGCCTCAGCTTGTATGACGTGTTGGAAATGATGCAAGAAAACCCTCTGAACGGAAAGCTTCTCATGTGCCACAGCGAATTGTTCAATACAACACCTGAAACATTCATTGAACAACTGCAGGAACCAGCATATTCAGCACAGGGCAGTATAACCAACGCAAGCGGGAAGTGGATGTTTATGCCTACCTACTCCAATTTCTTGAAGAATTGAGCAGCAACGGTAACTGATGTGAACTGTTCTAATTGTGACAGGCTCTGCGAAAATCAGTCACTTCTCGCACAGCATATTTCCACAGACAGGGTTGTTAACAGTTGATTAAGACATACATGTACACTATGCACATGTAATTGGTTTTTTTTTTAAGTGATAACTTTGTGAAGCAACCATCACACAAGTTTAAACACATATCAAATTAACGCTAGTTGCTTGCTTTTTCCAGCCATGTATAAAACTAGTCTAATCAAGGTTTCACCCCCAAGTGACTCATTTTCGCAGAGCCCGTCACCTATTACTAGTCCGTGGGCCAGACCAAATAGGGTACCACCTCGGAGCAAATGAATCATGATGTTTTTGGATAGGTTAAAGTCTGTAAATAATAAATTCATGTCATACATGTTCAAAAGGGAGTTATATCACATCTAATTATTTTCGTATGTGGCGTACATGTACAATTTTCTAATGCTCACTGGTTCCACTTGTGTTTTTTGTCCTTGTGTAGTGCCCCTCACTGACAATGGTAGTAAACTGACCAACCCCTAAAAAAACATTTAATAGAATGCACATGTGCCACGGACTGCCACCCTGGTATACCCATGTGCACCCTGTCAGCTGATTAGTATGATGGTGACCAGTGGCAATGGTCACTGCAAAGCACCCTGTAGAAGGATCAACTTCACCCACCTTTTTTTGCATTGCTGGTCTCAAGCCATTAGCTTTTTTGAGGTATGGCTCTCACAAATTGAGGGCGCTGTAAAGTTTTTGTATTTACCAAAACCAAACAGCACCTTGCTATTGTGTCATGACCCATACCTCAAAAAGGATAATTCCTTGTTGAGCAGCACTAAATAACACAACCTTCCCAGTTATATGCAACCTACTTTGGTGTGCCTCAATTGTTATCATTTTACACAATTGAAACCCACCCCCAGCAAGGCGGGCCTACACTTGTTTGTTGAACAATATGAATAATAATTTAATTCCTTTTGGCCCAATGACCAGGGTATTAATGATACAGTGCACAGGGACGTCCTTACCGTGACATGCACCGTTATAAGAGAGGTTTATTTTTTTTATTATTATTGTTATTGTTATTATTAGTAATCTGCCGGCAGCTTGCGTTCTGCGTAAAATCGCGCAGTACGCGCACATCAATGTCCATAATATTAGAAGTTGGCTGACCTCGCGGACCGATCACACAAGCGAGGATATTCGAAGAACATACCATGCATATAGCAAAAAGGGGGTTTCACAAAATAGAAAAAAAATCATTGGAACCTTTTTCGAAATTTGTTAAGACGTAATTTATAGAATGGTATTTATAAATGGGAATATAAGATGCATTTTGCCGGTATTAAACGTAAGTTTTAAACCGGCTCCTGGGAACGGACATTGTTAATGCCCCTTGCCTTCGGCTTTGGTATTAACACATCCAGGCCCATGGACCAGTTTGAAACGTACGTCGAAACCGACCAACCACATCATTTACTCCTTTATGATAGGAGCTAACCGTATTACACAAATGTAGTTGTTATTACCAGTTCTGCCTTTTCCTTAATGTCTCTGTTGTTTATATCTTCAAAGGAAGGCTTCACAGCAGAAATGCCTCCAATCATGTAATTATACATGACAGGGAAAATGCAGTGATCTTCCACCATGCACCATCGACATAGCGATTACTTGACCTGCAACAGTGTTAGAGCAAATTAAGGCTACCCTGAAGGCCAAGGCTTTAAACCCTTAAGAAACTAGTCAAGGCCCAATAAAAACAAAGGAATACTTTATTGTGCCTGCAAAAACACTGTTTAAAAAAATGTCTCGTCATACGTGGTTTACCTACACTTTTAAACAGTGGGTTTTGTAATTGCTCAAATTGTGCACTCCAGTTCAGTAATTTTTGAGTGAAAGGATATTATTCAAGTATGCTAATTACAGAATCCACACATCGTGCATGGTACGTGATTAGTTTAGCGGAAATATTCGCAAACAGTTACATATGTGATTGCCAGTTGTACATAAATTCACACATGCAAACTCTCACAGCTTTGTAAATATTTGAATCATGCAACCCCCTACATGTATATTGTCCCTCTTTTGTTTGTATTTTAATTGTTTGTAAGGCCGACATGATATGTTTGTAACAAAAATCTAAGCAGTACACGTTTGTCAATAGTGGACATATTGTCCTGCACCAGATTTTATATCGTCGCAACTGAACTCGTCGCAACTTTAAGACAAATCGTAGCACTAAACGTCCTAAAATCCATTTCACAAAAAGCAAAATACGATGACTATTATATGTACTGATTCAACGCACAATAAATAATGGTCTGATATTCATCAAAGAGTCGTCAAATGTATTTTTGGAAAGTTTTCTAAACGTAAATAAAAATGGCTGAGGTATTGATGCATGTGTACTTTTAGCTAATTTGAAGTTTCAAGTGCAATATTATAGGTTTTTTTATATTTAATACAGTGAATGTTCCATGACAACTTCCAACACATTGTCTCGGTATACAAATATTAAGTGGCTCAGAGTGAAATGTGAGGGATATTCATCGCAAGGTTAAATCTGCAAGGTTTTATCGAGCGATGAATATTCCTCCCGTTTCACGATTTAAAGCCACTCAATATTTGTTTTAGAAAACTGACATACTGTGTACAGATCCTCGTCATTTTAAAATCTTATTTTTAATATAAATTTAAAATGATTTTAAATTGTAAGTGTGTTTATCATTTCAAAGATCGTATATCGCCGCGCAGCGGTGTTTATCAAGTAGCACAAAATCAGGTCACAACCTATTTCCCAGGTCTGCGACATTCTGCCGTTCAAAAGTAGTTAGGGTCGACAGATCAAAAGCCGTAGGGACAAGGATGATCCTAACCGTTGAATAGTATTTCCCATTAAATGGAACTTTTCAGGCTCCGGCCTGAATGGGAGAAATACAGAATGTCCTGTGATGTGAATTCCACCAATCAAATGACAAGGATCTGTGTGTCAGTTATATAATTTCTATTATCACTCGTATATCGCATGAAACTGTTTATAAAACGCCTTTTTTTTTATGACGACCCAAAGACACGTCGTAAGTTACAACATGTTTAAAACCGGAAGTTCCGACATGTTCAACGCATTGCAAGTTTTGTAAAATAAATCGTACAATGTGTTGTGACATGTGACGCGTTACAAACAAACAAACACTCTTGATGATATCTGGCGTCAGTGTAATGTGTGCACATTTATGGGTTCACGAAGTTGTCATTTTGGATAATTACTATGTTCACATAATTATTCAGTCACTTATATACTTTAGAAAATGTTATTAAAGTAAGGATATATGTAAGTAGAATCACTAAAATGAACTTTTCAACAAAAATAATAATAATAATATACCCAAATATAGGAATAAATATATTACGCGGCAGGGATTAACGATTTATGCAAATTAGTCATATTTCCACCACTTGGATTTTTTGATATTTTTAGTATTTCATTCTAGGGAGCATAGAAGTGCACTGTGGTGAAAAAAATTATATTGCAATTCGTGTGAGGTCAACAAAACAAAATTAAGTATTTTACCTGGACTAAAAAGGATTTGACCCTCAAAGTAGAGATCAAGGCCAAAGTACGTCTAATCCAGCCTTAAGCGCTACATACACCACTAACCTGCAATCTTGAACTGCCCAGTACAGAGGCCCCCAACATTGTGCACTATGACTTTAGAATGAATCTCTCCAGCAAAGAACAGGTGACCATTTTCGTAAATGGCCCTCAAAACCTCTGAGAAAAATTCTCTGGATGGTCCCCCGTCGTCTAAAGCAGGCTCTCCTATGAAAGTGACCTTTACTGGTTTGGAAGCATCAAGGTTGGCCGTTTCAGGATTTTGCATGTATCATATAGTATGACGCCGGACACGAATTTGCTGGAAGTCATCTGGTTCTTCAGCATCAGCAGATATGTGGCGGGCTTTCAGGGACACAGGTCATGTTTGCATATTCCAATAATGAGGTTTGCTGCTCTTCCACTGTAAAACAATGGAATGTTTAAATGCAATGCAATGTTGAGAAAAAAATGTCGTCATAGAGCTAATGCAGTCATTTAAAAAAATCAATCAATCGGGTGCACTGGAACACACAACCTCTCGCTTTCGAATGCAGATGTATTTCCACTCGACCACCGATCTTGTCAGAGTCAGCTCTCTTGTTCAAAACCAATACAAGGTTTTCCAAAATTAATTACCATCCAACTTGGTTTGATCAAATTGAAAAAAGCATATACCTTTCGGAATTCGCCAGAAAATTGAAGCTATTGGAAAGCGCAATTATTTGTTTAAGTCACCCGATATAGCTGAATACAACAAACAAACTGATTATATGTAACTCTGTAGTCGAAATCAAACAAATTCAAGGTTGGCCCAACAACCTAACACTAGACGATGCACCTATTTTATTTAACTTGTTTGTTTCGTGAAATGATTTTGCAAATGAACATACAACTCATTGGGCATCGACTCAACATTCATCTGGTTGATAATCAATGTCACAATAATAAAAATAAGCAGTTCCTATATATATAGTGCACGTATCTACCAAGACTACTCCAGTCGCCCAGCGCATTTATTCCCACACTGCTACGGGCGACTATTTATAAATGAATGAATATGACAAACCATTGACCCCTGACCCTCACCCGGGTACCATTGGATAGATGATTACGAGGCTAACGTTGTTCAATCATAAATTCACACTCGTTTCTTACAAAATTCTCTGCTATTTTCGATTGAAAATCTGTCCGTTCCGCTGTTCGAGTGTTCAATGGACGCCGGAGCTGCATTTCAGGAGATTTTTGGGGACTCAGACTCCGGAGATTCGGACGGATTCAATCACTTTGCCAATCTTCCTGCCAGCTATGACCTGGAGTGAATTGAGTAAAAGAAGCAAAACAGATACTGGTCAAGGGCACATCTAGAGAGCGGCTCATACTCGCAGCAAAACTAAACGTGAATAAAAATTGGAGATGTCACAACTCACAATAAGTATTCACACTGTGAAAGCGCAAAAGAAATGAACACATACCAGCATTATTGTTGGCAAATTTCACCCTGAATGTGATCTTATGTCAAATTTGCTTCTCGTTTGTATTCAAACTAAAGACGTACGAACTAAACTTCACAGGATATTGTAACAGAATTTTGGTTGATAGGTTAGATATATTTACCCAATCTTAGTAAATACCTTTAATTTTCCAAAATGTACAGTTGTTCACGAAATGTGGGGTATGATCGATAGCGAATTTGAAGATAACTCACAGTTTACACTTGTCCGATGTTTAGTTAAAAGTACACTTCCTAAAGCTACTTTAATTAATGTGATTTTGCCAGTTTGTGCCCAGAAAGTTGTATTGTTACAGGATGCAGTATGAATATGCAATTTCTTCGGTATTCTAACTGCGCATATGCACATGAAGATTTGAAAATTTTTCTTTCGAGAAAATTGGTCATAATTATGACAGCAAAAGCACTGTGGATACCAGCTAATTTGAAGATATCGTCATGTTCTGAAGTAACATTAAAAAAATCAAAAAATGTTGAGCCAGCTAAGTATCTTAAGTGTCAAAATTATTAGTCTTGTGTGCATTTATCTTTTGCATTTATCTTCTGCGTTGATCCTAAGAGAAAAATGTTGAATCTGGTTGAGCACATGCGCAATTGGAATACCGAACTGAATATTCAGCAAACACTGCCAAATTAACACCAGAATAGTGTACACTTACAGTTTCTCCCTTGGTAGTACCGGTAGAGAGGGTACGGTTGTCAATCAAGATCGTGTTGCGGAAGGCCCCGCCACGGGCCAGCAGGGTAACTTGGTAGGGATAGCCTGAACTCTTAAAGAGGATACCTGAAAATGGTGCAACCAGCTGCAGGAGAAACAGGATGAGCAAGAGTCCATTAACTTTTATAATTGGAATATTTACAACGCCTAAGATAGGCAAACTGCTGGTATGCTTTAGAAAAAATGTATTCAACAAAAACATCCATGTTTTATTTTGCTCACATACCAGTTCACTTCACGCAAAAGCGAATTCGATGCGAATTTGACGTCGTGAAGCATTCACTGTGAAAATTCAGCACGAAAACCTCCCCCGACAGCGCATTAGGCATAACAGTTTTATACGTTTGTTTTCAGTGTGAATATAGGTATAAGGATACTCAGAAGTCTTTCAAACTTTATAGCCAATGCATTCATCCATAAATTATCATGTGAACTTTTATATCATGGTTTAGTAATTTTTATTTCAGGCTCGAAAACAATAAACTAAAGTACTCTTTGCATACCCATGTTCCTGTTGGAATCACAAGATCTACACCCATGTCAGCATAACGCCCATTGGAGTCGGTTGGGTAGAAGCCCCCCGATGAGCAACCCTCGGGGCCCTCAGGTTCTCTGAATTTTCTTGGAAACCTCTTGTGGGACTTGGGTCCAAAGAGTTTCAAGATGAGAGTTTGAGACTCTTGATATCTGAAGAGACAATGTATTATTATTAATTCTTTCTGGTAATTAAAAACCAATGATCTCTCAAAAGCATTCTAGGCACTGTAGCTCAAAAGCCTGAAGAAACCTGTAGAAGTCACTGAGAAGAAGATACAGTTTAAAGGTAAAAGGAAAATCCCCAAATAATAATCTGGGGAAACCCACAAAATCAGGCCGGAACTCAAAACACAATCCACATATTGGCCCAGGTCCATCGGTCGAAGGCGAGTAATGAACCGCTAGGCCAACCTGACTCCCCATTAGCAATCAAGGTAATTTTAACTCTATGCATTAGGTGAGCCTATTTTACTGACATACAAAAATGTTGAGACAAATTAGTTCAAACATTCCAAACAGAAAACTTCCCCATCATACAATCTGTGTCCCAAACATAGAGCTACAATGTATATTAAATACTATAGAGCACTGACTTGATTACAAACTTAGTCCTGTTGTTGGGCGCTTCCGTGTTTGTGCACAAACCTAACTGTGGGTTTTCACGGGGCATGCGACAGATTTGCGAGGGATGCGCATGCCAACAAAATGGCAAAGTCCAACATTTGTATTTTAGGTTCCAAAAGTTCGCCAAACATGCGCGGGGGTTCAAAAAAGTTTCTTGCTGGAAATTTCTTGCAAACGTTTCCAGCACTCCGGGTCGTGATTTGATTGTGATTTGCCCTTAAAAATGTCTAAAAAGCTTCGTCATATGCGCACGACATACTAACGACGTGCGTGATGTTCGCAAAATCTTTGTGAAATGCCAAACAGATTCCAAAAGTTTGAAGAATGTCTCGCGCATGTCTCGTGAAAGCAGCAAAGTTCATCCGATCATTTCTCGAGCTATATTCACGAACTGTTCACGTACTTCTTGAGAACAGGTGACTTCGCCAAAGAGGCATCGGATCGCCGGTCGCAAGATAATCGGGCGACATATGTACGAATGTCGCACGACGTTCATTATTAACAAAAATATGCGTCATATGCGTCGCATGTGTCGCGAAATGTCCGCCCGAGATTCGTGCAACCATGGAGGAATAAACTAGTTTATTCCTCCATGGTGCAACATTCGTGTTGTTCGCATTTTAGTTGCATGTTCTTCGTGTATGTTGACTGGCTATAGTTCGGCAACGCTACACACGACATTCGCACATACGTTGTGAGAACTACGCACAAACTGCATTGTTGCGACACATTTGGAGAAAAACTTATGCGAATGTTAGACTTTTCAATTTTTTGGGCATTCGCATCCTTCGCGGATCGTTTGCGTGCCTCGTAAAAATCCACCCTAAGGAAAACTCAAAATTTTGTACGGCTATTTGCATTACAGCATTTGTATTCTCAGGCATTACACGAAGCCATTAAACTTGCACCGCACAAACGCTGCAAACGCGTGTGCATATCCACTGCAGATGATTTTGGCCATGACGTGTTTAAAGGTAGTATACACCATTTGCAGATATCGAAAAAATTTACTACCGAATTATTAAGAAATATCTTACTTATTTAAAAGTAAATAATGATTGTAGGCATCCAGCAAAATAAGGGCCCTAGATATCCTGTAATTGTTCCAAAAAAATTGAATTGTATAAACCAAAATTCATTCTCGCCGTCCGGCGAGCGCGAAAAAACAAAGATAACATAAGAATAACTGCTCGACTCCGGTGGAAAACAAACGCTGTTTTTCATGCTTTTCTCGGCATCCATGAATGTAAAAATTCGGACAGGTCAGTTAAACGATATTTACTATAAAATACAACCCCCCAAATCCACCCATTCCTGATAATTCAACAAATTACCAATGGTGTATACTACCTTTAACTTGCACTTTGCTATTATTACATATGTGCTTCAAAATCACACCTGCAAGCATGCACATGTGTACACAATCCTATTGCAGGCGTCACACTGTCCCAAAATTGACACCAGATTGCCATACGAATATGGAATTTTGAATTTCTCGCGAAGATGGCCCCGAACTTGGACAACAGCCAATTAACAGCCGAAGCAAGTACGTTGCCTACAGAAGGTCACACGATGGCACCCGAATCACACACAAAGGCAACACAAAGATGTGAATTTTTATTAAGTACTATGCAGGACACACGAAGGCCACACGAAGGCCACACGAAGGTCACCCGATGGCTACACGACGTCGTATTGAGAGTACGATGCGTTCGAACTAGGTCACGAAGGAGTCACGTTTCGGAAGTTACACACGCCTCTGCTCTGTAGAGTTGGTCAGGACTGACTGAGGACGATGCTCTGAGGCTGACCTTTAATATGTGCAGGTTACCATGACACATGGGAAACGCTTGAGCTACTCAAATTCGGCTGTCTTCGCCGGCACCGTGGTCCCATCTCGATGTCATCGTACTATAATACGACGGCTACACGACGGCATTGCGAGGGCTTTACGTAGTCGAGTTGCCTTCCTAAAACAATCGGGCCGCTTCTTGTTTCCTTCGTATTGTCTTCGTGAGGCAAAAAATGCCCGATGGCACCGATGATCACACGAAGTAAAGACGAAGATGACACGATTTGACAAGATGCCCTCACGGTGGCCTTACGAAGGGCAAAATGGACACACGAATTCAACACGAAAATGAACCTTCGCAAGGTTTTTTGGCAATTTTTTGGCATGCCAAAGATTTTGCCACCACTCACGAAGTTGTTGTCGGAGCCCGAGAAACTCTACCGGCGGTCATACGATGGCTTAAAATGCCCTCACGAATGGCCTGATGTTTTTACGGTCAGAGGCGAGTTTGAACATTTCCTTTATCGTAGGGCCATCTGGTGTCAAAAAGATATCAACTTCAAATGCGATTTTCTCAAAACATTTGTTTTACTCCTTGGACAAACTTTTCTCTCTTTGTAAAAACGGTGACGATTTATTCAGCAAATGTATAGTTCAGGGTGAATATAATCTTTGGATCACACACAGTAAAGTTGTTGTTGCTGTATACTCACGAATTCTTTAAAGTCAGATAGGCCTCCTTAATGTTCTCAATGGTATTGACGACAAGATCGTACAGTTCAAAGAAGGGTGCCAGTAGATCCTTAATGGGTTCTATCGGACCTATCAGTTCCAAAATGATGTTCTCAATCTCGTCAGCAATTCGTCTACTCAGGGTGTTCTTCAGGATGAGATGAAGACAGATAAATCTCATGAGAATCACAAATTTAAATAACAATAGGCCTATGCAGATTAACAATAAACCTAATTGTCACGACTTTTACATGACCACATTTTTTGTGGGTACAATTGAGCGAAAAGTACATGGGTCATTCCATGAAGTTGGGACACGCCGCGACTTGGTGTCTTTTTTATCGTCACTGTTTTCATGTAGAGAAATAAAATAAATAAATAAATACTATTATAAAACAACTTTGTGCGTAAGGAAAACGTCACGCTTCTATGAGTCTGAGGTGAATCTTTACGTGAACCAGTAATTAGAATTAACACGGTGGTTAATTAGTTTAAATTAATTAGTAAAGATGTGCGTCTCTTCGTGAAAACAAAAATTCAAGTTTCGTAATTCGACACCCTTTCTGTTAAATGCATTTCTAAATTTGGTACGGTACCTGTGGAGACCTGAACACAATGGAAGTCAAATGGTCTCCACTGGGTATATTTCTATAGATGAATAGTTGTCCAGAAGGTTTTTGGGGAAATAGATTCATGGATTTTAGTCCCAAAAAAGTGTTCGAGTTAGGGTTATAGGTTTTGGCTTAGGGTATAATATGTGACCTGTCACCACAATACGAGAGTAAAGTCGCACCATGTGATTCGGAGACCGGCCGGCGGCCGGCGGCCATCCAAAGTCAAAATATAAAGGGGTGGTCAATTGTGAGATTTTGTGTAATTTGGAAAGCTTAAGTCCTACTCTACATATTCCCATTTTTCGGGTGCGATCAAAAGATCAAAAACCTCTTAAATTACACGATTTTGCGTAGTGTTTGCGTAGTTAGTGTTTGTATTAAAGTCCATTAGTAGTCTAATTAACAAGGTAATTAAATATGCAAATTAGGTCCTTCTAACTATTCCAAGTTTTCGAAATGTTGATACTTTGTTGCTTAATAAATAGTTTGTATGTGTGGAAAGTCTCACGAAGAAATAATGATTGGATCCTTTGCTATGCTCAACCGAACCTTAATTGTCCTGTTTTGAAATCTTTTGCGTTTTGTTTAAGATGTTTATTAAAGGGTGGGTGCGATGAAGATAATTAAAATTAATAATTTTGTTATTTATAACTCTCTTTTAATATAAGGAATGTGATTAAAATGTGTTTTTTGTGTTTTTGTTCATCTTTGGTCATTTTGGTGTTTAAATTTCTTTGAATAAAATGCCCCCCACTTTTCATTGTTTTCACGCCCCTAACAATTTGACGTCATCCCGAGACAACCGAAAACTCGGTTAGATTAGTCTGACCACACACGTCTAGTTACCAGACATACGTACGCGACAGAACGTACACGAAACAGCCCGTGTAGGGGTGCACGCACGTACGTGTGTATACGTGGATATGCGCGTGCGTTGTTGCGGGAACCAGTCAAGTGCGACCATATCAGCCGTGCAAAGGGACCAGTGGAACATTTCAGTATTTATACTCGTAAACCAAAATGGCCTCCCGTGTTGAATCTGACGAAAATTCAACTTTAACTTCTTCGGAATCGGACAATAACGAACTTGTTAGGGGCGAGGAAGAGGAGGAACTTGGAGCTCGTCCATATATGTATGAGCCGGAAGGCAATAGTGATACTGACAGCGACCATTCTGAATCGAACTCCGACGCGGAACGCGATGTCGATGAAAGATTGGGAAACAACGATTGGTACGGACGGTATATTATTATTTCATGGCGGCATTCTAACGTTACACTTATATTATAATTATATTGTGGTGTTCAATCATGTTGGTCAATGGTCCTCCAAAGTCCAAGTTCTGAAGTTACTAAGTGTTGACTATGCAGACCTACACCATTCGCATAAATAAACTTGGGCATGCCAAAACCACCAAGAAATAGCCTGCTAATGCTAAGGCCACGAGAATGAAAGTTATAGACTTTTTTGAAAACACATGTTTTTGTTTTTTTCATTATTCGTTATTTTTTTTGGACTGTTTTACATTTACAAGCAGTGGCTTAGCCAGAGTTTATACATGAACAAGCTATTATAATGTATATTGATCAGTAAAATCGTAACATTTCACATTTTGATCATGTTATCGATCAATATCAGTATATCATATGCAATGTCAACAAACTTCTTTATTGTTTAATAGCCCTAGTCTAGCCTAGTAATATTTCAACATTCGAGTCTTGAATGTTAAAATGTTGAGACTTAATAGTACGCTTCGCTCCACGAGAACAATGCAAAGAATCAGGAAGGAATGCTCGCATTGTGAAGATTAGGACAGAATTTCTGTGATCAAGAGTTTTTTTTATTTTAATAATTTTTTATTTTTTTTTAATAATAATAATGAAAAAAAATAAAAAATCTATAACTTTCATTCTCGTGGCCTAATGCTAGTCGCCTGGTATTGAAAACAAAAAGGTGTGGAATGCTAATAATCCGTTCAATGTCAATGTTGGTCAGCGTAGGCATATTGATTCACCGCCATTATAAGTAGGCCTACTCATTATTACTACTGCCTTTTCCTAACTGTCGCGTTTATGTTTGTATGAAGGTGCACCTGTGGAGGATGCCAGCCCATGTTAACACTCCGTGAAAGCATCTGCTGCCAAGAAACGGATCAAGTGAAAAACATGATGGACACATTTGTTTTGGATCTGGACTGCATACTTGAACATCCAGGTTTCAGTACCGTCTGTTTAGACAGATGGGTATTGGATACAGCCTACAAGCAGTACCGACAACAATACGGAGGCCATGCACAGGAAGGCATTGAAAACAAGTAAGCAAAATATTTTAAAAACAACAATAATTTGAAACTTCTTGAAAACATGTTTTTGTAAAAATCCCTAATACTTTTGTGGTAATAATTACAAATTAGTCACACATTCAGAAAATTACATGCAGTATGCATTTTTTAAATGTTCTATTGCGTTTGTTTTATTATGCAGGAAATACAGGCACACTGCATACAGGCAACTTGCACGATGGTGCTGGGGGTATTTGGGGAGGAATGTACGGGTAGCACTTCCAGCATGTGCTGTGCGTCGCATCAGGGAGACATTTCCATCGGATGATGGCCATTACCAAGGGTTTAGTGACGTTTTAAATGAGTGAATGGAACAATAAACATATTATTACCTGTAGTGAACAGAAAGGATGTGGCCTTCTATACCGCCATTTTTATTTTCATAATTATTCCAATGAAAAGTAGTCCTCCAATTGTGTTAGGTAATACATGTACACAAACAATTTGTCGTTGATTTTCAAACTTTTATTTGGAAATATCTTGGCATACTCTTCATCATGTAATTTTGTTGACGTAAACTGATATCTTGAAAACTACATTTGAAAAGAGCCTACAAAAAAGGTTGTCAAATCAAATATAAACTCAAGGAGGTCCTTTTTTTTAATGGGAACATTTTTTTTAGATGTTGCTTGTGAACAATAAAATGTCCATCTCGCTTATAAATTGTGTCCATAAAATTATTTTTCACTGCCTCCATTTTACTTGGATGAATATGGTGCACTTTTGACATTCGCATTCAATTACCCGTGAAATACCAAACTAGCTTGTTGTCTAAATAATATTTTGATAAATTACATGTTTATTTATTTACCCAGGGTGTGCCCAAACAGTTTAAAACTGGTTTTCATTGGGTCCCTGCATACAAATAAAATCAGCAAATAAAATAACAGTACATATAAATACAAGGATATTTACAGGAATCCAAAACATTGATACCAATTCTGATTTACGAGATAGGCGAAAACCCGCAAAACAAAAAACCTTTTGGGGTAAAAAAGAGAAGGGGAAATTCCTATCCGGCTCCACATTATAGTGGCAACCAAGTTATAACTCCGTAGATCAGCACAATTGGCATAATATCTAACAGATGACATGTCGGAGCTCCGATTTTAATGAGTCCATTGTTCGGGCAGATTATTCAAAATATTTGCACCACTGGTGGCGTAGCATTTTGGGGGGCGAAAGGAACTTTCAATGCCGTGTGGGTTGATTGCCTTGTTTCGCGAATAACAGTAAGTGGTTTGAAAATATTTGTCATGTACAAAGCTGCAAGACTTCGAAGTATGTGTCGATCACCAACTCGGCCTCGGTCCGGGAATCAAAGGTGTTGGAGTCGTTGATGACGGGATCCTCTGTCGCCAATGCAGCGAAGCGGTTGCTTGTCGGTACCAGGTGGCTTGCTGGACTGGCTGGGCGTCCATGGGTGGTTCCGGCTCGGAGCACTCGGCGGGCGTTCAGAATGACCATCGGCTTCACGAGAAGAAGGGCTCATCAGGATATCAATGGTAGAATGAAGAGCGTCCCATTTGTTCTTCAGGTGGTTTATTGTTTCCCTTTGGGAACAAGAAGATAAAAAAATCTGGCTAGTTAGTGTTGTAATTTGATGTAATTTTGGACCTGTATGATGGCTTGATAAATGACATGTGGGGTGGGTTCCGGGACATGATCGGGGGTTGTGACACCTGGTAAATCCCGGTCTGTAGTATGCCTTGTTTGTTTGGAATTTATCCGACAACCTGAACTTAGACAAGTGTTCCGATGACCAAAAATATACAGACACAGTTCCTTGATGTCATCAGATGCTGTTTGATTAGATCTACGGAATTTAAGTCGACTGTACTTAGCTTTTTTGACGAGTCGCCCGTTTCGTTGCCATCTTGGACGTCTTCACGGTACTTTTCCATCGCAGCTTCAAAAATCACAATCCTCGCTTGTAACAACTCATCAATGGTAAAATGTCCGTTGGCTGCCATTGTCATTGTTGCATCCGGCCTATTATTAGAACATGTACTTTGTCTGCCTTATTTTGTACCTGAAACATTGAACCTGCTCTTATGTCTAGCTATAAGCTCGTCTTTGTTTGGGAAGGGGTACTTGCTGGCCAGGGTTGGTGGAATTTGGCGTGCACTAGCTACAGGTACTATGGACAACTTGCATCGCCTCACCACCTCTTCAAGCAGACTGGATACATATCCTACATGAAAAAAAGAAAAACAGTGAAGTAATTGTACATGTATCTAAGCATCATTCTAATTTATAATCGACTATTGTAGTTTTCTAGAAATCTAGAAAATGTACATGTAAATCTTCCTAAACTTTGAAGTAGAGTGCATGAACATGCAGGGGGCCTACTATTACCCAAAATAATTGAAAAATCACTTTAAATTTTAATCTGCTACACTATTTAAAATATTCGAACATGACTTTTGCTGTGTGTATAGTAGGCAAATAAATGATAAATTATCTGGATTACAGGTTACATTCTTGGTGAAAGGAAATTCAATATATTTACCATATCCTGCAGCCTCTTTCACAGGTTTGACGGTAGCTTCTCCCTTTTTGTACTTTGGGCGGCTCACCTCATATCGTGCGGTACCGTCGGCTTTGGTGGCTTGGGGACGGTCGCTATTAAAGTTGTAATGCATTGCTGCAAGGCAAACTCTGAAAAAGCACAGAAAATAAATGTCACTAGGATAAACATGTACGTTCACAACTGCAGTACAATTGTTAATCAAGAAATGTTTTGAAATCGTCTACATTTAATTATTTTGTATTAATAGGTTTTGATAGAAATGGTACCATTTGTAAAAAAAACATTTGATAACCAATTAGGTTTGGTTAGTTATAACAGTAAGACAGTCACATAAACTATAAACTCACCGGCTAAAAAAACCTGGATTTGAGAAGGCTTTGCTTTTCGGTGCATACTGGTTTAGCAGGCTGTGAAAAGCTTCGACTGCCGATGTCTGTGAAGATGTTGACATCTTCCGCACGTCTTTAATTAAAGCCTTCTTCTCCAACAGTTCACACAACTTTTCTGTGGCTTCAGTACCTGTGAATATAAAAATATGGCAAGGCATCTCAAAACGAAGTGTTTTAACATGAATTTATGTTACAACTTCCCTGGTAAGAAAGCAATTTCATTACCCCTTAGATAAAAAAGATGACTAAAAGTGTTGTTTTTAACAGAATGTGGCTAACACAGCCAGTTAAAAGAAATGTATTAATTGTTTGAGAACATGTAACAGGTAAAACTGAACAGATTTTTGTACAGAACAAAATACCTGGCTTCAACCATTTCTTTTTACGACGTCCCAACCGTCCATGCAGACACCGAGGAAAGAGATCTGAGTGGCCTTTGTGAATGTTCTGCACGTGGTTTACAACAGAACGCCACTTGGCCTCTCTCAAATCTTCTTCTTTGTCTGTTGTTGATGAGGCACACCAGTAGATGTGGTTGTTAATGCTACGTTGCCACACGTCAACTTCTTCGAATCCCTTTTTCTTTGAGATGCTGTCAATCTTCTTCTTGAGCCCTGACAAGGTAAAAAGGGTAATTAATCTCAATATTAAAAAACCAATGCAACAAGTTATCATCTAATTATATGTTCCAAAACAGTGGCAAGTGTGTTTTTGTACAAAACAATCTCATTGTAGCTCTCTGAAAAATGGTTTTATTCATAAACCAATTCCGTGGAAAATATTTCATGAGAATTCACTGTACATGTATTCGATTCAAAGTCAATGAATCTCTACCCATTTTCATTCTGTATATTTTAGATGTATTCTACAAATACCTTTAGCAACGTGCCAAACATCAAACATGTGGGTGATCCCTGGTTCTTCCTCTCTTATGTACTTGGCAAGCTGACGATGGCGATCAGTAATCAGAGTCTCTATCTCCAGGCTGTCCTTCCTCAGAGATGTTAGCATATTCTTCATTCCCTCCAACTCCATATGATAGGAGCTTTTGACTTGATTGGACTTTAAAAAAAAAGGAAAATTGCCAACAGAAAAATGAAAACAACAATGAATTGCCTGCTTTATAGAGTATTTGATTGACAATTTTTTTTTTTTTCACCAGATGACTGCATTCAAAGGAGATGTGCATGCAGGTCTGAATTTATCATTTCAAAGCGATTCAAAGCTAATGACGGATATACATGTGCCTGTCACGAGCAAGGCCGAAAATATATGTCAGCGACCGGTTTGCAACGAGCAATACAGGGTGTACTTCCCACTGATAACGGCCTGAACCCGCTTCGGTTCGAGTTTCGTGATAAAAAATCTAGTGTCTGGTCTCGGTCAATTTCAAAATAAGCCCGGCACAGAATGGGTAATTATCTTGGATGGAGTGATCCCTGGGTGGAAGTTCGTCACAATTCTTTCCAAATAGGTCATCAAAGATTATATTGGGGTCACTCAAATAGATGTTACCCACCTGGACTAGTTGGACGTCGACTATTTTGTTGATCTTCAATTCCATTGCAGTGTATGTGCCATATGTTACTAAGTAACAATGGCAGCCAACGGACAAGACGTGTGTTGTGTCAGCTCTCCGAGTTTTCTATCAAAACTCGACACTAAGATACAGGATATCGTGTCTAAATTCCAAGTGTCGCCGCCTATGCCATTGCGGTCAGTGCTAAGTAGTGATTTTACCATTGATGAATTGTTACAAGCGAGGATTGTGATTTTTGAAGCTGCGATGGAGAAGTACCGTGAAGACGTCCAAGATGGCGACGAAACAAGCGACTCGTCAACAAAGCTAAGTACCGTTTTTTCACTTAAATCCCGTAGATCTAATCAAACAGCATCCGATGACATCAAGGACCTATGTCTGTATATTTTTGGTCATCGAAACACTTTTCCCATGTCTTGTCTTAGTTCAGCTTGTCAGATAAATTACAAGCAAACAAGGCATACTACAGATCGGGACTTAACAGGTGTCACAACCCCCGATCAAGTCCCCAAACCCACCCCACAGGTCATTTATCAAGCCATCATACAGGTCCAAAATGACATAAAATTACTTGATCAGAAATTTTCAGACCAATTTGCAACACTATCTGGCCAGATTTCTCGATCTTCTTGTTCCCAAAGGGAAACAATAGACCACCTGAAGAAGGAATGTGACGCTCTCCATTCTACCATTGATATGCTGATGAGTCCTTCTCGTGAAGCCCATGATGATTCAGAACGCCCGCCGAGTGCTCTGAGCCGGAACCACCCATGGACGCCCACAAGTCTTGCCAGTCTAGCGAGCCACCGTACAGCGGATCTCAGTCCAGCGAGCCACTGTACATTGGATGTCGTCCCAGCGGTTCTGGTACCGACAAGCAACCGCTTCGCTGCATTGGCGACAGAGGATCCCGTCATCACCGACTCCAGCACCGGTGAATCCCGGACCGAGGCCGAGTTGGTGATCGACACGTACTTCGAAGTCTTGCAGCTAAACGGCCAGCCTGACAACGAGGAGCAGGGATCTTCCCCAACCCCAAACCATTTGCCCCATCTCTCAAAAACTAAAATGTCCTTAGAATTTGACGAGCAGCTGAATCAATACCGGAAAAAGCACAAGAAGCTGACCACTGCAAAGGACAAACCGGCACCTAAATTAAAACAATCAGCATCCACACCAACGGAACACCACTGTGCAGATGTGCTTCTAATCGGTGACTCGATGATAAAACGGCTTCAGCCCAGGAGATTGAGCAGGCAAAAGAAAGTGATGTGCCACACCATGCGTGGAGCAAAAATCCAAGATCTTGCTCCCCACGCCATACAGCTGTCGACCAAGCACGACGTATCTCGGGTGATTCTTCATGTTGGGACCAACAACACATCCGACAACCCGGAGACTATTGCCGCTCAGATCACCTCCCTCGGCGAGTCACTACAACCAAGATCAGTGACAATATCTTCGATCATACACCGTAAAAACCAAACGGTGCCACAGTGCAAGAGAGTAGATGATTCTAATAATCTGCTCAAGTCCATAGCAAAGCGAAATAACTGGGGCTTCATTGACAACGGCAACATAAACTCAAACCACCTTGTGTCGGACGGTGTGCACCTCGACTCGGCAGGAGTGCGCCTACTTGCCACGAACATTATCCAACACATCAAAGGACCACCAAAAACCTTTGATAGTCGCATTCCACATCAGAAAACCCCTTTCGGTCAGAGTTTGTACTCTGATGTCCTGACGAAGCGGACTATAGCGACCCGTGATGTTCCGACGGGTTTTCTAATGGCCAACCAGTATTACCCGCATCCCCATCAGAAACGGCACCAAATCAACCTCAATCAACGACGGCAGCCAGTATCCCAGACCAGAGCACCCCCCTATAAGATGTGAGCGATACCCTAAAGATTGGAAACATGCTTTAGTAACACCAATTCACAAGGGAGGAGATAAATGTAGTACAGGTAACTATCGTCCAATTTCTATACTGCCAATTATCTCTAAGATTTTAGAAAGATGGGTGCACTCATCGGTATATAGATATCTTGATGAAAACAATCTGATTCCTAGTTGCCAGTCAGGATTTAGACCCCTGCACTCAACTGAAAGCACCCTACATGACTTAACAAACAAGTGTTTTGCGGCCATGGAGAATGGACAAGTTACAGGCAGTGTGTTTATAGACCTCAGTAAAGCATTTGATTGTGTTGATCATGAAATCTTACTAAAGAAACTAGAAAGGATGAACATGTCATCCTCTGTAATAAATTGGTTTAAGTCGTACCTAAGTGAACGTAGTCAGTCTGTGAATATTGGCGGCACCATATCAAAGGTCCTGTCCGTAAACACTGGTGTTCCACAGGGGTCGATACTAGGTCCACTTTTATTCATTGTTTATACTAGTGACCTTCCATTTTGTATTGCTCCAAACTGCAACTTATTTATGTATGCAGATGACTCCACATTAACGTGTAGCTCCTCCAACATTAATATAATAGAAAGTAGCTTAAATACAGCTCTTACTAGTTTTCACAACTGGTGCGGAAGGAACAAGCTAGCTTTAAATGCCACCAAAACCAAATGCATGCTTATTGGTACTAGGCAGAAAATATATAATGTTAATTTAAATGTATGCATTGCTGGTAGTCGTATTGAAAATGTGAAGTCTTATAAATGTTTGGGTGTAATTATTGATGAAGCATTAAGTTGGGCCCCACATGTCGAATACGTAAGAAAAAATGTGGTGTCTAAATTAGGTATACTAAGAAGAATCCGTGATTGTATTCCTCAGCACAGCTTGCACACACTATTTGTAAGTCTAGTTATGCCAACATTAGAGTATTGTTGTACTGTGTGGGGAGGAAGGTACATATCTCACGATAATATGTTGAACAAATGTCTCAAAAGAGCCGCGCGGATAATCCTTAAATGTACCTTCCTCACCCCTTCAGAGGATATGTTTGCTCGTCTTAATTGGGCCCCTTTTTCAAAAAGAGTCAAGTCAAAAAAGGCTATTCTTGTCTTCAAAAGTATCAACAAAATGACTCCTTTGTACATGACAAATATTTTCAAACCACTTACAGTAATTCGCGAAACAAGGCAATCAACCCACACGGCACTGAAAGTTCCTTTCGCCAAAAAAGAATGCTACGCCACAAGTTTCGCTGTGAGTGGTGCAAATATTTGGAATAATCTGCCCGAACAATTGCGAACATTGGACTCATTAAGCACATTTAAATCAGAGCTCCGACATGCCATCTGAGTGTTAGATATTATGCCAATTGCGCTGATCTACGGAGTTAGAACTTGGTTGCCACCATAATGTGGAGCCGGATAGGAATTTCCCCTTCTTATTTTTCACCTAAAAGGGTTTTTTATTTGGCGGGTTTTCGCCTATCTCGTAAATCAGAATTAGTATTAATGTTTAGAATTCCTGTAATATCCTTGTATTTATAATATGTACTGTTATTTTATTTGATGATGTATGCAGGGCCCCAATGAAAACCAGTTTTAAACTGTTTGGGCACACCCTGGGTAAAGAAATGGAATAAATAAATAAATAAATATTTGGCCGAGTGGCCAGGGCTGTCGGCTCTCCCATCTCCTCCAATAGTTAGTAGAGTCCCATCCTCTATTAGCGGCTTGCGAACTTCCTCTACGTGGTTCAACCAGACTGCCTCCACCGTTGGAATGAGGTACTTGGATTGGTGCTCAAAGAATGTCCGTATTGACGGACACACCACACCAATGCTTTGAAGCATTCTTAGTGTTTGTGTTGGGCCTGCCCCTGCAAAAAGGATCGCAGCCGACAGGAGAACATTTCCGGCCGGCATTGATGCAAACCAGGGTTGGGATTGCCACTTATATTTGTTCGAGCATTTTTGACATTGCTGCTCAATTTGTATGTAGGAGCCGATGACTTTTTTGTGCACATCAACTCCTGATGAGCAGCAAGATTTGCATTTTTCAAAAAGCTCCATCAATGCCGATTCAAACACCAAGTATTTGAATTCCAAATGGGGAGGGACCTGTTTGGAAGAGGTTGTACTAACCACAGTATGTGGGCTCCGTCCTCTCCTGTAATAGAGCACACAAAGAGAGCACAGACAAACAATGACAAAGTACATATTTTCTGGTGTGCTCAAATTAACAATTTACGTTTGATTTTTGCAGCACCAAATCCAGGCATGCAACTGTTTTTGTTTCTCCCAAAGCAAGAAAAGAAATGGTAAAATTACCTTTTTAGTTTCTTGATCGGACTTGCGTTTGATGTATCTGATGACGACGATGATGGAACGTATTCTGAATCGTCCTCATCAGAGACCTTTCCTTCATCTACTTCTTCATCTACTTCTTCATCCACTTCTTCATCCACTTCTTCATCTACTTCCTTATCTACTTCTTCATCTACTTCCGTAACTGCAATTGACGGTGTTGGTGCTGCCCCAAAAAAATTATTAAATAGATATTTAACAAATACTGCAAGGTTTTGGAGGTACGCAATACTTCTTATGAAAAATGAAATGAAAATATTGATTAATAACAAGCCTTAGGTCAACTAATGCATAATATATAATGTACACAGACACACTCACCAGCTGTTATGATAGTGCTTGGCTTCTCATCCGTTTGACAAGCAGCATCCCGAAACTGTGGAGTTTCCATGTGTGATTCCTTTATCAAGAAAATTGATACCCAAAACAAATTAATTGTATACATTCTGGAAGTTGTTAGGTTGGACAAAGTCAGTTCCACATGCTTTCAACTTAAACTGAGAGTGAAATGTTTCTAGAACATAACCAATTAAAAAAAATTAACAGAATCTTACAAAAAGACATCTCTGGGAATGTCTTTTCTCTGTTATTTCTACAAGAACATGTATTATATACTCACATCTAAAATTGTCACGTGAGAGACGGAAGGGAGCTTGATGTTGTCATCTGCAGAAACATTTGGAATTGGATCCCAATGACTACACGAGGGAGCATCATCCCCTACTTTGTCTGGCTGCAATGCCTCGTTTAGGATCTGTACAAATAGCAAGTTTTAGATGGTTAATTACAAAGGGGTCTTAATTACAAACAGGGACTACATCATGTTGACCGAGTTATATCCAAAATGTGACACACCCGTGATTTTAGACCCAAGTCAACTCATAATAGTCATACATGTACATGTACCGGTACTTTTCAGTGAGAAAGTAAATGGAGAAAGAACAAAAATTCACATCTAGAACAATTTTTTTTTTGGTTTTATAGTATTATTACTATTACTAACTTACTTGGTCATGGTTAACAATATTAAATTTCCTTCCCTTATTAAATTATGATTATGATTTATCCATCACAAGTATTCTCTCACTTCTAAAGTAAAAACAAAAGATAGTGCAAAACGTTTTATTTGGCAAAATGTCGTAAATTCCGTTCACTCGTGCGATGGGTGAAACCGTGCGATGCATGCACTGTACATGTACATGTGCAATGTACCGCCCGTACGTGGCGGTGTACGGGTGGTTCACCGGTGTACGTACGGAACCTACGTACGACGTACATGTGTGTACGTGGCATAGTATTTTGTATAGAACATGTACTGGTGTACGGCGGGTTATACGGCCGCGCTGCGCGCTTGCAAAAAAAAGGAACAAGTGCACTGAAATCTTACCCTGATTTTTTCCCTTTTGGCGACAGCTCCCCTCTGCTTTCTAGGACTTGTCTTTGCTGCCTTCTTACTGGATCAAAATATTGTCGGGACAGATTCGGGCAGAAGCCTGTGAAGCTTTTTCAGGCCAAAACTGGCAGACATCCCTTCACCGAACGTGTCAAAACACGATTCTTCAAAGTGTGCACTGCACAGATGAGAATTTGTGGAGGGGCCAAGCCATTTGGCTCTCGTTAATTTTACTTTCCTAGTCCAAATCCGTCGAAATTTAGGATCTAGCGGAAATAAATGAAGACTAACACCATCCTTAGTGGTGTTGCTGCATCCAGCAGCAACACAGCGTCGTGGCATTTTTGACAACAAAACTATCGCTAGATACCGGTACAATAAAATCGCTCGACCCAACGACACGAAAACACTGTATCAATGGCGATTGACGCGGCACTTGCGCGGGCGATAGGACCGTCTGGTTCTCGGGATGACGTCACAGCGAAGGTACCACTTGATGGGCGGGCTTTTCCCCCTCCCAACTTTAAAAGATTAATTAAAAATGTTTACGCACTACAAAAAAATACAAAACATACACAGTTGTTTATCAAACACTTTATTTCTTCGATATAACCAAAAACAAATGCATTGCGCCCACCCTTTAAGTACATGTAAGTTTTCTCACAAACCCGTTTTGTGAAACCCATGACTTTAAAACCATGACTCTAAAGCGCTGTAAAATGTATTTATCGCAAACCCCCAAGTGTTATGTACCATTGGAAAGTTCTCTTTCTCAAGAATTAAAAAATAGCAATATCTCTATTTTTTCAATTTTCCAGACTTTACTCTCATATTGTGGTGACAGGTCACAGCCATGGTTGAAATATAGGAGCATTTTAAAGATAATTTTTGACAGTCCAACAATTTTGTACACGAGAACAAAGAGATGTCTCCACAGAGATACAAATTTGCTGATAAGTGTTTTTTCAAATGGACGGGGGGCATTTGTTTATGTAGGTGCAGCTGAAAATTTAACAAAGATGTGTAGCTCTTCATGAAAACTGAAAATCTCAGTTTACATGCTTTTACGCCTTTCCGTGCAATACGTTTTGTACGCGTTTAAGTGGCAGTGATGTACATGCCAGGCTTGGACGGTATTGCCTTTTACTATACCGGGATACCGTGACAAAAAAAACCGCGGTATTCGGTAATACCGAGGTGTTATGTTAAGTGGGTATTACGTCATTATTATCAACCCAAACAAATTACAGCGATCACTGCATGCTACGTCGAACCGGCAAACCACGTAATTGCATCTTCATGGCAAATTCTTCAACACCTAAGATTCATTATCAGTTTTTATATTTGTAAAAATGTATCACTGTGATGGATTATTGAAAATTAAAAGCTTACTTTTTGTGGAATCATTGTTTGAGTTTGTAAAGTCATTGATATGTCTATCAAAGAAATGCCGATTGTTAGCGACCGATGCCCAGTCGTAATGCCCATGCACTGCACCGGCACACTGCGAACTTGCTTCCCACGATCATGCTAGCTATCAGTTGGTATCCTGCATCAATGGCAGTGATTCAATTGGCTCATCATGCGATTCATGCCGGCCACCAGCGATTCCTACTGCGTGTGCGTTCGCAGCATATGCAGCGGCGATGTACATGTACTGGTACATGTATTATAATATCGCCCTGTTTGCAGGGCGGGCGTACGACGATACAATCAGAGCAGGCGCCAATAGGAGGCCGTACTGGAGTAATCGGTGTGACGAAACCTTATTTGTGAATGAAAAATGTTCTGGTCGTTGTTTTAGACGGCCAATCAGAAAGTGGGTGTGGGACTGGGAGCAGCTTTTGGGCCGCATTTAAAAAGTTGTTTGAACTTTCGTCCAGACACTACACACAAAGAAAACCGCAAACACGGCGGCGTAATAAGCAAACTTCAAAGGCCTTTCTGGAAGGACGGCTGCTGCTGAAGTATCGGGTTATCAAGTGGAGATTGACAATAACGTCTTATCTTTCCACTTGATTGAATGCAGACATGACACTGAATGGAATGAAACATGTGGATCGGGTGTTTCTCTTTCTGTTTGAAAGACTTTTGCGAGGTTCTGAACAATATCGCGGTATTGCAATTCCATACCGAGATCACCGGTATTTCGGTTTTTGTAGATCATTAGTACCGACTAGTCGGTAATAAAAAAAAACCGTGACTATCCGGTAATACCGAAATACCGTCCAAGCCTAGTACATGCAAGGTCTTAGCCAGCCAGCCGTGTAGGCCGTGTTTTACACGGCCACATTCGAAATAACGCGGCTGATTTTCAATTACCACGGCCCAAGATTCAATACGCTGGCCGTGCACTTTTTGTTATGTTAAAACGCTTATTATATTTCTGCTGTCGGTGTATTTTGTTTATTTACTTACAATTGCTATTTTCAAAAGCAAAACTCCGCTGTTTTTGCCCCAATAATATGCCCCGATAAATCAACAAGGCTTTGCGTGCTGGTACGGTGCCGCGGTACCGTGAATAGTGGCAGAAAACCATGTGCTTGCCCGCGCGCCCATGCAAGCATGCAAGCCATGCATAATACACGCAGCATTGTTGGAATGGTTCCCGCCGCACGCTTCAATAGACAAAGTTAAGGACTGGAACCAGTCCGTGGCCGACACGCATGTATTTTTCCGTTACACGAACAAGATCAAAAACACACAAACTGGTCGAATTTGACATCGTAAGACGTAAAAATGCCCGGCAAACAAACGTCGATGAAGAAAGTCATTTCCTGCAGGTTAATTCTCAGATCATGTTCACCATTTTCTGTGTTTATATTTTCTGTTTTAATGTATTTATTTCGAGGTAGTAACGCTCGTCCTTGAGCGATACAGCGCAGCGTGTTTTTGCAAAATGTTTCACAGCGGCATGTTTCCTGCGGTGCGTTCGTTGTTGCACACGCTTGTTGTGGTCAGATCATGGAGGTATATCGGCGTCCATCGTGTGAATACTCCTACTACATTCTCCATTAAAAAAAGGGTTATCAGCCTTAAACCTTTATCATGCTTTAACAAATAACTCGGGCTTATTTGTTGTCACCGGTGAGGGGCAGTTTTGATAGCTTTCGTGACGGATGCAAATTAAATCTTCCCGCAAGATCAGCGTTTACGAAAGCAGTGTGGGCTGCCGTGCCGTGCCGTACCGTGCCGCGCCGTGCCGTGCCGCGCTGTGACGAAAATTTTCCCGCACGCGCGCTTTCGTTTAGTCGTACCTTATTCCTCCATGGTCGTACAATGCAGTTGCGTAACCTCGGTGGAATAAGTTAAGCTACTTTTCAAGAAATTCTTATCTACTGGCCTCGATGTACAAATAAAAAGGTGTTAAAAAAACCTGAGCCTGTTTATTTACGAAACCCTAGTCATAAAAATAATAATATATATTCCTAAGGTTAATTATGAAATTGTCTTTGTTTTGATAGAAAAAAAGAAAAAAGGGTACTTAAAGACTTATTTTGTCTGAACTCCTAAACAATTTCCAACCAATTTCAAGAGTAAATAATAATACAATATATTCTTGTTTTTTTCCGGTATCTAATAAAATCGACAAACACCTAACCATTGAATTACGAGACTAGCAAAATAAATTCCAGGTTTATTTAATAACATTTGTTTTGAAAGAAAAAAAAGAAATGGTACCTTAACACCTAATATTTTGAGCTCCTAAACATTTTTCCAACAGATTTAAGGGGGAAATTTAATACGATTTATTTTCCGTTTTTCTTGTATTTGACCACAACGATCTATTTCGTGGCCCGTAAATTACAAGGCTACACATGTAGCTTTTAAAAACATTTACCAAACCTATACGAGCCAAGAATAAATAAGCAAGAATAAAATCGAGGTGGTACCAAATCTCGATGGCGGACCCCAGGATACCAAAACTGAACCATGAATATTTGAAATACTTTAAATTAAAGGTAGTATACACCATTTGCAGATATCGAAAATATTTACTACTGAATTATTAAGAAATACCTTACTCAATTGAAAGTAAATAATGATTCTAGGCATTCAGCAAAAGGATTGCGCTAGATATCCTGTAATTATTTAAAAAAAATGAATTTTATAAAGAAAAATTCGCTCTCGCCGGACGGCGAGAGCGAAAAAACAAAGATATCATAAGAATAACTGCTCGACCCTGGTTGAAAACAAACGCTGTTTTTCGTGCTTTTCTCGGCATCCATGATTGTAAAACTTCGGAAAAGTCAGTTAAACGATATTTACTATGAAATACAACCCCCAAATCTACCCATTCATGATAATTCAAGCAATTACCAATGGTGTATACTACCTTTAAGACCCCAAAACAAAGGCATGATTCTCATCGAAAATGGGTATGATTATTTGTTGTCCTGCATTGTCTGAGCCGAGGTTCTATCCCAGCAACTTACTTCCAGAAGCATGTACTTCAATCCTAAAGTGAATTTCTACACATCTTAAGAAGTTGTTATTCAAATTTAATAAATAATCTGCTGAATTTTATTTAATAAAACCATGATATTTACTTTGTCCCTAAAAAGGATATGATGGGTTTCTTTTCTATGGGATGGTTTATTTTTGATGTGGGTAATTATCCACCAATAATTCTTGGGAAATGGTGACTTGTTACGTTTTTGTTATAGTCCTAATGGCTCTAGCCTCTGGACATACAGACTTGTCACAGAGTCACCATGGTATTTAGTGAATAAGTCATGACCAGTCTTTCCAAATGGTTCTAGAGTAAAAATGTATCTATTTTTTCCTCTGTGCCATGTTTAGTTATTGCACTTTAGTTTTTTATGTATAGTAGGGTATGACTGAAATAAAGACAAAGTAACTTATAAGAAATGTCAAAATTGTGCCTCTTTTCTTCCTATCGGTGTTCTTATTTTTTTTTACAGGTTTATGACCAATTAACCGTTACCCCATTTTACACGTAGTGTGAGTCAGTGTGCGCTGTTTTTAAATCCAAACTTCCAATACCGGTATCCATAATATACTCCTCTGGTCAAAATTTATTTCAAGTTATCATTCCAGCTAAAAATGGTAAATATTGGATTTAAAAAATAAATTGTATAAAAATCAGGCTTCATATTGCCACAACATTAACAAAAAATAGGTAGAAATTGGCCTCAGATTGCACCAGAGAGCACCTAAGAAACCTAAAAATTTCAGGGCCCTGAACCCCGGCCGCAGAGACTACGCGCTACGCGCTCGTGATGTGCGCTTCGCGCACATGCTCCGCACTTACGTGTACTCAAATTGTTACACACCCAACTTTTTTTTTTACACACCCAATTCCAAAAATCCTGCCTAAGACCTTGTGTACATGTAAAAAAATGAAATTACATTTGTATTGTGATTCCTGCCACTATGGTTGGACAGCACAAATATGCACAAATGTCCCGAGTCCAGCCTTTTGCATGTGTTCCTTTGGGGAATACAATTCTGCACACAACTTCAATGTACAAACTCTACACACAAAAAGACACAGTCTGTGCATTTTTGTGTGGCTGAACAGCTGACCCAAATAGTGACTTCCGCATTGGAGGGTTAATGTAATTTATTTAATTAAAGGGATCGTATACGTTTGGTAATTACTCCAAAATGTAATGGCAATAAAAACTTACTTGGTAAGAAGTAAAGCAGCTTTGAATAGTATAAAGCATTTTTATAAACTTTTCACTTCGAAGTACTGCGGTTATGGAAAAAGATATCACTTTTTATCCCAAAAAAATTGAATCTGAGAAGCGTTACTGCAGTGACGTTTCTCAGAGTGTGTATTCCAATGCGGATTATTCTTCCTGCGTGGACAAAACCGATCCAGAATTTCGGCAATATCTCAAAATCGCTACCACCTTTTGAAATGAAATTTTTACAGGTTAGTTTTATGGTATAACTATATAGGATTGAAACAAACAGTGGGTTCCAATTATTAAACGTATACGATCCCTTTAATGATGTTTTGCTTGTCAAAATGGTCAAGTAAAATAGTGTTGACATTTTTAAAAAGGTAATTTTTGATATGTGTGTCTCTTCGTGAAAATGGTGACGTAATGTCCAGAACTAGTCTTTGCCAAAGACTAATGCTTTTGATCGATTGTGTTAAGTCGCGTATTCTTTTTTACGCAGTGCGCCCGCTTCCTCGCTCACTATACGTCTTTGCAAAATGCTTCTAGTGGTTTACATTTTTCCTTATTTCTCCGCAGGCTTTCTTAGGGAGCCAATCAGCGATCGCAGAACTGCGATTGTGAACACGAACTACGCGCGCTCACAAAATTCCTTTGTGAAGCAGCGCTAATTAGATATGCAACGCAGACCAGCCCGACCGTTGAATGGTAGTTGACTGCGTAAAGATGCTATGCCTATATTCAAACGGTCGAATTCGCATGAAAAGGTCACGCCCTATTTAAGCAATTTGCAAAGACCACTGCGTGATCGAGGGAGCTGATGGAAATATATATTGTGATGTTAGAGAGCGCACTGTTGAACGCAGTGGTCTTTTACAGTGGTCTTCTAGTCCAGAACCTGTTTTGAACTTGTGAGACGATTTCAGTACATCACTACACATTTTTTTCTATGCATGTTAAAGTAGAACACACAGAATGGATCCCATACAAGCTTCAAGTTAGTTACTCTTACCTGAAAGACAAGTGAATCAGTAGCTATAAACAATTTAACATGGTGCACCTTATTGTGACATTTCTTACGTCGGAACATATTTTTCAACACATCCTTCATAATTTATCTACAATAACCTTATACAAATTTGTATGGTTCCATTTTGTGGTTAATTAGTAGTATGCAACATCTTACCGAGTCAATAGCACCGCCAGTCAGCTTTCTGATGGGGTCTAAGGAGTTGGCGATCACTTTCACCCAGATGGCCAGGTCTCTAGTGATGTTACCCAGGTGTTCTCTCAGCTCTTTGAGCATATCGCTGATGACTTTAGGCAGATCAAACCAGTAGGGCCTCTGACCTGTTAAGCAGGGAATAACGGGACACAATGATACCCACCTCTTTAGCCTGGTTCATACTCAGCGCAAAAGTAAAAGCGAATGCGAACGCGAATTTGTGACCTCGCTTAAATTTTTCGTGCAGCGAATTCGCAAAGTTGAACACATTTCCCCCTCCGGCAAATGTTGGCAGCAAATGCCATGAAATAACTTGGCTGTAAGTGATAGTAATATCTCAAGCATCCTGTGAAATTATAACACTTGTGTGCTGTCAGCTTCACGAAAAGTTTTTTTTTTGTAGACATTTCTAACGATGGTCAGCCGACTTTCATTTGAAAAAGATGACTCTTTCAAATACATCCCCCTTTAATTCACTAAATTTAGTAGTCTACATTTTGTTTGCAATTAGTTACACATCCGTGAATGAGTGCGAGCCAGTTTAGAGTCTGGTTTCCTAATTTGATAATTTCTCTGTTCTATGTGAAGTGGGGTCTGGGAACCAGATTACAATAATTTTTTTCTTTTCTTTTTTTCTGGTTTTCCAAGCATCTATGAACCCAAACTTTTAACAGGAGAGTGAAACAATATTTGCTATAAGTTACTAATTTCTATAATCCCAAATGTTTTGGCTTAAATTACAACAAAAGCAAATGGTGTTAACATACTATCTTTAAAGGTATTCATTATTGTTAAAGTTTGGTTCAATATTTCATACAGATTACTTACAAGCTCCTCCTTTGTCACTTTCTATTTCCCCGTTTTTCCTTTTAACAATTTCACCGTTCCTGCACAATCTCGATTAACCTTTCAAACTTGTTTTATCTCAATGTGACATTTGCCTTACCTTCCTTAAAGAAATTGGCCTTGTCAACAGCTATCTTGATGCTGAGAGGAAAGGATTATAAAGAGAGAATTATAAAGTCAACAAGAATTTTTTTTAAACGTAGACATTTATTAGGTTTTTTTTAAAAGCAGTATACCTTTTGCAGCTATCCGAAAAGTACCTAACCAAAATATTGTTAAAAAGCTACTTGTAAAGATATTTATGACTCTAAATTTTATAAGAATGCCATTTACAAAGATTCATCTCTGAAACGCATATTAAATAATTTCCGTGAAATAGTGCGCAAATGTGCACGTAAGCCTTCTAACAATGCACACACTGAACAAGTAACAATGAATTTAGTGCCAAGTAGGCCATAGCAATAATTTGTTATTGTTAGTGCACCATGTTTCTTTAGTTAGATGTTCATATTGACATTCACCTGGGCACTAATATTAATCAATTCAGTCCGTGATATGCGCGTAGCTGCATTCGGCTGAAAGAGAACACATCCCGAAATCGTGACTCGGCAAATTTTGAATTGAAAAAAAATCTTAGAAATATTATTTTCTCGAAATATACAGCATTTACCGAACTAAAACTTTGTCAGGTTAGTCGTTACACACCCTTCTTTAGATTTTGAAAATGGTTGCTGCTTTAAACAATAAAAAGGTACAACTGACAAATCAGATATACAGGTATTATCATAACTTATTTTGAACTCTAAGAGACACCATGAGAGAAAGTCGTCAATTTATCTATACATAAACTCTGTTAAACCCTCAACTCTGTGTGCACCATGTAACCTTTCCTGGCAACTCACTTAACCCTAACTCCCTACCCATTTTTACTTACACATAACCTGAATCCTGCAAAATCCTCCAATTCCTAAATTGTTAAAACTCCAAGTAACCTGAATCCTGCAAAATCCTCCAATATTGGTCACTGGTGACCATACAGCCTGTATCCTGCAAAATCCTGCAGTCTTGCCCTGGCTGCAGTCAGTAAAAACCCAAGTAACCTCAATCCTGCAAAATCCTGCGATGCATCAAACTCCAAGTGACCTCAATCCTGCAAAATCCTTGTGTGTCACATTCAGCCTGATAACCTGAATCCTCCATATTCCTGCAGGGGTAAAACCCCAAGTAACCTCAATCCTGCAAAATCCTGCAATGCATCAAACTCCAAGTGACCTCAATCCTGCAAAATCCTGCATTTTGCAATGAGGAATTTGGAGGATTTGGGAGGGTTAGGGTTAATGATTCCTTTTAAGATATCCGCAATGGCTTTCAAGGGTGACTTGAGTAGGTCTTCGATAGTGTCCGAGATTGAGTTGATGGATACCCAGATCTGCTCTACAGCCCAGGGCAAGGTGACCGTGATTGCCTCATTGATGGCCTGCACACACAAACACAAACATCAAATGATTTGTAATGACAAAAATACTGATTTAAAAGGATTTCACTTCAGAGATGTCGTCAGGAGAAACTCTCAATGTGCAACGGATCAGAAATTTCCTCAACATTCTTCAAGTGTGGAGTCAATTTCAAGATGCTTACAACCTAAATTCAGTATTTCCGTGCTTTTTCAAAATTTTGATTTTCTTTTCCAAACAAATTTTGAGAAAATATTACATAATCTAACATCTAACAAATATTGTTGCTTGTTTGCATTGGCAGGCATTTCTAGAGTTTTAACCAGTTCGCGCCGGAAGACGTGTATACACGCAAGTTTTCCCCAAATTCAAAACGGAGGACGCATAAACACGTACGTCACAAGCAAGGCCGGAAATGTCTGTCAGCGGCGAGCAAGGCCAGAAATGCGTGGGTGTGCTTTCCGGTACCATCCACCTGACCCCGCCTCGGATTCGAGTTTCGTTACAAATAATCCCGCGCCTCGGTTCAGTAATGTTAAAATAGTGCTCCAATTGCGCACTTCGTTCACGAAGTATTGAGCAATGCTATTGACACATTGCGACTCGGCACAGGTTAACTTAGTGATACTGTACTATTCCATATGCACACACAGTATGTAAACGCAACGTTGTAAATGCCTCCAATCGTGGTACCCCTATTGTCTTCTTTTGTTTGTATTAAAACTCTTTGGAAAGCTGTATGTTTTTTATATATGAATCTCAACAGTGAATGTTTGTCAACAGTAGGCTTGGACGGTATTGCCTTTTACTATACCGGGATACCGTGACAAAAAAAACCGCGGTATTCGGTAGGCCTGGACGATATCGTAAATTTTGACTGGCGATATATCGTCAGGTAAATATCGCCGATATGTCGATATATCGCCGTAATTTTCAAATTTGAAATAAACCTATTATAATGGTTAAAATAACTCAAACGAGCTGTTAATAAAACGCGGTCACACGACATGTGTGAATCGTGGCGATTCCTGAACGTCTATAAAAGAAAACTATATAAACAGAATGGTTGCTGAAAATAGACGCGACGGTGAAAATGCTTCGTCGTATTCCACTAAAATCCAGCCGCCGTTCAAGTCGGAGGGGGCACTTGCGGTTTTATTGCGCAAAGATAGATTATTCTGATTGGCCAATTTTCATAGAGGGCAACGAACTGGGCGCTCCTTGGAAGAAAGGTTGTGGTGCTGGTTCAACAAAACCTAACTGCCAAATCCTATTGGTCCATGACTGATCAGTAGGAGGCTTATCTGACAATAATGTAATACCTTTTTTACTTTGTGAATTCCGCCTGGTCGGGTACTGTCGGCACTCAAAGCAACATGGGCCACTTTCCCAGCTATTGAAATTCCAAAGTAATGGTCGGCCACATGTTGGTCTACTTGCTACAATGTACATGTAATACATTTTGTAGGTTAGCTGTCAATCATTGTCTGGGTTGCTTGCTCCAACTTGGAATATATTTGGAAAATACTCCCGAATAATTCTCCCGTGGTTTTATTTTATTCCTCGTGCACTATAAAGGTGTTTATTAAATATTATGTAAAACTACACCACAGAACCACTTATAAATTGAAAAATGTAACAAGCTCTTACAATTTCCACATCTTTTTAGGGACAAATTAACTATTATGGTTTTATTAAATAACACCCAGCAAATTATTTATTAAATTTGAATAACCACTTCTTATTAGGACGTTTAGAAATTCACTTTAAGATTGAAGTACATGCTTCCGGGAGTAATTTGCTGGGATAAAACCTCAGCTCGTGCATTTTAAGGGACAATGCAGGACAACAAATAATACCCGTTTCAAAATCATGCCTTGATTTCTGGGTCTTAATTTAAAGTATTTCAAATATTCATGGCTCAGTTTATCCTGGGGTCCGCCATCCGGATTTTGTACCACCTCGATTTTATTCTTGCTTATTTATTCTTGGCTCGTGTAGGTTTGGTAAATGTTTTTAAAAGCTAGCCTTGTAATTTATGGGCCACGAAATAGATCGTTTTTGTCAAATACAAGAAAAATGGAAAATAAATCGTATTAAATTTCCCATTTAAATCTGTTGGAAAAATGTTGAGGAGCTCAAAATATTAAGTGTTGAGGTCCCGTTTTCTTTTTTGTTCTTTTTTAAACAATAAAACTAGAAATAAATATTATTATATAAACCTGGAATTTATTTCGCTAGCCTCGTAATTCAATGGTCAGGTGTATGTCGATTTTGTTAGATACCGGAAAAACCAAGAATAAATCGTATTATTATTTACCCCTGAAATTGGTTGGAAATGTTTTGGGAAATCAGACAAATAAGTCTTTAAGTACCCTTTCTCTTTTTTTTCTATAAAACAAGGACAATTTCATAATTAACCTTAGAAATATATTTTTTTTACGACTAGGGTTTCGTAAATAAACAGGTTCAGGGTTTTTTAACCCCTTTTTATTTTTACATCTTAATACATTTTGCAAATGAGTAGGCAAACTTTTTTTTAAAGTACTCACACCCAATTTAATGACCATCGGTTGGGCCAAGAGATAAATAAATTCGAGGAATACACCAGCCAAAGCCTTTTAAATACATTCTGTATCTGCCAGGCAAGGGTTAGTGTAAGTAAATACAATGTATCTTTGTTGGAGATAAGCGGGGCCAGGGCAACGATCTTTGAGTAGCCCTTTGTGTTGAGAGAACATCTGTGCTGAAAGCTAGAAAAGAAAGTCAACACCAAATAGCAACGAAGATTTTTTTAACTGGACTTTAGGATTGGATAACGATCTTGTCACTGAGGAAGTAGTGAGCGGCGCATCGGCTGCAATTGGGTTTGTTGACTAAGGGTACGTTCAGGGGAAGGCGTAAGTTACAATAACTTTTGCGGCACATATTAAGTTCTGATTTCAGTGAAGTTTTTTGTTTGTTTGCAAGCAGTTTTAATACATTTTGTTAAATATCGACTATATCTTGCGAATATCGTCTGGGTCACGATATTTCGATATTTTTAAAACTAAAGTCGATACTGTCGATATCGTCTTCAGTATCGTATCGTGACGATATTATCGTGATATCGTCCAGCGCTAGTATTCGGTAATACTAATACCGAGGTGTTATGTTAAGTGGGTATTACGTCATTATTATCAACCCAAACAAATTACAGCGATCACTGCATGCTACGTCGAACCGGCAAACCACGTAATTGCATCTTCATGGCAAATTCTTCAACACCTAAGATTCATTATCAGTCTTTATATTTGTAAAAATGTATCACTGTGATGGATTATTGAAAATTAAAAGCTTACTTTTTGTGGAATCATTGTTTGAGTTTGTAAAGTCATTGATATGTCTATCAAAGAAATGCCGATTGTTAGCGACCGATGCCCAGTCGTAAATGCCCATGCACTGCACCGGCACACTGCGAACTTGCTTCCCACGATCATGCTAGCTATCAGTTGGTATCCTGCATCAATGGCAGTGATTCATGCCGGCCACCAGCGATTCCTACTGCGTGTGCGTTCGCAGCATATGCAGCGGCGATGTACATGTACTGGTACATGTATTATAATATCGCCCTGTTTGCAGGGCGGGCGTACGACGATACAATCAGAGCAGGCGCCAATAGGAGGCCGTACTGGAGTAATCGGTGTGACGAAACCTTATTTGTGAATGAAAAATGTTCTGGTCGTTGTTTTAGACGGCCAATCAGATTTGTTTAAAATGACATTAGCTCGCGGCGTGCAAGTCGTGCGTGGGAGAAAAGCACGTGTATTACCTTGTGCATGCTGTGTGTGGAGTATGCGCTCTTAGTGAAGTGGGTGTGGGACTGGGAGCAGCTTTTGGGCCGCATTTAAAAAGTTGTTTGAACTTTCGTCCAGACACTACACACAAAGAAAACCGCAAACACGGCGGCGTAATAAGCAAACTTCAAAGGCCTTTCTGGAAGGACGGCTGCTGCTGAAGTATCGGGTTATCAAGTGGAGATTGACAATAACGTCTTATCTTTCCACTTGATTGAATGCAGACATGACACTGAATGGAATGAAACATGTGGATCGGGTGTTTCTCTTTCTGTTTGAAAGACTTTTGCGAGGTTCTGAACAATATCGCGGTATTGCAATTCCATACCGAGATCACCGGTATTTCGGTTTTTGTAGATCATTAGTACCGACTAGTCGGTAATAAAAAAAAACCGTGACTATCCGGTAATACCGAAATACCGTCCAAGCCTAGTCAACAGTATACAAATATTTACTGCTTTAGGTATAGTAAAACTAGCCTCCCGAGGTGATCCATGGAGCATTCTATTTTCCCGAGGCGAAGCCGAGGGAAAATAGAATGCTACATGGATCACCGAGGGAGGCTAGTTTTACTATACCGCGAAATAAAGCAGTCAATATTTGTTTTATAACACCTCACTCACAGATTCTGCACAATTTAAGCTTCCTGAAAGTATAGTAATGACAAAAAATCTCCGAATTATACGTCTCTCGATCATACGTGTACTTTGTTGCCTTGATGAACGGGTGCGAAGGTGATAGAGCAATGTTTACGCAATGCACCGAAACACAAGTCTGGGTTTCAGTCATGCGCATAGTTCGTGTGTTGCTATGCCATAATGCGCATAGTCCTTTTTGCGTGGTATAGTCTTTTTGGATAGCGCAAGTAAAAAATAGTAAAAATAGCAAGTGACACGTGACGCGCTCTCGGCCAATCAAGATGTTGAGCGCATTTTTTAAAAACGCGCATTTTTTTAATTTGCGCGCACAAATTTTAAAAACTGCGGGCGGAGATTTATTTTGTTCAAGTTTGCGCGCACAAACTTAAATTGTGCGATGCGGTCAACAACCAAGGCAAATACTGCCACGAACTGCACGATAGACACTTGTTTTACATCGGCGTCAGCGCTAGCGCGCGGAATCCACGCGTCGCGTCATTTTCAGCACTCGACAGCTAGCGCAGACGGATGATATGCGTGGCGACACGCAACATCATGGCAGTAGAACCAGCAGTATATAAAATGTTGACGATTTCGGAGAGTTTTGCAGAGGACAATATCTCTCTGACCAGACCGCCCGAACCCAATGTCGTTAATTTATATAGTTTGCGCACATTATTTGTAGTGCAACATTTTGTTCTTCTCGCAAATGACATTGTTTTTTAGCAGTAGGCAGCCTACAAAGTTACGATGTGAATTTCATTTTATTGCGTACACGTACTTTGTCGCAATAGTGTAGTAATGTCAATGTCATATCGTTTGGATTGACCTTCAAATATATTTTGTTGTCATATCACCTGAGATTCTGTGCTTCTCAGGCCCGTACGCAGGATTTTTTATGGGGGGTGCGAATTTGTACTTGATGGGACCAACAATGGGACCAAATTTTTTGGTGTACCAGTACCGTTATTTCTACATCAAAATACCATTATTTACCCCGGAAAATGTGGACCTTTTGGTAATTTGGGGGGGGGGGGGGGGGGGGGGGGGGTGCGTACGCACCCATCGCACCCCTCATATGTTTCGGCTGTCTAGGAAAATGGCAAGCTTCCCAAGAAAAAAGGCTGCTTGAGAAGCAATCTTAATTTGCATTCTTCACAAAGCACCCCCCCCCCCCCCCCCAAACAAACAAAAACTAAATGTACGCCTATAAGTAGGCTAGCCTTAAATTTATTTGTATGTACATGTATTTTTATTACACTTTTTCACTGGCAGACGACCAAAAACATAAGGAACACAAAAAATTTATTGATTCCTAAAAATATGAGGATTAAGCCACTGTAAAATAAATATTAAGAATATTAAATATTAAGACCCCTACAACATTTATCTTTTCAATTTTACTATATGGTTGACTGAGTTTATTTTGTTTTTTATATTCCTCTCCCAAACCACCCCTAAAATGATCATCAATTCTTTGGTCGCGCACAGGCCTGAAATATATTCCTGCCACCATGTAAAATAGACACACGCGTTAGTATTTTTGTAGAACCAAATCCCTGGAGTTTGAAAACGCAAGTCTCAAATGCTCGATCTCTACAAATAATTTATATTTTTGTAGGCCACATGGACTTTTAATTCAAAATTATCTGAGGGATCACAAACTAATGAGCTCGCGCATAGTAATTCACAGTGAATTGGAAGTGTGCACCCGGTACCCGTACCTTGCCATCTTTTACTAGTACATGTACATGATTATAGCACCCCACATGTTCAACGGGCAAAAGCCTTTTCATTTTTAACAAACCGCCCCGGTACGAATATGGGTGGCCAAAAGTTACAAACACTAGCAATTTGTTGTTAACAAATTGTGATGCAAAGCAAAATGTTTGACAAATCTTTCAAAAGGCAAATGCATTCTGTTATTTAATTAATTGTTCCTAATATTAGATTAAACACTATTTAAACAAATTCTAGCATTTTTACAATTTTTTTTAAAATTTGTTCTTGTTTTCACCACTACTACCAGCACTCCTGTTTTTCCATACTTTTGCCAAATCTTTAATTGTATCCGGCCCAGCATCCCTTGAGCGCACGCTTTGTCACAAAGAATTTCGAACTTACAGTTCGTGTGCAACGCTGGTTTACTCAAGTTTTGAACAGAAATATCGCTTTAGACAGAAATTAACAAACAGCAGAACGCTACTTTGGCCTTACCCTTTTTACCTTCGGAGATAAAATATAATTCTACGGCAAGTAATTCATGGTGGTGGTCAGAATTCTGTTTGAATAATAAAGATCGCGCGATTTTCAAAAAATGCGCGTCAACTCTTTTGCGCAAATTTAAAATTTGTGCGCTCAAACTAAGTTTGCGTGTTTAAAAATTGCGCAACGCGCATTTTTTAAAAGTGCGCGCCGTCGAAAAATGCGCTTAACAACGACACAGAATCTGTGAGTGAGGTGTTATAATGATCTATATTGCCCTCAATTGTTTACCGTCAACTATTTGAATGCGTAAATGCACAGGTCTGCCTAAATTATACAACACGGGTTGAGGTGCAGATGAAAATATCAATATTAACCCTTTAAACTCAGGCCTGTTTTCGAAGATTTTGTACGTGTTGCTAGTTTGTATATATACAAATATCATTTACAGTGTACAAATCCCATATAACTATGTATCATTGGAAAGCTTTAATACTGTACTGGTTTCTGCGCAAAGTGTAGCTAAGTAGCGGTAACTAAGGTTATGCCAGCGAGTGTCAACCACGGGTAAAGCCAAAGGAAGTGACACGGCCAAATGTTAAAACTTGGATTCCATACGTTCTTTAATCCACGCGGTGAACTGTAGCGTAAGAAAAGAAGTTACACAAAACTAACATGAATTCTTAAGCAATACAAAAGCTATGAGTAACATACTTTCCTGAAGCAATACAAACGATCATGCAAAGCTAGACTACTAATACATATCATCAAAATAAGATGGAAAGGTTAGCGCGTTGGAAATAGTGTGACGTCATCAGCCGCAAACGTCTTTAATAAAGTGGTGTCAGATTTCACGCGCTAATTATGTTAACGCGCGGTCGGCGCTAATAAGAAAATGCTCCTTTATATTGATATTATTGATGATTTAGAGTATAATTTGTTTTTGCCAGGAGCTTGTCTGATTTCTTACATTTATTTTTTTTGGGTGGGGGGTGATTTTATTATAACGGGAAAGCATTGAGAGTTTGTAAATTAGTGCAAATATTAAACAGTGAAAATGAAACCTTTTGCGTTATTCGGCGCGGTTTGTTTTTTTGTGGCGCCAAAAGGAAAGTTTGTTCAACATATTGGCCGAATTTCATGTCAATCGGGATATGCTCTTAGTTTTTATGGCGCCCCTAAAATTAATAAAGTCGGCAGAATCCGACGCCTGTCAACTGTTTAGTCTTGATTCCAAACGCTCTAAAATCGACGATAAACTCACATTAATGCGCCCTCATGCGTCCTCCGCTTTTAACTATCTAGCGCGACAATTAATTTTTTCAGCGCCGCCGCGTCGAACCTAGTCTTTGGGCAAGACGTTGCTTAATTCGCAGCCACGAGAGGGCGCTATCGCGAAAAACCATCATCACTCGCCATCCTGTCCGTTGTTACAGACAGGATGGCGAGTGATGATGGTTTTTCGCGATAGCGCCCTCTCGTGGCTGCGAATTAAGCAACGTCTTGCCCAAAGACTACGTCGAACCCTGACGGCGGGGTTATTGTGGTTTGGTTTTTCCTTATGATTTTGTTTTGGTAACTCAAACATCGGACACTCAAATAAAGTGAGGTTGAAGAAAAGTTTTGTTGGACAATGGCTTCGATTGTTCTCTGTTCTTTTATTTAGTTTTAATTAATTCAACTCTGACTATGCGGGTTTCTGTAGGCCTATAGTACGACTAAATTACATACTGATGGCAAGCTTAATATACAAATTAAGAAATAAATACATATAAAATAGCCACCAACTTTGACAATCTTCTAAAATTATGATGTACAAAGAAAATGCCTTCACAAGGCTTTGTCAGGCAGGCCAATCATAATATGCGGTCAAAAAGTACTTAAATAGTACACGTTTCTTTAGGTTGCAGGCAATAAATACCATGCCAATCGACTGCGTCGCCCGTTTTAATCGCTGCCTAAAGCGTATACCAATTAAACGGGTATCATTCTTGCAGATAGCGCAATACGGATATATATGTACATGTACGTATATTGGAACAGCACGAAAATTAAGTGCGTCTTTACATGGTGAGTCAAAACAATATTTAAACCATATTTATGTCGTGTTATTTACCCAATAATAGGTAAGGTTTTTTACGTCAAAATACATTGCTTCTAACAGCATTCCAATTTGTATTCATTATTTTGTACATACCAGATTTAATAGTGTCGGACTTGTGTAATACACTCACAATGTTACCATTTTAAATATATTACCTGCACGTTTGTAACTTGTCGTTTGGACATGTGTTAAATTCGAAGGTGCCGTGAATATTTCTTGTTGCGAAAGACCTCCGACTTCACTTCATAAACATAAGGTTGGGAGCTATACACTACTGCCCCAAATCGTAATAATTATATTAGTCATATTTATAGAAAGATTATTCATCAATTAGTATAGGCCTACAGGTTGGCCTTAGGCTGGTTCGTCTTTTTGTGGGTCACACTGTATACAATATTTTTTTCTTCAAGAGCAAGCCACATAGGCCTATTGATAAAGTACTTTTTATAATTTGATCCATTTCCGTTTACTCTCCCTGTAGAGACTGAATTCAACAACATCACGCTCCGTCAAGAGGCTTGTGGAGTGGAGCACTTCTAAGAAAGAAAATAATTGACCAAAAATTTGGCTCATGTTGCTGGTCTTTAGGATCATTCTACCATTCCACATGACATCGTCGGAAACAGCTACAAGTGGTGAGCCGGTCATACCGGTATATAGGCCTAAAAGTGAAAGTCCTTCTGTCTCGACTCGTTCTTAACCGGCATTAGACGGAACGGTGCCGACTGGTGGTGATAACAACCTTCGTCCATCAAACTGACGGTTGCGAACAGACTGTGATGACAAGTGTGCTCAATAACGTGCTTCTGTTGCCAAGTTAACCACAACGGTTAAAGCGCTGAAAGAACTAACAAGTGAATTTTTTGTTAAATACTCTCTCCGTCAGTTTCACACCGAGTTCGTAACGCGCGCCTTCCGCCCTTTGCGAATCCGCGATATATGCATGCTGCATGCTGCGCGCATTGATATTTTTATTAAGCCTGCACGCAGCATCGCGCATACAACGCACGTCGTTATACGAACTCGAGTCGGTATGAAACTGATGAAGAGAGCGCAACGTTACTAAAACAAATTGTACATGTGTATAAATGAGCCTTGCTCTATATACCTTCACATAATTGTCTACGTACTATCACAGACATAAATAAAAACAAGGAATAAGCAATGTCCCTTCAAGATTGCTGCTATTCATAATCATCAAAAAAATACCCATAGGACTATTTTCACCGTAAACTGGCTTAAGACACGTTGCGGCGGATTAGATAAGCATAGGCTGGTTACTGTCTCGAACTCACATAATTTGTTGACTGAACGATTGGTGTGTACGTAATAATAACTTGAAACTACTAAAAGTAATGTATTAATATCTTTATGTTAATTATATCTTCATGTAAATTTCGTTGTGACATGGTACAAACTAATATTGTGTTAATGGAGACATTTAACTTCATCGCGGATGAAATACAAGGATGAAAATAACTCAATTCTGAGCTGTAAATGAGAACGGAAAAAAGAACAAACTCCAAGAATAAATACTAAAATTATAACAAAGAAGTATGAATAAAATAATGAAGTGATTAACGATTATACGTGAATAAAAACAGTTTACAAATAAAATGAAAAGAAAATACTAGGTCTGTGATTAACAACATAAAACACATTGACCTATACGTAAGGAAGAGATTTAACCAATTACACGGGAAAATGTCATTAACAACTGGTGTTAAAACGGAAAGAGCAACAATAACATTTAAACAGCAATAAACCGTACACGGAGTAAAAACTACAGCTTACACTACAGGGGATAATAATAATAAGTTGCTAGTCAAGCGCCGAATGCGAACGTATGCTTTCTGGAGTTTGCTTTGTCACACGAGGGCGTTCTCATCTGCCAAGGGCGGAGCTAGCTAGTACGTTCGGTCATGGTTTTCAAACGTTTGAATTCTAGACTAAACAACACAAAAGATTTATCTTGACAATAGGAAAGAGGATTTGTGCGGCAAAACCCGCACTGCGCGTAATTTCACATTATTGTGTTCTTCTCTTATATTCAATTACACTATCGGCGCGGTTAGAAAACGGCCGCGTTTAAACAAGCGTATCTCCCCAACCGGTTGTTAAATTTTGGAAATTGAAGTAGTTTTGAAATCTGTGTTTTAAAATCGATACGCTCTACTTATTTTTTTACCAGTAATAATATTCTGATTACTTTTTAAAAGTTCCTAGTCAAAGGTCAAGTCTGTAGTGTGAGGTGCTTAACCAGTTCGCGCCGGATGACGTATATAGACGCAAACATTTCCCCAAATTCAAAACTGATGACGCATAAACACGCCAAGTTCAAGTTCGTAAATTAATGTATGTCAGCAGCGAGCAAGGTCGGAAATGCGTGGGTGTGCTTCCCGGCACTATCAGCCTGAACCCGCTTCGGATCGAGTTTCGTTAAAAACAATCCCGCCCGTGGGCTCAGCGATGTTAAAATAATCCCGGCGCGAACTGGTTAAAGGTAGTATACACCATTTGCAGAAATCGAAAATATTTACTACTTAATTATTAAGAAATACCTTACTTAATTGAAAGTAAATAATGATTTTAGGCATTCCGCAAAAGGATTGCGCTGGATATCCTGTAATTATTCAAAAAAAATGAATTTTATAAAGAAAAATTCGCTCTCGCCGGACGGCGAGAGCGAAAAAACAAAGATAACATAAGAATAACTGCTCGACCCCGGTTGAAAACAAACGCTGTTTTTCGTGCTTTTCTCGGCATCCATGATTGTAAAACTTCGGAAAAGTCAGTTAAACGATATTTACTATGAAATACAACCCCCCAAATCTACCCATTCATGATAATTCAAGCAATTACCAATGGTGTATACTACCTTTAACATAAGCGAATCATGAATTTTCACACAAAGCCTTAAAATTAACCAACGAGATCATTAAGCAATGATTTAACAAATTAGTTAACTGTCTGAAGCTAAGAATAACCCACCAATCTTATCATCGAAAAGGGGCAAGGCTAGGCGAAATGAAAACAACTACATTGACAGAGTCAAAATGCTGATAAAACTATTCTAAAATACACTGTATTCCAACGTGACCGGGACTCATATGTAAAAGAAAAACATAACTGCAGTCTGGAGATCATTGATGAAATAAATCCAATAAAGTAGCAGAAATATGAAGCTAAACTTACATGACTGTGGTTCTGGGGAAGATGTCATAAGTCACGTGTACAAGGTCACAGTAATCGGTAGTGTAGGAGGATAACTATAAAATCTCAGAAATACTGACAGAAATTCACATGTAAAACAATGTGCTTTAGAAAATGCCAACTAAGGGAGACATGAAGAGCGCCCTCAATCATTCTAAGGTGGTGAGTTGAAGCCACAGACATAAATAACCTATAGACCGACAGCGCCTATGGAAATCAACCTCCAGGTACCGTAATTTCGACGGCGCCTGACTAAGTATGAAATCGTGGGCGGAAGTGATTGACAAATGTGCACGAATCTATGGACTAACTTCGGGAGGACGGATACAAATTGGTAATTTCGGTTGAAAACGCAGCCGATGTCGACTAAAAATACTTTCAGCTGTTAACTATATAAATGCTGCATAGTTCTAAAAAAAAATAAAAAATTGTCAAAAATAATGAGTTCTTACAGAAAATAAACAATTTGCCCACGATTCGTGGCTTTCATGAAATTTCACTCTGGCGCCCCCTGCTGTCCGTCTATAGGTTATTTATGTCTGTGGTTGAAGCAGCACTGTAAAGTGTGAATGGCGCCACCAATGTTTGGAAGATTTGTCTTCAGGACCAATACACTCCCTGCCTAAAAATACTTATTTTTAAATCTAACTAAAAGGTAACATTGGTTATCAAGGTAAGTCAGTCTTTAAGTGGACTTTGGCGCTCTCTCGATCAGCACTAGTTCCGAGATAGGTCTCAGGTACCTGTGACGTGCCTCATCCCTTACGTAAGTGACTTCAGCTTTGCGAACTCTTCCACGTGGAGGGCGTGGCCGAGCGGTTAAGAGCTTGGTTTTCTGTTCCGCAGAGCGTGAGTTCGAGTCTCGGTGTGGACACGTGTGTCCTTAAGCAAGGCAATTAAACCACTATTGCTTCGTCCTTCGGATGGGACGTAAAGTTGTAGGTCCCGTGTGTTGTATAATTTATAATGTGTGTATATATCTTTCCCATGATAACATTATAAAATTGTATAATGCACGTAAAAGAACCCAGAACACTTATCGCTAAGAGAAGGGGTTTGCCCCGGTGTTCCTGGCTGACACAGCCTCTACGGGTTTCTTCAGGCTTACGAGCTACAGTGCCTTGAGCGCTTTTGAAGGATCCTTGGTTTCATTACCAGAAATTAATAATAATAATAATAATAATAATAATCGTCGCTGTGGGATACGTCTTGGTGACTCGTGCAAGAGGCCAGTGGTTCCGGGGAAGTTCCTTCTCTCGCAAGAGCACAACATCTCCGTCAGAGATGTCCGGTTGTGTCTGGTTCCACTTCTGTCGAGGCTGTAAGCTCTGGAGGTACTCTTTGCGCCATCGAAGCCAGAATTGATCCGCCAGGTACTGGACGCGACGCCAACGTTGTCGTGCATACAGATCCTCCTTGATGAAGTCGCCTGGGGGTGCCAGATGTGGCCGAGGTTTCATGGTCAGTAGCATGGCAGGAGTGAGTGGCTGCGGGTCATCAGCATCTGAGGAGATAGTGGTGATGGGACGAGCGTTGACAATGGCACACGCTTCAGCCATGAAAGTCACCAGTATGTCATGAGTTAGTTGATGTTTTCCCAGTTGGGCGAACATTGAATCTAGGACACGACGGACGATTCCTATTTGACGCTCCCAAACTCCACCAAAGTGTGAAGCATGCGGAGGGTTGAAGATCCATTCGCAGCTCTGGCTAGTCAAGTATTTCTCAACTTGTTCATGGTTCAGCTCGCCCTTGGCGCCTACGAAGTTGGTGCCTCTGTCACATCTGATTTTTGCGACAGGTCCACGCAATGCTTGGAATCGTCGAAGTGCTGAGATGAAAGCTGAGGTGTCCATAGAGTCGATGACTTCTAAATGGACGGCCCTGGTACATAGGCAGGTGAAGATTACGGCCCAAGTTGGAATCTGCTGCACCACCTCTGGTCTTCCTGGTCACTATGGTCCATGGTCCAAACACATCTGTCCCGACATTGGTGAAGGGCGGTGTGGCTTGGAGCCGGTCTTCTGTACGGATCAGCCATGACTTGAGTGAGAAACTTGCCTCGTTGTTTCTTGCAGATGATGCACTGGTTAATGACACTCCTGACGAGATCATGGGCCCCAATGATCCATCTGCCTCCGGCTCGTAAGGCTGCAAAGGTTAAGTGTCGTCCTTGATGTTGGACTTCTTGATGAAAGTGCTTCACTACTAGCTGAGAGATGTGGCTGTTTTTTTAAAGGAGGACTGGATGGCGTCCGCCTAAGTCGAGGTCAGCTCGTCGCAATCTACCTCCGACTCGGATGAGTCCATCGTCATCGATGAATGGGCTAAGTTGGTAGAGGGGGCTTTTCTTCTTCAGGGCGTTTGATCTACCTGATTTGAGAGTGGTCTTTTCTTCGCTGAAGTGCTCGTTCTGCACAGCACGGAAGATTACATTTTCTGCCTCCTGTAGCTCTTGCAGCGTCAATCGTTGGGGTTGGCTTCTGGCAGTACCATGATACCTTGACTTGAAGCCCTTCACACAGCCGATCAGGACTGCAATGGCACGACGGAGAGCTGTACGTCCATGAGGAGAATCGAGAAAATCGGCTGCAGCCCAGCTGTTGTCCATTCTTTGTGTTTGCTGTATCCGCCGGTTTGTCCTCAACGGTAGTGTGGACGACACGGGATATTTTTCTTACTTCTGGATCTTCTTCGTTTAGAAGGAATTCGCCCTCTTTGCAGATTTCCACAATCTTCGAGGTAGGGTCTTGGTTCCAAAGGAAGTCTGGTCCTCGGAACCAGAAGGTTTTGTCGAGCTGGCTTGCTGGAACCGATCGTGAGGCCAGATCTGCTGGGTTGTGGTCAGTAGAGACGTGATGCCATTGGCTCGGAGTTGACATACTATGGATCTTGTGGACCCGGTTGGCCACATACACGTGAAAGCGCTTTGACTCATTCGAGATGTATCCGAGGACGATTGTGCTGTCTGTGTAGAAGGAAGTGCTGTCTATGGTCAGTCGTTCTTCTATTTCAGGTTTCACCATCTGCACCAATGTTGTTGCCAACACGGCACCGCATAACTCCAGGCGAGGTATTGAGACGGCGTGTGCTGGGGTTACTCTCGCTTTGGCTAGTAGGAATGAGACATGAGGCTGGTTGTGCTCGTTGATCAGACGAAGATAAGCAACAGCTCCGATAGCTAGGTTGCTTGCATCGGAAAAGACATGTATCTCTCTTCTTTTGACGGGGCCAAAGTCTGGTGGCTGGTAACATCGTCTGACTTGGATGTTCTCGAGGTGATGCAGAGAGTTACGCCAACAAGTCCACCTGGGAAGGCATTCTTCTGGGAGGGGCCTGTCCCACAGGTCACTCGGGGTGCTCTTCTCTTTTCTCATTTCTGCCATCAACTCACGCAGTATGAATTTACCCTCAATGGTGACAGGTGCTGCAAGGCCCATGGGGTCGTAAATGGAACTGGCCACTGACAGTACTCCCCGCCGTGAGAACGGCTTGTCTTGCAGGTTTATCTTGAAGGTGAAGCTGTCTTGGTGCAGTGACCAATGACTCCTAGCGATCTTTGTGTAGGCAGCACGTCATGATTGAAGTCCAAGCTTTTGAGGTATTTGGCTCTTGCCTCCTCTGGAAGAGCATTCATCACCTCTGCACTGTTGGAGGCGATCTTGTGAAAACGTAGCCTTTTGGTAGCAAGAGCTTCTCTACTTCGCTTGATGAGGCTGACTGCTGCTTCAGGATCAGGCTGGGAAGTGAGGCCATCGTCGACGTAAAAGTCTCGATGTATGAACTCCTTCACATCTTCACCGTGAGTTGAAGTGCACTCGTCAGCAACCATTCTGAGACCGAATGTTGCAACCGCAGGGGATGAGATGCTACCAAAGAGGTGTACATTCATCCTGTATTCGATGATGGGCTTCGTCGGGTCATTGTTCTCGAACCAAAGGAAGCGCAGAAAGTTTCGGTGCTCTGGGTTCACGTGGAAGTTATGAAACATCTGCTCCACATCTCCCATCACCGCAACTTTACCTAACCGGAACCTGAAAAGGATTCCCAATAGGCCATTCATCTGATCTGGTCCATGAAGCAGTGTCTTGTTGAGGGAAGTTCCGGCATACTCACTGGCATCAAAGACCACTCTGATGTCTGGTTTCTTTGGGTGTTGGACGGCAAAGTGAGGAAGGTACCATACCTTCCCAGTCGGTGCAATCAATTCATCTTTTGGCACATGGGCTCGCATGATTTCTGCTAAGTATTTTCTCAAAGAATGCGATGTAGTGCACCATCATATTTGGCTTCTTTCGCAACGTCCTCAGCAGGCTGCTGAGTCTGTTCTTAGCTTGAGAATGGTTGTTCGGTAGGCTCGTCTTTCCATTTTTGAAGGGTAAGGGAAACTCAAGGTTTCCTGCAGAGTTAGTGTGAGCACTGTGTTTCATGATATCGATGAAGCGCTGATCTTCAATAGACAATGCTTTGTTGTTGTCGTCTGCAGTTTCGACGTAGATGTCTTGTACCGCTTTGTCATTCTCGTGGCGTGAAGAAAGAACTTCTTTGATGTAGATGTGATTTTCACACTTGTCGGTCTGGACAGCATTTCGTTGGTCACTATCAGACTGTGGCTGGAGGACGGTGCGGCTCACTGTTGCATGAACTTTGCCCTGGACGCCACTCATGCAGACCTGGCCAGATATGGTCCAACCGAGGTCTGTGCGCTGGGCCCAAGGTGTTCCTCTTGGTCCGTTTCTTGACTCTCTCACCTTCAGAGGCTCGGGGCAGTTTCTTCCGATGAGGAGGATGATGTTCAGGTCTTCCCTCACTTCTGGTAACATTTCAGCTACTGGTCTGAGGTGCGGGAACTTTTTACAGAGCTCGGGGCGTGGAATCTCACTCCTATCTCCGGGAATGTGGGCGTTCTCTATAAGAGTAGGCAGCTGTTCGGTCTTCCCGTCTAGTGATTCAATGATCAAACCACTTGCTCTTTTTCCTTCGACTGTGATTCTGTCTCCTCCGCAGGTAGATAGATCATATGGGAAAGTGGGGCCTGCCAGATCTAGCTCATCAAACACTTCCGGACTTTCCAAACAGGCATTGGACTGGTCGTCTAGAACTGCATAGCCGGAGATAGACTTCGAAGGACAATCTTTGTGGTAGATTTTGCAGGGAACAACCTTAGAGCAAGATCGTGCAGCAGCGCAGGTCAGGTACCGTGTGCACTTTGTGTTGGCGTTCACGTCCTTCTTTCTATCTTCTGCTGGTTTCTTGTCTAGAGCCTCCCCGCCGTTCTCTTTCGGGGTGAAATGCATGAATGTGGCATGTTCGGTGGCTTTGCACTTCTCGCACTGCACCTGGGCTTTGCAATCCTAAATGCAGTGATTGTTGCCGCACCTGAAGCAAAGACCTTTATCCTTGCAGAATTGTCTTCTTTCTGTTGATATTTTGCTGTTTATACAATAGTTTGTATGTGTAGAAAATTTCAAGAAGAAATAATGATTAGAACATAGCCGTTGCTATGCGCAACCAAACTTTACTTGTCCTGTTTTGTAATCTTTTGCGTGTTTTGTTCATTACCAGCACGTTGTCGTGAAAGTTGGTATCTTAATATTTCTACACAAAACCCCCGACACCGGGGGTTTTGTGTACAAACCTCACCAGCTTGATCATACGGTTATTTACGACCCCCATGACAGCGGCCAAACCGCAAGCCCAGAAGATGACCTTTTTTCGCTTGGACTTCTGACCGCAGTCTTATTATTGCATATACTTATAAGGTGTACAATTTCTATGTAGGGCCTACATGTACAATTTACATGCGGCTGTAGAAACTATGCACACATGCAAGATTTTACTTTGTCACTGCTTCAGGCATTGATCTATAAGACTTCTCCCACTCGTGAAGTCTAAGTAACAAGTATGTAACAATACATATTTAATTGTTATTGATTCTTTAAAAAAAATCCTTCCTTTCATAACGTACTGTAGCACAGAAGTCTAAAGAATTAGTAGGTTATTAATTAAGATAATTATTGTTCAGTTTTAGAGGTGTGGGGGAAATCTCAATGATATTTTAGAGAATTAAATCCCGAAAAATTGGGACTAATACCCGAATCCACTTGTCGGTTCATAATTGTATGATTAGTATACCTCCAAATAGGCACTTGGGGATACAATCCCATAGAGATGTACACAAACTTAAAACAGTCCTAACTTGTTTACGCTAACCCTTTTCTCTAAGATCTTCGAGATTTATGCTATTTAGACCAAAATCTGTCGTTCTAGGACTAAAATAGCTCCCAAATATCGTTTTAAGGGTAGCTAGACATTTAGGGAGACACTGAAATGTCTCCCTATAAGTGCCACTAAAAACTAACATAACTAAAAATACTAAAAAGGAACATAATATTAATAGGTGCTAGAAATTTCGATATGAAATGTCATTGTGTGCTGCATCCCCATTTGTTCTTATTTCTTCATGATTATACCACAGAGAAAAAAACTTTGCAAGGTGTCAACACTTTAGAAGTTAACGAGCACGCGCCTTCAACAGCAGGTGGGGAGCGAGGTTCGATAAGGAACACAAAAAGAGCTAAAGTTGCTTGACAAAATGCACACTGAAAAGTATTTAACAGACTTGATTATTCTTAGTCAGTGTGTTTGTGACCATAACAAAAACCTCGATCGTGATCGTGTGAAATTAAATTTAATTGTATGGCTCATAACTCTGAGGGAATTGTACTTAAAATGCAAATACATTTTATGCTGAATTATTGATATCCATTTGAACGTAAAGGTGAGATAAAATATCGTTATTTTATATTAAAATAAATCAATTTAATAAATTTCAATATTTTGAATATTCAGGCTATTGGAGAGTAATTTGATGAACAGTTTTTATTCATTAGGAATCCTGAAACAAATTCTATACATTAATTTAGTTTGAATATTAATGTATGTTTCTCCAAAAATTGATTGTTATTAATTCAATGTTTTGCACTAAAACTTTGATTTGTTCTTTTTTACAAATACCTTTTTTTCTCTAAAGTTGCATTGAGGAAAACTTGGAGCGTCACTGCAATTCTTACTATTTTTAGTAATGGGAACATTCGTTACCTAAGTCCGCCACAATATTGTTCAATCAAGCATAATGCATTGTTTGTGTATACACTTTTAATCATCCATCGATAAATGATGATTCGTGCAAACATAACAAACTGAGACAAGGTGAAAAGTAAAGTTTCAAATGTTCAACAAACACATTTTGCTTTTTAAAATCCTTGTTAGAATTAATAACATTATATACACTATAACAACTGTTTTTAGCGAGTAAACACTTTTCTTGCTATCAGTTGGTAAACATGTTTAGAAGCTATACGGCAGGGATGTACTCGAGTCCATCACAAGTCCCTGCAAGTCCCTGCAAGTCCCTGTAAGTCCCTGCAAGTCCATCACAAGTCCTTCAGTTCCAATTCAAATCACAAGCTATTTAAATCAGCTTTGACAAAGGCATTCCTTTGTCATTGTTCATCCAGTTACTTGTGACTGCCTTTATGAAGGGACTTGTGACTGGCTTCACGAAAGGACTTGTGAAAGGACTTGTGAAAGGACTTGCAGGGACTCGACTACAACCCTGCTTATACGGCGCTCGTTTGTTTATTGCCACTTCCTAATAAACAAATGGTTACATATCGATATCGGATGCGTATAGCTAAACTCATACAAACACTTTAATTTCAAAATAGAATCCGTCTATTAATTTAGGTCAAAAGATAGGGGAGACCATAGTCAATCTGTTTTCAAAACAACAGGTGGCTCAACTCGTACGTATATTAGCTTCGTAATAGAACAAAAACTAAAGTGTTTTTTTTCTGGACTAAAGGCGTAATCGTGTTCTCAAAAAAATTAAAACTTTACTTCATGTGTAGGTTAACTGAACTAGTTAGGCCAAAAAAAGGGATGCGAGATTTGTTGAAAAGGGATGCGAGTTTTAAGTGCATAAACATTGTATATAGGCACGGTAGGGCCAGGCCAAAAAAGGGATGCGAGATTTGTTGAAAAGGGATGCGAGTTTTAAGTGCATATACATTGTATTTAGGCACGGTAGGGCCAGGCCAAAAAAGGGATGCGAGATTTGTTGAAAAAGGATGCGAGTTTTGAGTGCATATACATTGTATATAGGCAAGGTAGGGCCAGGCCAAAAAAGGGATGCGAGATTTTTTGAAAAGGGATGCGAGTTTTAAGTGCATAAACATTGTATATATGCACGGTAGGGCCAGGCCAAAAAAGGGATGCGAGCTTTGTTGAAAAGGGATGCGAGTTTTAAGTGCATAAAAATTGTATATAGGCACGGTAGGGCCAGGCCAAAAAAGGGATGCGAGATTTGTTGAAAAGGGATGCGAGTTTTAAGTGCATATACATTGTATTTAGGCACGGTAGGGCCAGGCCAAAAAAAGGGATGCGAGATTTGTTGAAAAGGGATGCGAGTTTTGAGTGCATAGGCATGGTAGGGCCAGGCCAAAAAGGGATGCGAGATTTATTGAAAAGGGATGCGAGTTTTAAGTGCATAAACATTGTATATAGGCACGGTAGGGCCAGTTCAAAAAAGGGATGCGAGATTTGTTGAAAAGGGATGCGAGTTTTAAGTGCAAATACATTGTATTTAGGCACGGTAGGGCAAGGCCAAAAAAGGGATGCGAGATTTGTTGAAAAGGGATGCGAGTTTTGAGTGCATATACATTGTATATAGGCATGGTAGGGCCAGGCCAAAAAGGGATGCGAGATTTGTTGAAAAGGGATGCGAGTTTTAAGTGCATAAACATCGTAGATAGGCACGGTAGGGCCAGGCCAAAAAAGGGATGCGAGATTTGTTGAAAAGGGATGCGAGTTTTAAGTGCATAAACATTGTATATAGGCACGGTAGGGCCAGGCCAAAAAAGGGATGCGAGATTTGTTGAAAAGGGATGCGAGTTTTAAGTGCATATACATTGTATTTAGGCACGGTAGGGCCAGGCCAAAAAAGGGATGCGAGATTTGTTGAAAAGGGATGCGAGTTTTAAGTGCATAAAAATTGTATATAGGCACGGTAGGACCAGACCAAAAAAGGGATGCGAGATTTGTTGAAAAGGGATGCGAGTTTTAAGTGCATATACATTGTATTTGGGCACGGTAGGGCCAGGCCAAAAAAGGGATGCGAGATTTGTTGAAAAGGGATGCGAGTTTTGAGTGCATAGGCACGGTAGGGCCAGGCCAAAAAAGGGATGCGAGATTTGTTGAAAAGGGATGCGAGTTTTAAGTGCATAAACATTGTATATAGGCACGGTAGGGCCAGGCCAAAAAAGGGATGCGAGATTTGTTGAAAAGAGATGCGAGTTTTAAGTGCATATATACATTGTATTTAGGCACGGTAGGGCCAGGCCAAAAAAGGGATGCGAGATTTGTTGAAAAGGGATGCGAGTTTTGAGTGCATAGGCATGGTAGGGCCAGGCCAAAAAGGGATGCGAAATTTGTTGAAAAGGGATGCGAGTTTTAAGTGCATAAACATTGTATATAGGCACGGTAGGGCCAGGCCAACAAAGGGATGCGAGATTTGTTGAAAAGGGATGCGAGTTTTGAGTGCATATACATTGTATATAGGCATGGTAGGGCCAGGCCAAAAAAGGGATGCGAGATTTGTTGAAAATGGATGCCAGTTTTAAGTGCATATACATTGTATTTAGGCACGGTAGGACTAGGTAAACAAAGGGATGCGAGATTTATAGAAAAAGGATGCGAGGTTTTAGTGCATGTACATTGTATATATAGGCACGGTAGGGCCATGTAAAAAGAGATGCGAGATTTGTAGAAAACGGTTTTAGTTTTTATACAAAAATGTTTGATTATTCATCTTACCTCATCTTATTAAAATGCATTTATTGATCCATGCATGCACAAACTATAGACCCACTAGTTTGTCCACCAATAACAAGGATCTGTATGTCAGTTATATAATTTTTGATGATACAACGGGCTCGACTCGATCCAACTTCAATCGTTTTAGTTTCCTTTGAAGTCTTCCTAATTTCCTCACCATATATACGAGCAGACATACTTCACTGCAAATCGAGATTATATTATATTATTATACCTTCACAAAAAACAATGCCCCATATTATGAAAACAAACGGGCCACAATATTGAAAAATTAATCTACTGACTACAATTATGCAATAATACATCCAAACACAGAACTGATCAATATAACCTTGCTCTATTTAGCAATAGAATTTGCACGTTAGCTGACGTGTTAATCTATTTAGCCTCTGCAAAGTATACGTTTGGTAATTGGAACCCACTTTTTGTTTTAATCCTATATAGTTATAGATATATACCATAAAACTAACCTGTAGGCCTACAAATTTCATTTCAAAATGTGGTAGCGATTTTGAGATAGGCTATTGCTAAAAATCTAGAGCGGTTATGTCCACGCAGGAAGAACAATCTGCAAGTTGGAATACACAGTCTGAGAAACGTCAATGCACGGTAACGCTTCTCAGATTCAAATGTTTGGGGATAAAAAGTGATATCTTTTTCAATAACCGGGGAGTACTTCGAAGTTAAAAGTTTTTTAAAATGCATTATCCAAAGCTGCTGTATACTCCTTACAAAGTTAGTTTTTATTGCCATTAATGTTTGGAGTAATTACCAAACGTATACGATCCCTTTAAAGACTTTTCTTTATCAGCTAGATTTCTCATTTTGACGAACTTAATTGGAGAATTAAGATTTACTTAATTTGAGTATGCAAATGTATTATACAAAAGTTAAATTTAGTAATTTGACAATGATAGTTTTCCGATCCATATTATTATAATCTTATTTCTCTGGTATTACAACTGTTTGGTTCATATTATTAGATTCTTGCTTTCAGTATAAAATCCTATAGTTCACGGTCATTATTTTGTTCTGTGCCAAAGTCCATAGTGTGTGTGTAGTGTAGTACATGTACATATACTGTACATGGCAGTACAGTTCCCTATGAGGTTGACCTAGTCCTTTCTCCAGGGGGTTGACCATGAAGTTGAACTTCCACTGACCCAGCCACTGCTGAAAGACTGAAATTCCCTGACCGCACATAAAACTGCCAGTCTGTAAACCACAAGCCCCAATATGAAGAATAAGTTAAGACAGGATTAAGGTACCAACTTTTACGAGAGTGTGTTTG